>BMAV01008221.1:84271-171666 GCA_019973955.1 Trichonephila inaurata madagascariensis
AGATGTGTATAAGGTATGTGTTTTTGAATATTTCCGCGTCTTATTGAAAGTAGATATTGATATAAGTTTTAGTGAGTGTCGAAAGTAGATCGTCGTGTTTATGTTTATTTGTATTACTTATATCTGTACCGAGAGTGCTAGAGTATGTATCTAAATACTAGAGTATGTGTTGCTTGTAAATTTCTAGAAGTCCGTGGTAGACTAATAGTCAGGATTAAGGATCTATGGCAGGCGTGTCATGAGTTCGAATCCTAGGGGCATTGAAGACCCGCTGTGTGGGCTCTCGAAGGGAAATCTACCATGACTTAAGGCGATATGGTACCATTTTTAAATTTGTTTTTTATTTTTAATAATTGATATTTGGTTTTAATTGTATTTTATAAAGGTTAATATTTAATAATAATTCCATACAAAATTTTTTTAATTTGTTGCAAAATGTTTGTAAAATTTAAAGTTTTTAAATTTTTTTGAACATTTTTTAAACCCCTAAGGCCTTTAAATATGTTTCTTTTCTTTCAAATTTTTTTTCCAAGTACCTTATAATATTCTACATAAAACTGTGCATGGTTTTTTTTCTGCTACTGCTCTTTAATTTTTTATTAATTTTTTTATAGTTAAACTTACAAAAATTCTCGAAAAAACATTAATTTTGATTTTGAAATTTTTTAGAAAAAGTACTAAATATGTTAGAGCTAATTCAATGCACAGTTTTACAAAACATACATTTCAGAACATGTATAAAAAGTTTCAAACTCTTACTTCAATTATCAAAAAAGCCTTAGGGTTTTGAATAACAGTGAATGTACAAAAATTCAACATGGAGAAAAATGAGTTTAAAGTTTTCATTTCTTAAATAGCATGATAAAAAATTTCTCCAATAATCTGAAACTTTTATGTAATGTTAATTAGTTTGTTTCAAACTGTTTACCACAAATTTTTTTAAAAATTTACAAGAGAATAAAAGAATATACTTGTATAATGAATATATAAACAAAAAGGTCAATATTTCATAAAACATTATCTTAACAATTTTTAAAAAAATTACACACACATTTTAGAGTTTATTTCATGCACAGTTCTATACTACTATAATAATCAACATGTACACAAATATTCATACTCTTTTTTTCCATAATTTTAAAAGCCTTAATATATTCACAAAATCCATAGGCTCTTCCAAAATTTACTCGCAAAGAAGCATTTTTGAAAGTATTTCATAGAGTATTTTTAAAAAGATTTGTTAATGCATTTTTATCAATAATGACGTATGTTGGAGATCTGGATATACCAGTATATTTTTCATCCAAACGAGAAAAAGTATTGCATTCTTCTTCAAGTTTTGCACACCTCAAGTTAGTGTTTTGAGAAACCACCTCTTCAAAGCTTTCGTTGTGGCAGATTTAGTACGTTTTTTTAGGCCTAGGCATGTTAACTTTTAAACTTTTTGGAGAAATCACCAAATTCCTTGTCGTAAAGCAACTTTTCTTACTCTTCAGAACACAGAGTATAGTTAAATTTGTAGGAACAGAACTTCAAAGAAAACGCAGTAGAATAACTCTCATATAATCAAAACAATTATTTCATTTCAGTTTAAGCACTAATCAGCGTGGAGTAAAAAAAAAATTAGTTCCTTATTTATCAGGCTCTTTTCTAGCAGACGATCTGAAAAGGGGGCGTGGCAGCTTTGTTTAGTCTACTGACATGCAGCAAAAATGGATAAATAACTGAATAAAAAATATAGATTAAACTCTGAAATTTTGCAGACACATCAAGAAGGATTAAAAGCATCATATAAGCCAATAAAAAAAAATCGATAGTTTGATGATTTTTAGGGTACCATATCGCCTTAAAATCTTCCTATTGGCATGGTATGATAGTTCGGAGAGGGCAGTTCATGTGTCACCTTCGTCACTTGACCATGGCTCAAAATTACGAGGCTGTAGCCATCGTGTTGATTTATACAGTAACGTTAATAATCATTCTCTCACTCACTGACGCTTCTATTTCAGACAATTCCATTGCACGAGACATTTTATTAACAATCTAAAAATCGAATTTGATTCTGGTTGTTTTTTCTTCTTTTCGGTCATAGTTGACGAGTGGTCGTAGTCGTGAATTAGAGGTCGAGTCTGGGAATCGAATACGGGTGTCACTGAAGATTCACTGTGTAGAGGGTCTGATGCATAGTTCATCTGTTGAGCTCAAGGTTCTCCTGTTTGCGTGGTGTGGTAGTCAGGACAGGGAAATGCCAGGTCAGGGAGAGGGAAATGCCAGGTCAAGGAGAGGGAAATGCTTCGTCTCTAGATCAGGTTTAGAATTACGCGTTTCGTTGCCAATAGCCCTCGTTTTCCTTTATAATGCAACATTAATACACTCAAATTTTCTACGAGGTTTTTATTGTATTTTTGCATGAATGTTACATATCCTGAAGGACTCTTGTAAATAACTTTTTGTCTTCTTTTGAAAGGCTTTTAAAAATATCCAATAATATGAATAAAAACAATATTATTGAGGAAAAAACGAAAAATATATAGGGAACTAATGAGAAATTTGAAATGGTAAAAAATATACTCATATATTTCACACATTTTTTGAAAACATGCGAACTATTGTTCATTTAATATAGTTCTGTATATATATTTAATTATATAATTATTTGCTTCATTTTATTTTAAAAATGTCATCTATTTGATAAATAGATATATTGAAGTCAATATTTCATTTTTTTCATTGCTTAGAGCTAAAAATATATTATATTGTAAAAGTGAAAGATAGAATTTTTAATAAAAATAAAAGAGACAAAATTTAAAAGCAGTCAAGGTTATAAGATAAATTGTGCAGAGCCTTTTAGATTTTAATGTCATCCTTCCTTAAGAATTATTTGGGCTTGATTTCATTTCTAATTTAATTTGAAGACATAAAGCTGCTCCTGTTTTCATTTCTAATTTTTTGTCTTGTACATTTCCAAATTCGAATGTTTTCTTGGAAGGTCAATAGATGCAACTATATATATATTTGCCAAGTTCCAAAAACATAGCATTGAAAATTCAATTTCGAAATAACTTGTCTGTATGAAATTTAAAAAAAGCTCTCTAGAAATTGAGAATGTGTTGCATTTTTATCATTGAAGTTTTGAAATTCGCTTTTCTTCATTTTTCGTTTCAAATTCATAGAATAAACTCTTGCAATAGGATATTGGAAGGATTTGATAAAAAAAATGGAACGAAGAAATCGAACAGTGTAAACACAAACGATACACAGCGAAACTCAGAAAGGTGTGAGAGGAAACAAAATAATAAAATAAAGAAAGGAATTGGATAAACTTTCGAATAAAGAAGCAGACGAAGAACGAAAGTTAGCTTCGATTTCTCAAAAAGAAAATGGTTCATTCTGCGTAAAATGAACTTTTGGAGCGAAAAATTAGAGATGGATGTTTAAGATGGATCCCATATCAAAATAAACTAAATATCTCTTCGAAATGGATTTTAGAAAAGAAAGACTCAATGACATTTAAATTTTCCATCTCATTTAATATTCAAATGTTCTGAGACATTCTACTGTCCGAATACTCATATGGGAGAAGAGAAACACTAAGAAATCACGTAGTTAATAATCACCGTATCTAAACCACAGTGACAGCCGATCACTGAACGGAAAACACAATGGTAGGCTATCACTGTGCTTCAGTTACAGTGACACCCAAATCTGATGTCATGAACGAAAAGAAATAAGTTACAACCCTGAAATACTCTTCAAGTGAAAAATTTTCCTTATTATATAACATGGAAGCCAGTTTCATAAAAGTCTCGGCTAGGGGGTATAGAGATAACATGCCCACCACGTTAGCCAAAGATTACGGGTTCAATCCCAGCTGGAGCCGAAAAGTTTTCTGGAAGCGACCTGGCATGCTAGAGATCACTTGGGTATCAAATTGGCTCTGGTACTCTCAGCATCGAATAAGAGAGCTTATATTAAATAAATTTGATAGCTGAGGCCGCCACTAGATGGTGCCACCAATGAAGTGACTCTCACACTTAGGGACATATCGTGTCCGCATAGGCTAAACTGCCAATATGCAGCTCATTCGAAAAACAAAAGAAAGTTTCATAAAAAGTACAAAATAATAACACCACATTGTGAGACTCTCTTGAAACAATATTCCTCATAGCAAAATGTTTGAGAGCAGATTTACTTAAATAATACGAAACTGAATACAGGAATTTCGACTCAATAAATGTAGGATTCTCGTCAATGTTAAAAAAACCCCCAGATTTGTGTATAGTAACGAGATCTGGTGGATTATAGATTGTTCGGTTGAAACAGTTTTCACGAAGATCATATGCACTGCTGTGTCACAGAAATTGAAACCTGAATTATTGACCATTTTTGAAGCCAGTCAGATAGGATACTGTGTGTAAATTTAGTAAAATATATAGGAGGATTTTTCGAAATGCTCCGGAATATATTTGCAGGTAGAGATAATGGAAATACATGCTAAAGTAGTTATATATATATATATATATATATTTCAATGTAATTACACTGCATGTTGGCCTGTAAATTTTTAAGCTGCTGCTGTATTAAGAGGAATTCCGTTACAGTCATACTGTGTTCACGCTGTACCTTCTGTTGTATTCTTCATGTTAGTATTCAAAAGAAAAAATACAGCAAAAGATAGAAGTGCAGTTTTTTCCCTCTCCGATAATATTCGGATTACTATTTCTATTTTGCTATCAGTATTCAGAGAGCTCTTGTATGTCTCAATTTCAGAGTCTTGTAAGCTTGATATAAGAATTATGTAGAATCGTGTTCAGGCGTTTCGTTTTGTGAAGCTTTTTCCTCTACTCCAGTTCAAATTTGCCACTGCGGTTTGGGTTTTTTAGAATGAATACAAGTGTTTGAAAATTGCTGTGTTATCTAATTATTTTAAAAACAAGTCAAGTAGTTGACACTGGAAGTTATATCGAAGATATCTTGATTGGAAGTTTTACTCGTAACGTGAGATGATGCAAGAGTTAAAAGAATGAAATATTAGCTTGAGTATCAAGTTCTTCCATGAGGGGCCAGCTCAAGTGCCTATCTCGTCACTTGATCATGGTTCAGAATTACGAGGTCCATCGCGATCAGCTCTAGAGTTGATGCTAGTAACTAAGTAAGGGTTTCTTAGTTGAAAGGCAACACAAAGGCTATTAGCGACAGACCTCTTCATTTTGAATTACAGTCAAGAGATGAGGATGACACTTCAACTGACACTTAACTCTCCTAGCTTCCCCACCATGCTAACGTGAAGACTTTAAGTCTCTTCAGATGTAACGTGATTCAGCCCCTCCGCAAGGCGGGTCTTCAGCGACACTAGGACTCGAAATCATGAGCGAGTAGTGAGTGAATATTAACGTCGAAGGATTTTGGCGATGAACCGCGTAATTTTGAACTATGGTTAAGTGACGCAGACGACACCTGAGCTAGCATCCCTCTCTCCTAACTTCCACACCTTACCATTAGAAGGACATTTAAGCTTAGACATACACTCATGGACAAAAAAAATTAGTGCACCAAGAAGGAGTCTCGTCAAAATGAAACGATATTTTACATACGTAATGACTACTTTGATATAGGTAAATGGTTAGAAAATCAAGAAAAAAAGGATAACACATATTTAAGAGAAAAATGCAAAAGAACGGAGGATTTAATACACTGTTGAACCCCCTCTATATATATATCTCGTGGAATGCCTAACTCGCCGTCCCAAATGATCTCAGATATACTCGATTGGAGACAAATATGGGAATTGGGCAGGCTAAGGAAGGGTAGTAACTGTGCTGAGACAGTCTTGTGATACCCTTGCCGTGCGAGACCGAGCATTGTCTAGTTGAAAAACAGCTCCTGGGAGCCGATGCATGAGTGGCAACACATGTGGTTGCTGGATGTCATGGACATACCGCTGGGCTGTCATGGTGATACGTATCAATACTAGGGGTGAACATGTGTTGTAGGCAATGGCACCCCGTAACATCACACCAGCTGTAGGAGCAGTGTGTCACTGTAAAGCAAAGGCAGGATTGAGGCGTTCATCTCGGGCTCTCCACACACGATCGTCATCACTGCTGAGATTGAATCGGGATTCATCCCTAAAAACGATCTGGTTCCATTCCGCTGCAGTCCAGTTTCCTCGTGCGTAACACCATTCCAAACGGAGGCGTCTATGGGGGGCGTCAAGGGCAGCACACGTAATGGGCACCGCGATCCCAAATGTCCTTCAGCCAGGTGCCTTCGTATGGTTCGAGAAGACACAGAGGCCCCTAGTGAAGGTGCTACCTGTGCCTGGATGGCGACCGATGAAGCAGTTGACTGTACCTCGTGCATTTCTAACGATGTGGCGGTCTTCTCGACGACTGGTCTGTTGAGGCGTCCAGAGCCTGGTCTTCGTGTAAACGACATCTCTCGGATTTACTGGTCCCAACACCTCCTCACTATACTATCAGATATGCCTAATTGACGAGATACTCGCTTAGTTGACCACCTAACTTCCATCATGCCGACGATTCTCCCCCTCTCAAACTGCGACAGCTGCTCATATTGTCTTTGAAAACGATGCAATGGCATGTCTACTTCATCTCTTCCTTTGTAAATGATTCAGCATACTCAAACAAGATTTGGTTGCCTATTTTATACTCCACAGAGAGCGACGTTAAACGCCCTCTACCGGCTCTACGTAATGCACAATCACGCTGCATTTCTAATCATTTGCATATCTCCCCGACATGTACCTTCATGGCAAGTTTCGTTACGATCTCGCAATTATTTCTTGGTGCGATAATTTTTTTCTCAATGAGTGTATTTAACGTGCAACGGACCTCTTTGCACAGCGGGTCTTCGAGAGGTATTAGGCTCGAACTCTTAACACGCCGGTCACGAGTCGATTATCTTGACCACTAGGCTACCACAGCTACACAAACTCATAAGATACCGGCCACGAGTTCGTGTCCATGACCACTAGATTCCCACCTCCAGTGTGTGTTAAGTGAGATGCGTTAATCTATACAATCAGATTAAATAAAATCAATTCTCTCATTCCCTTTTCCATAAACACAAAAAAATGAAACCTGCCTCCAATATCTCGACGTGAAACTGAAGATAACTACCGTATTACCAAAAATGTCGAATTTTAAAATGTAGAATCTTAAAAAAAAAAAAAAAAAAAAAGGAAAAGAAAAAACCGTTGTTTGAAATAAGCATATTTGCACGTTACTCTGAGAGGTAGATTCGCATACACAGGTGTATCGTGCACACACACAAGTACCTTTACTTTATAAAAAAAAAATACGAGGACTTTACTTTTTTTAAGTTTTACTTATAAAAAAAATAAGACTTAAAGAAAAAAAAAAAAAAATTAAAAAAAAAAAAAAAAAAAAGAAGAAGAAGAAAATAACAGTTTCATTTTCAGTTTCTTCGTGCAGCTTCTCTTCCATCGATCCTGTTTGTAAGTTGTTTTGGTCCTGGAACACGCTTTTCCCAAACTCATTTTCCAGATATTTCGCGGAGTTGAGTCATTTTCCAGGAGCTGATGTTGAAGGCGCAAATTAGCTCTAGAGATTTACCTTTCTTTTAGTCATTCTCCGGGAAAGTTGGTAGGGGACATTTCTTGCAAACTCTTTTGCTATTGAGTTGGTTTTTAGTTTCTTATTTCTACCTTTTCCAGTAAAGATAATTGGAATTTGCTGCCTACAAGCATTTGATGAAAGAATAAAAATTGCATAGTTCTCTATGTAAGAAAAACTATCAGGCAACATTACGTTTCACATTTTTAATTTTACAATTTCTCTGTGTAATCGGTGTAACATGGGGGGGGGGGATAAAATATCTCAAAATTTTCAAAAATTATTTTTATTTTACTTTAGTTTTTTTAAGTTCATTTCACGTTTATTTTCAACCCATTCAGGACAGGGCGATTTTTCCTTTTAAGCATAACTGTTTAAAAAATTATATAAAACTACTATAATAAAATTATAGTAATTTATAATCATTCCACAAACTCCATGCTTTTAAAATTCAGAACAAACCGATGTGATCAAAGACGTCATAACGGAGTAAACGCCATCTTTCGTATGATACCGTGGGCCCTGAAGTGATCCCATATATGTGATGATGGTCCTGAACATGTGTTTTACATTTAAAATCAACACTTTTCTTTGTAAATGAAAAAGTGCTATGTGGGAAGTAGTTTCAGTAGTCTTATGTAAAACAAGTAATATAAAAAAAAGTTTTATAAGTCAATTCCTACTTAGATCAACAAAGGAAAATTACTTTTTATTAAATAGTTACAATTAATATAAATATGTATATACATAAGACAGAATTAGAATATTAAGTGGTAATTAATTTTTATTAATTATCATTAAAGTATTGTATTGTCATCCAAAACAGTCGTGTCTGTAAAATTTCAGTTTAATTAAATGTTTTAAAACGTGAGAAAAAAAATCTTAAAGTTTTAACCCAAGTCGCGCTAAAAATGAAACCAACTTGGGAGTATCTGTAATTCTTTAAATAATTAGTTTCAGTCAATTAATTTTAATTAATTATAATTAAATTATCGTATTTTTATCCAAAACAATAATGTATAGAAAATTGCAGCTTAAACGAGCGCTTTAAAATGTGAAAAATAAAACCTTTTCAAGTTTTGACACAAGTCACCAAAAAGGTTGCTAACGTGGTTTTATTTGCAATTCTTTGAATAATTAGTTTTAATCAATTAATTTTTATTAATTATAATTAAATTACTGTATTGTAATCCAAAATAATCATGTATATAAAATTTCAGCTCAATGGAGTGCTTTAAAATGTATTTTATAAACGATTGAAAATTCCACCAAGGTAAAAATAAAGAGAGTGTGAGCTAATAGTAGGAATTGAAAAATGCGCAGCGGTAGAAGAATGGTCATGGTCACGAACTCGTGATCAGTGTTGTAGAATCACGGTTTCTAAACCTAGTGCCCCTAAAGGCCTGCTTTATATGGGGGCTGACGCATGTTAAATTTGTCGAGGATCAGTATTTTCCCGAGAGTGGTGTGGAAGTTTGCAAAAGGGAAAGATGCCAGCTCAGGCATTGTCTTCGTCACTTGACCATGGTTCAAAATTAAAAAGTTCACCAACAATAGCCTTCATATTGTTTCATAGGGTGACGTAAATTAAAATCAAATCAAATTATATTAAACAAAAATTCCCCCGACAATGAAGTACTTTTTCCCCATGAAATGCTCAGTCACAAATAGCTCTTGATTTGTGTGTGTGTGTGTGTGTACATGGATGCTCTATTTTAACTGAAAAAATACTTTGTTGCAATTTCACTAATATGTTATAATATGCTTTTGTATCAATTAAGGACCAAGTAATGCTATTAAAATCTGTGCATTAATGTATTAATGAAAAATTTATAAAACAAATAGACGTGAACTTATTTTAATTTATTAAATTTGATTCTATTTAATTATATAACATTGATTGTTTGATTGCTATTTAATAATACTTCACTAACACATATTATTTAATAAGTATTAAAAATAACACATTATTTAATAAGTATTAAAAAATTTTACTAAAAGCACATAAACTAAGACACAAATGCAATTCATGTGTGTATACGTATTAAATATATATATATATTCATTTTTTTATTATGTGTAGCATAGAATAATTTAAAATTACGCATATATGCTAAATTTACTTTTTTAAATATTATTTAAAAAAAAATGATAAAAAGCAGATTTTTTAAACAAAATTCCTCTTAGAGCTTCACCATTAATTCAGTGAACTAGAAATTTTAATTATATGAAAGATAAAAATGTATTTTTTCTATTTTAATTTACGCTTATATAGAGGTAAAATTTATAGCAATAAAGCATGCAACTGAAATGGAAGCGAGAAATTCGATCAAATGATTAAAGTGTTTTTCTGCATCTTTCACTAATATAAATAACTCAGTATTAACACCTGTCTCGAACAGATGAGGATATAAGTATCTACGCGAAAGGAAGATTTTAAGATTCATTTTTGGAGGGATTCAGGAAAATAGAACATGGTGAAGATCAAATTTTGAGCTCTATCAATCATATAAAGAATCTGACATTGTTAACTTCATCAAAATATAACGAATAAAATGAGCGAAGACCGCACTACTAAAAAAGTCAATGCTCAACCAAATGGTACACGAAGAAAGGGCAGGCTAAATCTTAGATGGATTGATGGCCTAGAAAAAGATCTCCTAGTTTTGAGAAATAGGAATTGGAGAACACTAGCAGGAAGAAGGCTGGCCTGGAAAAGGCTTTTCGAGAAGGCCAAGGCCCAACCTGGGCTGTGGTGCCACTGAGGAAGGAAGGAAGTATTGACATCTATGGGTAATAATAGCCTTATCCCATAAATTATTTTTTTGGTATAGTATCATATGGAGAAAAAAAATTCCACATAAATAAATATTTATTACTTAACGTTAAACCATCTGTTTTCCTCGTTATTTTTAGAAGTGTTTACGTAAAAGTTTCTCCGAATATGTTTAATGAAATAAACATCTAATCATAAACAGCAACTTACTATTTATTTCTGAGGTCCTATTCTTTCATTTTCTCTTTAAGTCCCCTTTATGTACCTTCTGATTCTGTGACCTCAAAGATTTGATGCGGAGCTGATAAGGCCGAATAACTGATGTGAAGGCTGCGTTAGGGCGACATGATGTTCATTATGCTGGAGCTTTTAAAGATCCAATAATAAGTATCAGAGAATTCATACGAGTCTGGAAGTGAATCTGATAGAGAGTCTGAGAAAGTAAGTTGGAGCGTCTTGGAGCGAGTGGGCTTCCCCTTTTCGCGTCTCTTTAAAGGTGAAATTAATCATGTTTTCAACAGACACATGACGTTGAATCATTTCTGTTTGGACGTAGCCAGGATTACTATTTGGCCATTGGTTCTTGTCACCTTTTGTATGGTAAAATTTGGAGCCATAGATTGGTGTGCGGACTACGCCGGTCACTTCTCTGTCTAGATAAAGGTGAGGTCAAAGGTTGACTTACCCTGGAATCTAAGCGTCGGTAATGTCCAGTTTTGGTTACTTTCCCACGCAAAACTACTTGACCGTTGGGAAGTCATTAGCTCCTTAACATGAAATCGGTCTTTTGGTAGAGAATGCCGCAGATCTATAAATGAAATTATCAACATTTTTTGGACTACGCAATGCAGACCCTCCCAGTGAGATCTTCTGTTAGAGAATAAGGATTTATTTTGTTCAAGGGAAGACACATCCCCTTAGACTTTCATAGCAATCTCAAAATTTGTAATTCACACGAGTTGGACCCCGTCTTTTTTGACATCTTAACCCTAACATTAATTTATAATTTAATGAGACGTATTTTAGGCAGATGTGGAATGTGTTCTGGTCCTTTAGTAATCACAAGATTTTAAAGCGATTTTGTTAAAAAAATTTTTTTGAAAATTAAATATGGTTAACATAAATTCATACAGTTATCTGAAACTATATAAACAAGATTTTGAAGAAACCTGATAACATTTTTATTACAGCAGGCGGTGAAATTTACAGTTCTAGTAACTCAATATGTGAGAGCATTGCCACATTCAAATCCTTTCGTGAAAGGTAGATCTTCCCTTTTGAAATTTATCTATAGCTGGAACTCTAATTTTTAAATTAACCGAAACAAAACTAATGTGTAAAGCAATAAATCTAATTGAAAAAACTTTTCAATTGATGAGTTTCAGAACCTCAGATGAAATACAATAAAAGTTTATAAATAAATTGATCATACGAACTAAACAAGACTTTTGAATGAAACGGTGTTTCTATAATGAAAAATAGTTCAGATTAACTGCTTTAAAATCCCTTTTGCAAAAGCACAAATACCAGTACTCTGGAAATTCTCCCCTACTGGGCTTTTTCCACAACGCTTCTCCTCTCCCAAACAAAAACTGTACAATATACGAATTTTTGTACTTACTAAGGCTTTGTGTTACTTATAAGCCGTTATTTAAGAGGGAGTGTTTAATTACTTCGGACTATAAAGCACCACGAAGACTATTGGTGACAGAACTCAAAATTGAGCCATAGCCAAGGATGACACTTGAACGGGCAGTAATCCCCCTTCTTCTCCAACACCATTCCAACAGGAGGACTTTGAGCCTGGAAAGATTTAACGTGCATCGGACCTCTTTACATGGCGGGTCTTCAGCTGTACTAGGCTGGACCTCAGGACATGAAGGACTATAACCGCCAGGCCACCGCTGCCCTGCTGTTTGAAGAAATAACTTGAAATTTGTGGGATAATCGACCTTTGTCGCTCCATATCCCACAAAAATAATAACTGTAACTCTTGAAAGGTCAGCAATTAACATTAATAAAGCACGTGAATTTATTTCACCCCCCCCCCCTAAAATAACAGCTTTTGATATGCAAGTAAAACCAAAGGCTGTAGCTATTCACATTTAGTTCCAATTAAATTTTCCAATTATTTCAAAATACAAAAGACATTTCTGAAAATTCGGGTTCTATCTATTTTTAGATATAACTAAATATGATTGAACATAACATTATGTTCCGATTGATTGAATGAACTTATTTCATGGTAGGGCAAGCCAATTGGATCAGAATCGATGATTTAAGGAATTAAGCATTTTGTGGTGGTGACCGCATTTTTTTATTCAAAAATTATGCGTGAAAATTAAGTTAAGGCATTAGGCATGAAGGTAAAAGGTTAAGTTCATTTTGAGTTCATTTCTGAGATCATTGCATTTTATAAACAATGGCATATGCAAGATTTAAGTGTCAATGGGAAGGATGTGCTTGATTATTTTTAATCATGTTATTAAATATTGGAATAATAGAGTCGACACCACCAGACAATGAACTTAATCAATATTTTTTAGATTTCATCGATACTTTCATTTTATGGTTGTTAAAGACGAACATGTGGTCTCACATAAATAAGTTGTAAGAAAAAGAGGTAAAATATACTGTATTGCAGTTTCAGATATTGTTCAAAACTCTACTATTAATATTGTTATTAATGGTAAACAAGTTAATTTATGCTAAAAGATATATAAAAAATCCTAAAATTTTTGGCTCCAACAGCAAGTCACGTGGCCTCCAGTTTAAAAAACACTGGATTGGACGATTTTTTACTTCAGTTTCACCATAGATCAAAGGGTGGGGAAGTTTAATGGTGGTGTGTTACTTATACAGCTCTTAGAAAGTTAAAAAGTTTGATATTAAATCTCCTGACTTCCTAACAGACATGATATAACTGAGAATTGAGAAATTCGACTTATTTCAGTGTTTCACAGTTAGTTATGTAACTCAACCCGAGAGCTATCTCATTTTGGGCTTTGTGCAGTTAGCATTACAAAATAAATATTATGCTATAAATAGATTTTTAATAGCTTTTAGCAAAATACAATGCAAGAGCATAAACAATTCTTTAGTTAGACTTTGATTTATTGATTCTTTATTTCCGTCTCTCAACTATGTAAATATTGGGGAATCGATGAAAGGTTCTTAACGCCGCATTCTAAAACAACGCATGGAGTGTTGACGACGGGTTTTATTACTTTCAAAGGTGGCCAAGCGACGAGGACAAGACTTGAGCTGTCACCCTATTCTCCTTACTTCCACATCACACCAACATAAGGACTTTAAGCTACGACAGATTCAGAGTGTTTTAGACACTATAGGCAAAGGAATCTCAGTAGTATCAAGATTCTAACCCGACACGATTTCATAATCATGAGAGAGCTATTGGCGAGGGATCGCTTAATGTTGCACCACGGTCAAGTGACGAGAATGACACCTGAGGTGGCATGGAGCTTAAGGAGTTCTAAGCACATATTAGACTTAATTTAGCTAATGAGGACCTTATTTCTAATTAATATTTGAATTTCGTTAATATATTTTTATTTTAATTGAATTAGTGTTTGTGCTATTCGAATAAAAAGACGAGAGGTAAATCTGAGAAAGTTGACAGAGTCCACACAAACTCTGATCTAACATCAAACTATATTCTCCTTGGCACCCTTAAAGATTCTTTCTAAAAGAGCCATTCCATTGTGGAAGGTGCAACAAGTGGCAGCATCGATCCCCAGAGAAGACATGTGAGGGGAGGTGGAAGTGAAATGCCATAAATCGTCTGCCGACATTCCACTCGAAGCAGAGAACGTTGTTATCGCAATCTTTTCCTTCTAAACAGGCAATTACCAAGCGCCTCCATTCGATTTATTGCTGAGCGAACACTCGACACTGACTCCTGGAAATGAAAACGGACTGCTAGTTGGCTCTCAGAGAAAAGAGCTTTTCTATGGCACACAATGCGTTGGACAGATCGAGGGGAGAAGCAAAGGGTTACCTGTTGAATGGGGAACATTAGCACAAGGAGACGACAATTATCCCACCTTCTCACCATAAAGTTACTGTGACAACACTGTATTTTAAATATGATAATAAATATTATGTTACATTGTGCATTATATTCTGTAACTTGATAAACAGTTTTCTTTCATACTGAAATTTAGGGTGTTAATATATTACAAAATGTTGGGAATTTTTTATTTAGCAATCAAGAAGCTAATTATATATTCACAAAGTTATAAATCGTTTTACCTTACATGGGCTGTATTTTAGAACTAAAAAATAGGAAAGAGGATAGAAATGAAATTCTATCCTCCTCTCCCAAGCTGTTAAGGTGGCCGCGATTGCCTAGTGGTCAAGGTAACGGACTCGTGGCTGGCGCGTCATGAGTTCGAGCCTAGTACCACTGAAGACCCGCCGTGCAGAGGGGTCACAGCAAGTTAAATATATCGAGGCTCGAACGTTATTCCATTGATGTGGTGGTGGAAGTTAAGAGAGAGAGGTGCCAGCTTAGGTGTTTCGTCCTCGTCTCATGATCATAGTTAAAAATACGGGGTCCATCGCCAAAAGCCCTTGAGTATAGCTGAATAGTGCGACGTTAATATCCTCTCACTCACTCATTCATTGGTTGTAGAAACCTAGTGGTTATGGTTACGATATCATGACCGGAGTGCAGCGGGTTCGAGTCCTGGCATCACTGAAGACCCACCGTATAGAAGGGCCTTTGAAAGCCTACTATATATAGGGGTTGATGCACGTTAAATCTGTCGATGCGAAAGGGTCTCCCGATGGTGTGGTATTTCGGAAAAGAGGATGCCAGTTCGGGTGCGTCACTTGCCTGAGGTTTCAAATTATGAGACCCGCTGCCAATAGCTTTCTTGTAGCTACATAGTGTAACGTTAATATAACTTTTACTCGCTCTATCAAGTTGTTTATTATTATTATAATATTCGGGAGATTTTTGTTTTGCTAATTAAATGTGTAAAAAGCACTTCTTATCTACAAAGTTAATTTAAATTGAGATTTAAAATTACACTTCTGGTTTGGGGGGAAGATTTCCAGTCTTAAAACCACTCTAAGGCAAAAGAAATGGCTCATGCAGCCTCGCAGTTCTGAACCACGTTCAAGAAACGAGAACAATAATTTACCTAGCACCCTCAGCTCTTAACTTCTGCCCCACACGAATGAGAGGACTTTGAGTCACAACAGATTTAACGTGCATCAGCCTCTATAAACGGCGTGTCTTAAGTAACACCAGAACTCGACAACGCCGGTCACTAGTCCGTGACCATGATTACTAGGCTATCGCGTCCATGTCATAACCACTGGACTCTTATCAATTTTTTCATTTACACATTTGATTGAATTTGCAATTCATTCCACACAAAGTTTCTAATATTTCGTTGAAATTCTCTGCTCTCAGTTGTTAATTCTTGGTTGAATAAAGCAAAAATACGAAGTATAATGATAATCAAAGAAAGAGAGAGACAGAATGCTCAGTCTCTAACAACTTCACAAAGACAGCTGGGAGCGCTTTTAGTTTTAAATCGACTTTAGTATGGTAAGAAAAAGTGCATGGTTTCGCAGGAGTTTGTGAATTTACTTCATTGTTGCACACGATTCTAATATTTGATTAAGTGGATAAGGGTTGTTTTAAAAGAAGTCTACCATTTTTCTTTGGTTTTTGGAGTTTCTTATTTGTTTTCTTATAATTATTATCTATTGGGCATGATTTATTGTTTACATTTTTTTTGGTCGTATTTCAAATATTTCCACTACCATAGCTTCTTGTTTATATGTTTGTGTTTGGGTATATAGTATAGAAATAAGGTAGCGTGATATTGATTAATTTAAATATTGAGTTTATTTACGTCCCAGCTAATATTTACTGAATTATACATTCATGTTATTAAACTTATTAAGAGATTATTAGAGTTCAAAACAGTTGTTTGTGTGAGGACAAATCCCTACGGCGACCTCTCCCTGGAAAGTTAAGAGCATCATCTCTCTCTTTGCTCGGTGATCAGGGGCCGGCGGCCCCCCCCAGCATCTCGTTACATCCTGCTTTTCTGAGGAAATAAGGGTTCTTCGGGGTCAAGGGGCTGCAGGGGATGTCCAAGGCGGACCACGCAACAACCCCCGACTTTCAGTTCCAAAAAAAAGTCGACCACAGTTGCGAGACAAGACGTTACAGTAGATAATAAAACTAAGGTGTCATCTTCATCATTGGATCATGGCAAAAGAGAAGCGATTTGTAACCAGCAACAGTTTTATAGTCAACAAGCAGCGACATTTATTCAAAATTTAAGAAAAAAAAATTGTGGTAATGTTTTTAATATTTAGCGTTACCATAAGCTTTCCTCGAAAACTCAAAATGAAATTCTTCTGTGAAATCCTGATTAAAAGAATAAAATATTTTCCCTAAGTTAAAAATCAAGTTCAAACTAAGGGGGAAATGCTCCAAATCAAATGTATTTTGTTACCATTAACACGTAAAAAGCCTAAAATATTAATGCTTTTTATTTATTCTCATTAGAATTAGCGTATTTTTCTTCGTATACAATTATACATAGTAAAAAGGTCATACTATGGTATAATGGAAAACGTCGAATTTATGTATATATTGGATGCCCTATTTTTACACTACTCTTTCGTATGCAAGCGAGAACTCGCGTTATAACTGTTTATATATTCAAATATTTTACTATTTATTCTGAAAAAGTGTTTTCAGTTTAGTTCTTATTTTACGTCAATAAAAGGCAGTAACCATAACAAAAAAAATTACCAAATATTAATGGTTTCTTTTCAAACAGAAGATACCGAATTGCTTTGTCTTACGAGTCTTATTTATTTCATCCCTGAAACTCATCCTTAAACTAAGCATCTTAACTAGGAAAGACATTCATTCAACAAATGGCTTCTTAGAGAAATAGAACTCAGTCCTAAACAAACAATTCCCTTCGGATGAATCGCATTAAAACCGGTCTCTGTCAACACACCTGTTGCACATCACAAGCTGTTCTCTTGAAAATGTGGGCAGATGTCTAAACACTTAATTTATTGTTCGAAGGAAAATACTTTGCGCATTCAATTTAAGACTAAAGGATAAATTTTTCATTTTATAAAAGGGGTCTCAGGGCTAAAGGTCTCGTTATTTTCTGACTCACAAAAGCAGCCCTCCAAGCAATTCTAAATAGATACTCATGGATTGCTGAAAAGATGTGCTCTCGCCTGTTTATGTTACAGGAGTTAGATAAAGTCTGCTTCCTTTAATGGTTATGTCAATGAAAATGCCGATAAACTGGTGAAAAAAAGCTAGAAATCTTAATAATGACCCCTTTGTCAACGTTACTTTATTGGACGCAAATGCTGTCATAAGTTTAAAATTGAGATAATACCTGTAAGGCATCAAATCTGTAATATAAGTGGAGACAACCTTATAGCAAAGATCATTACTAGGCTAAGAACCACATCATTACAGAGGAATGAAGATTGATGGAGCTGGGAGAAGAACTTAGAGAAATTGTGATAAGTGTTTACAGAGCTAACATCTGCTCATATTTTTGACTGTCCAGCTATTCTTGCTGCTGCACAAGAAATAAGAGTCCTGTTTTCGTCCACAAACCTCTATGTGGATAATATTGAACAGATTGCCAGAACTATCATCTGGGCCCATGGTACTGTCTGATTTGGTCCCCTCATAAACATGACACCATCACTATCAAGAAAGATGTTGACAATGAGCAGTTTTAAAATATGTGAAAACTCATTCAAACAATTTTATTGGGAACCATTTTGTTTTAACAAATTTTCTCATTAAATTTTCAACCGAACTTTACAACAGAAGGCTGCCCACTCTGTGCTTCGTCATGAACACTGGTGCACCCATCATTGATTTTTCGAATCCACTTTCCCATCATTCCATCACTCATAACATTTTCACCATAAATCTCTACAAGTTGATGGTAAATTTCATCTGACAATATTCCTTTCGTTCAAAAAACGGATTACAGAACGCTCTTCACAGTCGGTGGGATTGGCACTAGTGTTAAACATTTTGAACGCGAACTTACACGTGTAAAAATAACATGTCATTGGACGTCAACGTCATTGGACTGACAATCACAACCGGAGAAACGCAAAACTACCACTGCTATTGAAGTAGAACGAAATGGTTTTGTTAATTTCTGGACATACCTCGCGCGCACACACACACACAACATATTCTTGTAATACTTCGGTGTATATTCTTGAGGAATTTCTTTTGCTTTTATTTAGGTCCTGAACATTCAAAGATATCGCGTTATGCTTAGGTATTTTTTATTGTTCTACTTAACGGAAAAAGTAAATAAACTGAAAAAAATTTTAGTTCTCAAAAGTGTCCACATAGTCCAACACACAATAGTGCATCATCCAATAATCTTGATAAATTGGCCTCCAAGAATGAATTAGTCAATACTTGAAAAACTTGATTAGTCCCAAATTAAAAAAATGTACCAATAATTTCTTTCTTAAAAAATATGTAATTATTAAAAAGAAAACATTTTTTCCGTAATACATGTATGTTAATTTTCTTTTATTGTAAGTGAAATATGCTCAGAAAAAGATACATTCCTAAAAAAAATTCTAATTATATGTTAATTAAATATCAATTTCATTGCACTGTTTCTTTAACAAATTTACCATTATTCTATTTATGTTTTTTTTAAAAAGTTTTTCTATGACAACTTTTTTTCGTAATGGGTAAATATAATTCCTATTATATCTCTGAAAGGCATAAAATTCTTAACACATTCCAAGTAGAAAAAATTTGAGAATTGTTATCTTGTGAAGGTATATCTGTTTAAAAAACCGCCTGAATTGTTAAGAATAAAATATTTCGAGAAGGAAAAAATACATCGAAAATTGAATTAAAAAATTGTATTGTAAAATGAGAGAATTGTTTGCTGATATAAAAACTACCTTTGCATCGATACGCGCGTTGACATTTAAAAACATCTTTTTTTATATAAAGAAGTAAAGAATGAATCATTTTAAGAGCTCAAAACACTTTTTAAAAGGTTAAAATAGTATTCATTGTAAAAAAAAGTTAACTTTGTTTCCTTTTAAATAATCTCTTTAATCCGGAGAATCTCTACACATCCTTTAACACATTGTTCATTCTTTTTTCTCTCCTTGCACGAATTATGAGATTGTAAAATTCGCACACTTTTTTTTTCACTAAAGAATTCCAAGACAAACCTGACAAATATTTTCCGGAAGACAAACTATTAAAATAGGATTAGTGATTGAATGGAGCGAAACGCATTCCTTAGGAGAATGAAACGAATTCTGAAAAAGAGAAAGGAAAAGTTTAACAAGATATGTCTTTTTGTTAAGTCGTTTTTAATCACTTCATTTGAACTCATTTGACATCTCGGGCGATACTGCCTTGATAAATAAAATCTTCAACCCCCTTTGGAATGTTCACCAAACAAAATGGTAAGTAAAGTACAAAAGAATAAATAAAAATGGAAAACTTGTTGAGAGAGAGAAAAAGTAAATGTATAGTTAGAGTGACATTCCTAAATCGAATTAGAGCCTTTCATGTGTAAAGTTTTATCAAACCACCACACGATAATTGCACCAGATAGGGCTGTCGAAATGTGTTTCTATCAGCTCCTTATGAACAAATCTTGATCTTTAAAATGGTTCGAAATGTTGTCAGTTATGTTCTGATTGGTTTATATTGTTACACGGTTAGAATACTTCTGAATCTCTATAAAAGTTCTTGACGCGACGAAATCGTGAGTTATTTGATTTGCTAACTTAAGCAATTCAGATTATTTATAGAACATTTTTCGTTTCATCAAAAGAAAATCATTCACGTATACAAAATTTACATCTATACATCACACTGACGAAACATACTCAGTGTTTACATTATAACCAAATTATCTTTATTTTAAATAGAATTGCATAATGGGGGGAAAATTTAGAAATTTAAATTATGTTAATTTAAGGCATTCAACTACGCGTTCGGAACCATAGTTTTGAAAAGCATATATATAAACAAATACTTTTTAACATTTAGGGTCACTTAGATTAGAATATACGTATAAAATTGTTTTCAGAATATTACTACAATAAAAAATAATTTAAATGCAATATTTTGGGAAAAACGGAACATAGAATTACCTATTTTCAAAAACTCCTTTTATGAAAAATGCTTCTTTTAAAATAATATTTTGCCTGTGTATAGATTAGACTTCTTCAGAGATGCCTGAACTAAAATTCTTTAAAAATTCACATTATTTTCAAAGTTACTATCAATTGAAAGTATAATCGGTGTTTTTTTTATTTAAATGTCTCCACTTTGATATCTTAAAATATGGATAAATTTACTTCTAAATTATATATTTCAAAAATCATAGTTCAGGGTCTGTACAGAGGTTTGATATATATAGAGTCATTATTATAGAGTCATTTTTCATAAAAGGAGAATGTTTTGAAAAAGGTGATTCTATGTTCAATTTTTGTCAAAATATTGAATTTAAATAATTTTTATTGCAATAATATTCTGAAATCAATTTTACACATATATTTTAATGTAAGTGACACTATACATTTAAAAAAAGTATTCGTTTGTACGCTTTTGAAAAATTACGGTTACGAACGTAATCGGATACCTTAATCAGTCCATTAACACCAAGTTTTAGTTCTCTTTAAAACATTAAAATTGACGTCAATTTTATCCAACTGCAAGTAAAATTGCAAAATGTATTACGATTCTCCTTTTTTTTCCTGGTGATTGTGCAAACATTGCGTAAAGCTATTGGCAACGGTTTGTGAGTGGTGAAATGCAATCAAAGGATGAGATAGGCATCAAAACTGATATACCACGCTCTAAATTTCTACATTAGGAAAAAAAACTTAGGGAGAAATGCTGTTGTATTTTAAATCTGAAAATTTGCATTTATTATTTTACGCTACAACTTTTATAGAGTTAAAAAAATCAACTCTTTCCAAACTCGAATTTTTTTATCCTTTTATTGCTCTTGAGAAATGAATGATGAATCCAATGAATTCGAAAATATGTAATGTAAGGTGTAAGAACGAATCCAAATTTATTATTATATTATAAATATTATTTCTTATAATTTAATTGATTTTAGAACTTGATATATCTATGTTATATGATACTCCATGTATAGTTAGAAAAAATTATAAAATAGTTGATACATATCCTCAAGAGGAAAGGGATAGAAAATTAAAACATTTATAATTATTCAAAGAACTCTGATCAAATATTTTAATGTAAAAGACCCATCGTCTGTGATAGATTGTTTACTATCATCTCATTTTCAAGCTTCACTAAAGCTATTAGCTACAGATCCCTTAATTTTTATCCAAGATGAGTCAGCTGACAAGGAAAACATCCGAATTGGATTCCACTTTCTAAATTTCCACACCATGCCAAAATAAGTGCGTCAACTCTGCCGTATGGCAGATTTTCAGTGACTCAAAGCTTGGTTTTTTATCATTTGATAAAAGAATTCGAGAAAATACAGCTATGTGGATTATTTTACTACTGACACAAATTAAATTCAATGATAAATTCATAAGAGAAACAGTCATCTGAGAACTATTGAATACTGATGAGAAAGAGAATATTCACAGGAAGTCTTTTCATGGTTATGTTGATTTTAAAGAGCAATACTTCCAAAAAGGTCATAGTTGAACAATAATAACTGAACATAATTGAACAATTAACAATTCCTTCTTTTGTGTACCAATATTTTATTAACAACGAATATATTTACCATTTCGAAATTCCAAAAATTAATCTGGAATATTTCTAAAACAAACCGATTGAAGTTTCAAGTAATTAACTTTTCGAAAATTTATTTAATTGCAACCACCACTATTGTAATGGTTTTCTTTTATTATTTCTTCAGAGAAAAAAAATCATGAGCTATGTCCGTGACTTCTAATGGGTTCTTTCACTGAGACGAAATATTGAATAATAATTGCGTTTGTCCTATGATATTCTTTGAATGCTATTGTCAACAGAAGATTAAATACTTTAAAGAAGTTTAGTTTAAATCCGTCTGTGGTGAGAATATTTCGAAATAAATCCTATTAAAAAGTTTTCATAATTTCCTGTCTAGTTTTACGCACAATATTATTTGAAGCATCTCCTTCATTTTCAAAAAATATGTACTGTCTGCTTTCCATAAACTAGATCTCAGTAAAACTGGATTGTTTATTTGAATACCATCTTCCTAATAAGATGAAATTCTTATCTATTCAGAGTAGCAAAAGGGCACATTTCTTATAAAATCATCATTATAAACCGTAGCGTCATTCTTGTCTGTAAAGTAAAATAAATTAAGCCATTCGAAATATTATTTCGATTTTATTTTTTCGATGTTTACTCAATTTAATTATCTTTGTCTTTGGGTTTCCTTGACTAGTTGTTAAAGTGTTTAACACAAACTTGACATTTTCAGAGGGAAAAAATTAGATGTTTATTTCAATATAGACAATAATATATATATATATATATATATATACGAGGGTGGTCTGAAAAATTTCCGACCTAACAAAAATTCAAGACATTTTTCCGAATTTTTTTTTAATTTTTTAACATAGTCTCCTTGTAACTCTACACACTTCTCCCAGCGATGATCCCATCTCTGTAACCGTCCAAATAGTACTCGGCGTTTTTCTCTGCAAAATAACTTTTCGCAAAGGGGATTGCCTCTTCATTTATAGAGAATCTCTGTCCTCCGAGGGCAATTTTTAAATGAGGAAAGAAAGAAGTTGCTTAGGGCTAGATCTGGTGAGTACGACGGATGGTCAAGCAGTTTAAACTGTAATTCGTGGATTTTTGCCATGGCAAACACTGAGGTGTGAGACTGCGCGTTGTCTTAGTGAAATAGGATTTTCTTTTTCTGCAAATGTGGCCGTTTTTCCGCAAGTTCTGCCTTCAGCTTGTCAAGTAATGGATGCGTAGTATGCTTGGGTAAGGGTTTTTCCCTTTTGAAGATAATCGATTAAAATAACTTCATGACTGTCCCAAAAAACAGTCGCCATCACTTTCCCAGCCAAAACACAGTTTTTGCTTTTTTTTTAGCTGGTTCCCCCTTTGCAGTCCACTGTTTGGACTGTATTTTTGTTTTGGGCGTATAATGGTGTATCCAAGTTTCATCTACAGTAATTAATCGGGGCCAAAACTCGGATTTATGGCGCCTAAACTGCGCCAACAGAGCGTTTGAAAGGCTCATTCAAACACGTTTTTGGTCTAACGTGAGCAAACGCGGCATCCAACGCGCGGACAGCTTTCTCATGCCTAAATGTTGATTTAATATGTGACAAACACGTTCTTTTGACATGTTCATAGCCTCTGCTATCTCTCTCACTTTAATTTGGCAGTCGACTAGCACCATTTGGTGTACTTTGGCTATGTTTTCGTCTGTAGTTACAGCATTTGGACGTCCAGAACGTTCAACGTCCCCCAAGCTTTTACGGCCCCGTTTAAATCCAGCTGCCCAAAATTTCACTGTGGTAAATGATGGTGCAGAGTCCCCATACACAGAATCCAACTCATCTATGATCTGCGTAAGCGTATTGTCCTTCAAAAACAAATATTTAATTCCACCTCGATACTCGTTTTTGTTCATTTTCACAAAAACACTCACATCAACTCACTCAAATGACTGTTACATAACAACTGCGCGTCCAAAATGGCTGAAGCCTTTGTGAATAATTGTCAACAGATGAACAACGAAATTCAATAGCTTTTATTGACAAGTACTGCTATTTTCACGTTGAGGTCGGAAATTTTTCAGACTACCCTCGTATATATATACATAACATTATTAAAAGCCTTTTTTTATGTCCAATGGGCTGCGGATTGGTGTTTTACCATTGCATTTCTAGTACATTTCCCGGAAGTTGCTATTTCTTCTTAGGGCGGCATCCTATAGGCGGATTCCAATCGCCGCAGGTAATTTTGACGCCCAGTTTCCTCCTTAGAAAGAGGTACCTGAGCTCTGACGATGCGAACCTGTACTATGATTTAATTTTACCGACAACATCTAAGCCAAACAGACACTCTAGGGATCCTTTACATGCCGTATAATCATACGACAAAGCCGCTGTCGATTTTCTGCATCATGTAAATCGGCCGACTTGGGGGGTGGGGGTGGAACCCGCAACCTTGGGTTCAGAAGGTCAGTGACAAACCAACCACGTCTCTTAGCTGACTTATTAAAAACACTACAGTAAAATAAATGCAATTCATAATTCATAGTGACATGGTCTTAAGCGTCATAATATACTGATTTGTACTTCAGTGCCCCGGTGGAGGGGAGGAGAAACTTAATATTATTTTTTATCAAATAAGTATTATTAACGCAGTAAAATGGATAATTGGACATTTTTTTTTTCCTTTTTTTGTCCGAATTCACTCATCGAAAACTTAATATGGTGTAACTAAATTTATATATATATATATATATATATATATATATATATATATATACAAGTTGTGGGACTACCTCTCCTTTTTTCTTGTAAATATTTATGCAACATTTTAAAAAACTGGGACCTTTTATTTGACCAAGAGACACGTGTAGAACGTGAGTAAGAATATTTTTAAAGGTCAGAATATATTTGAAAAATGGAAAGAAAACATTTTATACAAATACAAGAAACTTCACTGATCAAACGAATATTCAAATGAAAAATAAGTGTTACTGTAAGAGATCTTTGGAGCTGCATCAACTGAAATCCTAATGGGGAGAGCACCCTCTAACTTCCCATGAAAACAGAGCGGATTAGATGGATTCAAAGATGATCACAGCTAAAAAGCACTGTAAACTCAATTAAAATTGAAATGTTTATAGAAAATATTGAAATGAGCAGAAATCTTTTTTTGTCGGATGTGTGATTCTCTACAAAAAGATCATTTCGAAATAAAAACTTTTCTTTGTCTTTTAGACGAGACTGAGTTGAGGAAGATTAAACGAATCATCACCTTACAGTTAAGGAACTTAATTGCCTTTACTTTACCAATGACCAACAAATCCTTTCAAGCAAAACCCGAAATTAGATTTCAGAAAATGGTCTTTTTTAACTCTTTCAGATTTTGATGAACGCGTCCAGGAAATTTTATATAGATGTCCTGATTTCTCTATTGAAGCGATTACGGTTTCGACTCCCCGTGGAATAATGAGAAATAGCTGTTAGAGTCCTTCTATTGAAATGAAATGAAATGGCGCTACATAATTCCTTTATACGTCATTTCCTGTAATTGAATTTCGCAACAGTCAGTTTTAGAGGATAGCAAGAACTCCCAATAGATCCAATTGAAGAAAGTCAGTTTTATCTCTTCGTTTAATAAATGGAATGTTTCTACGAACTTTTGAATCAAAGTGAAGAAAAAGGAAAAACGTTTTCATTAAAAATGGCTTAAGAAACTACAAAAGGGCCTCTTCTAAAATGACTTAAGACTATTTTTTGGCGAGTTCAATCATATTAAGAAGTTATTATTGTTGTCTTATTGAGATAAATTGAGGAATATGCAAACTGTCTAGCCCTCTAATTCAAAATAAAAAATTTGCTATACTAAATAAAGAGATGACCCTTTTGTTGCAAGTATTTGAAAAGCTAACTGAATTTATGTTTATTGGATTTATATATATATATAGGCATAGTAATTTATACATTAATCTTCATAGTGCCTAAGTTTGTTTCCAGAATGATATTTATATTAAAAGGTTGTACTTCTGCATTCCCACACACATATAGACTTTTTCAAACGAAATTAATGGTTATTTATATTTCTGAAGGAGTGATATTTATCTCTATAGAACCAAAGAGTTATACTTCTATCATTTTTATACTAAAGAAAAAAATCTTTTTTTTTCCGTTATCGTATCTCCAAACACTCTCATTTAATTATTATTATACTTAAATATTTTCTTTTCATGCTCCACTTCTTTTTATTTAGCAACATTTAACATAAATATGCATTGCGTTAAGGATATTAAAGTAAAAATTATTTTAAAAAGTTATATGCAAAATTTTCTCTTGTTTGTTCATCATCTGATTTAAGATAAAATGAATAAATTAACTATAAACATACAGCGTGTGTTATTTGTACATCATCTACACTTTAATTATATTATTTAATTTTATGTCTTGAGGTATTAACAAAATATTTCATTTAATTTTTAAAATACATTGTTTTTCCCTTGGATTTGTAGTAGTTCTATATAAGAAATGGAATTTACGGTTTATAAGATAGAAATATAATTCAAGCGTGTGTGCATTTTTTTTGCATTTAAACACACTTTTAATGACACACTGGCTACATTAAAAGTTTTTACTAATATTGTACTTATATTGAACTTAATTGTCTTTTCTTTAGGTCTAGGAATTTTTCAAATTATTACAGATAGGTTTTTGGTATAATAACTCTGTAGTGATAATAATTAAATTGTACTTTATTTCGATTTTAATGTTCTTTTTCTTTATTTGCATGCTTTTTAAATTTTATTTCATATTTCGTGTGACATTTTGTAACTTATTGACACTTGTTATCCTTTTTAAGAGTAAAATTAAACAACATACTTTTACACAAACTTTTTTGTAACTGCTCTTCAAGAGTTATGACAAACAAAAATGAGAAAATTTCCTTATTTCGTTTGTTATACCATACAAAGATAGATTCTTTTTAATTGCATGATTATTTTATTACACATTTCATGAATGTGTACATATAAAAAGTACTCCCCGGCTGAAGTCGATAGATTTTCTGGATGCGAAAATCGCAGACACACATATCATATGATTATGTGGCACAAAAAAATTACTTTGAGTATCAATTTGGCTCTGGTGCTGTCGGCAAAATTAAATCATAGCAATATTTAGCATCCGACGAGAGCTTGATTTAAAAATTAGTTCAAGTGTCCAAACTCTGTAGTGAGGCCGCCACTAGATGGTGCCACCATGAAATGGCTCTGACATTTGGGACCTTGCCGTGTCTGTAAAGGCTATGTTGCTAAAATTCCACACATTAACAAAAAAATAACAAGTAATAACATCATCACCCTTCCCGATCTCGTGGAGCAACTTTTGTTTGGATTTTTAAGAAAAATAGTCCCTATGTTGGATTTACTTCTTAAACATTTTCATAATTTACCTCATCCAAATGAAGTGCGTGTCTAATTAAATCTAATTAAGGTTTCTAACATTTTACGACTGATTGGTTGTTTCTTAACTTCACACTCTGGAGTTACACGAGGTCAATTGACGGAGTGCCCCGGAGACCGAATTCACTCTAAAGAGTTTAGAAATATCAAACTGATTCCTGGGAAGCAACTACTCCTCCATCCCTCAACCTTTATTGAACAAAATTATTTTTTCTCTTTTTATAGCAGAAGGCAAAATGTAACCTTTCTTGTTTAAACCCGAATTATAAGTTTCCAAAATATAGTAGTATGTAAAATATTTAAAGTTTTAGAAAAATACGGGAAAAGAGAAAAAAATATTATTCAAATTGTGACGCCTCTCGCGTTCTTCTTCTAACATAACTCCTAAGTTCTTTGACGGCCACGATTAATGGCAAAACTTTTCCAACCCAATACCAAGAAGAGAAACAGGGAGAAAATGCAAATAAGATATACTTTAAAAGGATAGAGGGTTTAGTGAGATAGGACGGCAATCTTAGAGATAACTTAGTGCAGAACAGTTCGGAACAAGTGTTAGACGACCTACAACCAAGGAAGAAGGATACGCTCATCTTCATTAAAAATATTAATTATAAGAAAGATTTATAGGGCCTGAGTATTCTTATCTACGAGTAGCAGAATAGGAGAGTCTTCAACCAAGGTAGGAAGGTTACTCAATAAAAGGTAATATTTTGTATAGGAAGTTAGATTAGGCAGATAATTAAATATAATTAAGATAAGTGATCTAGTTGTGCGATCTGACTTGAATATTCAGTTTAATTTGTGGCTTATTCTCACTTAAAGAAAGTTGTTATTTAGAATTAAGTAATTTAAGTTATTCTTAATAAATTTGTGTTAAGAATCACAAAATGTCTCATCTTTTAGATAATCCCACACCTATAGCTTACGCGGATCCTACACGACATAGCTATCGCAGGATGGCTATGTCTCAAAATGTACTTGCAAAGTTATGATGTACAGAAAAGACTATTATATAGTTAGTACGAAATCGACAGTTATATAGTTAGAGACAAAAACAATACAATTAAAAGACAAAAAGCAAAATATAATTTTTCGCAAAATACTAATTTAGATCCATTGTTTGTTTGAACTATGCCGTGGCCGTGCATAGCCTAGTGGTTAGAGCACCGGACTCCGGACCGGAAGGCCTGGGTTCGATGTCCGTACCGCCAAATATCCTCCTGGTACACACGAGTACGTGCTCGTTAAATCAGTGGGTCCAAAAGTCTTGTGGTCTGAATCACGAATGCCGGGAACTGGAGAAAATTTCCCTTAACTTCAGTTCCATGCTTAAATTGTGGAGGTGGAGAACATTACGTTAAATGGCACCACCATCTATCGTAAAATTCTATCATCCTTTCTGGAATTTCACCGAGCTAAATCGTATTGTCGCCTGTATGGTGCTTAAGGCTAAGGCCAACGACAGGCGTATATCTAGCCCATTGCCACGATAAATTTCGTGGGCCTCGATCTGATTATGTCAGACAGGTGGCATGAGGAACAACAACAACTATGCCGTTACTTTCTGTTAATATTTTCCCCGTGAATTTTATACAAATGGATCACAATTAATGAGAGAAAAGGATTTTTTTTTAAAAAAAAAGGAATTTCAAATGCTGCAAAAAGTTATCCAATCTTGTCTAAAGGATTTGGTCACGAGAATCAGTCGTCTAAATACATGATTTCAGTTGAGATTGAAAAGAAGGATTTTTAATGATATATTTTTTCTTTTTTTCTTTCAAATGAGACTGTGGATTGGTAATGACCTTTTCAGACATAGTACATTCCCTGGGAGCTAGTTTTACTTTTTAGAGTGGCACCATATAGTTGGATACCAATTGCCACAATGTAATTTTGACGCTTAGGTTCCTCCCCAGAGGGAGGTACTTAATGATATATTGTAACCATAACGTTTTTAGCATGCTTAGAGGGTGGAACTAAATGATATTATTTAGTTATAGTAGACATGAGAACACGTAGTTGTCAGAGAAGATGGACATTATAATTTTGAATCACGTTCAAGTGACGAGAACAATATTTGATGTGACACCCTACCCTCCAAAATTCTACATCACGTGAAGACTGCAATCATCGACAGATTTAAGCCGTATTGGCCCCTCTACATGGGCAATCTTTGGTGTGACAGCATGTTTCGAGCTCATGACTTCATAGAAACAAAGCGACATTGACCATTCAGCTGCCATGGGCACAATCTTGTCACAGTTGGAAACGCACGCATAAACAACACATTTGTAATAACTCGAGCAAATAACATTAAAACTGTACTTGGTTCTAAACACCTTCTTCAACTTTCCTAAATGACAGTATTTATTTTCTTAACATTTTCTTTATTATATAAATACCCATAACATGGAAAAAAATAAATTCGTAAAACCTAATCATTATCAGAATATTTTAACTAAACTATGAATTATTCAAATCACCTTAAAAGATGCTTATATTTTTAAAATGGTAGAAATATTTCACTCACAACCCTTGAATCATGACCAAAAAAAAATAATAAAGTGAATAAAGACAGATAACTACATTGGTTGTCAATAATATCTACAACAGAGTACATATTTTCCCATTATGTAAATAATTGCATGTATGCGGATTTAATTTTTGTGTATTTTCCGCATATTTTTCAACTCTTAACTGTTTTGTCCGTACCCCGTACGGGCTAACGAAAGCTGGCCACAGCCGATTTGTCTACACGCTGTACGGTTGCTTATATTTTCTTCTTTCTATCTTTGATTTTCATCTATTTTTAATTCTTATATAGAGATATTATTAGTACTAGTGTTTTTAAGAGATACACACACATAGTTTACCTATGGTACTGAAATACATCTTATCCAGGATTTTCTGTGCGGTGAAGGCGGTAATTTTTCATTGAAAGCAGCAATTCAGATTCTTCAAAATGTTCAATAAAGAACAGGGATTGGCAAGGAAATGTGCGATTTGTTGCTTGAGAAGAAATGAAAATAGAAATATAATCCAAAAAAGTCGATATTATCTTTGTTCCCATTGCAATGTGGTAAGAACTATTATTACACCATACTTAAAATTGTATGTGCATATATATATGCACACTCACAAAATCCACAACTGTTTGATAAAGAGGTACGAACATGAAATTTTTTTTGAGTATGGGAGAAATTCTTTTAGGATATATGAAATATTCTTCATGGCATGCAGTATGCACATATAAAAAACAAACATTTAGGGGGTTTTCTGTTTATCAATTATAAAATAAAAAACTGTATGAAGACTTTAAAATTGAAAATTAAAATAAAATTCTTCCATTTTCGCATTGTATTAAGTATTGTGCTTAGTTTTACGCAATAAAAATGAGCCCTTTTTTGGGGGGAGACATTTTGGGCAAAAAAATGGACCGCTTAAGGGCTTGAAAATAGTGTTTGTAAATACAAATCCAATTTACAACCAGTTGAAGTTGCGACTTTTTGATTGGAACATAATTGATTCTAAATTGAGAGAGGTGATTTCATATCTTAAATTCAAAAAAACTATTATTCAGAAACAAATTGACTAAAAGACTTATCTCTCTTACATCAAACATAAATCAATAAGCATAAATATGTTCTTAATTTCACCACACACTTAACGAAGTTAAAAAAGAATCCCTCCCTTCCCCCTGGATTTTTCCCAAACTCCCTCCTTTCATTCCCGAGAACTGCGTAAACCGGAAAATCATTTCAAACAACTCCCCAATTCATTCCAAGACCTTTTATTAGCGTAATTAGGCCTTTACAACAACCCGACGTCATTATGAATTTTTCCTTAAACATAATTAGTGGACTCTCGAAAGCATAATTAAGCGCTTATTCGACGGACATTTACAATCCCCTTCCGAGCGATTTATTGACAGAGGAGCGAAGGCATCTTTCTCCAAATTGGAACGACACCCAGCGTTTGCGGAGACATCTTCCTTTCATGAGTTCTGACAATACCATTTACCTTTCATCTCTTCGCCCCCGCTCCCTCCCTCTCACGGATGAGGTAGGCGTTCCACCAATTGAATGCCGAAGTATTTCCGATCTGGCAAAAATTCCATCACTCGGAATGGAATCGGTTCCGATGAAAGGAACCGACGAAGTGAGATTCTGCTTTTGGGGGTGGATTTCTGCGGGATAAAAGGGATGCGCTACCATGAACTCAAAAGTTGCCTTTCTTTAACACTGTTCGTTGTTTGCTGATTTAATTAATTTCTATAAGCCATCGCTTGATATGAAAGCGGGAAGATCGAATATTCGAATTCTCCAGTGCGTTTAAACACGAGGTGGGGGTCTATTTCATATCCATTCAAAATCTCCCACTAGATGTCGATTGCAGTAGGGGCTCTATTAACCGCTTCAAATTCAAACAATCATTGGCTTTCACAGGGAGGTGGGGATTGAAATTGAATCTTAAAATAAATTTATCTTAAAACTACATTTTTCTTTTCTTTCTCTTTTTTTAATTCCTACTATTAGTTTACTTTCTCGCTATATATATATATATCTTTCTCAATATTTCAATCATTACTAAAATACTTTCTATTCATCCCTTCAAGTTCAAATACAATTTTTTAAACTTGTAGTGGATGACACTTAATGTTAATAAAGTGTTTTCAAATATTAATTAATTAATTTAATTCAAAATGAATAAAACTAACAAACAAAAATAATAGTCCAACAGCATATATAAAAAGAAAATTCGTTCTTAGCGTCCCTGTAGCGCAATGGAAATCTAATGCAAAGGTTGTGGGATCGAATCCCACCTGGGATGGCCTCAGTTCTGAGAATGGGATTTCTTTTTTTACTATACTATTTTATTAGAATAATTAAATTTAATGAAAAAATAAATATATAGTAACAAACAAACAAAAATAATCCGACACCCTATATAAAAATTAAAATGGAAAATTGCAAGGAAAATCGCTTTCTATTTAGTCACTTAATAATGTGATTATGTCCTATTTATATAGATATTCACATTAATTGTAACTAGTTATAAAAAGTAACTAAAATAAAATTTTTCTTTGTTGACTTAAGAAGGAATTAACTTTAATTTTTTTTATGTTACTTGTTAATTCCTACATTTAGTCTATGGTATGAAGATTGAAGATTGGATGTGTATACTATTCAATAGCGCGAGGAAACTGGACTGCAGCGGGATGGAACCAAGTTGTCTTTAGCGACGAATCCAGATTCAATCTCAGCAGTGATGACAATCGTGTTCGTGTGTGGAGACCCCGTGGTGAACGCCTCGATCCTGCCTTTGTTTTACAGCGACACACCACTCCCACAGCTGGTGTGAGGGTATGTGGTGCCATTTCCTACAATACACGGTCACCCCTAATATTGATCCGTGGCACCATGACAGCCCAGAGGTATGTCCATGACATCCTGCAACCACATGTATTGCCACTCATGCAACGGCTCCCAGAAGCCATTTTTCAACTAGACAATGCTCGGCCTCACACGGCAAGGGTGTCACAAGACTGTCTACGCACTGTTACTACCCTTACTTGGCCGATCCCCAGATTTGTCACCAATCGAGCCTATCTGAGATCATTTGAGACGGCGAGTTGGGCATCCCACGAGTTTGAATGAACTAGAGGCAAGGTTACAGCAAATATGGAACAAAATATCTCAAGAAATCATACAGAACTTGTATGCCTCAATGCCCGATCGTATCGCATCGTGCATTCGCGCTAGAAGGGGTTCAACAGGTTATTAAATCCTCCTTCTTTTGCCTTTTTCTCTGATATAAATGACCCGTTTTCTTTGATTTTCTAATCATTTACTTATACCAAAGTAATCATTACGTATGTAAAATTTCGTTTCATTTTGAAGACTCCTTGGTGCTCTGATTTTTTTGTCCATGAGTGTATTTGAGCATGATTATGTGTTCAAATGTATTAAATTCAAAAATAAAAAGGAACAATTAAAATTTTCCAATAAATCATTTTTGACTTAATTGCTAAATTATAACTCAAGTAACTATCATTGAAGCTCTCTTTGCCTATTACTACAACATAAACAAAAAAGAAAAAACATTTTTAAATAAGGAAAAAATAATAATCGGATACGCTATAATATCACGTAATTACCAATAACATGTAAGTTTATCATCATATATCTTTGAAATATTGGAGCCTTTTTTCGATGAATACATACTTATTTGACTATCATACTCAACAGTTTAAATAGAAATAAAATATGAAATAAAAACATATCCCATGTGAGAAAGTGTGGATGGGCGAAACAAGTGATGTCGTGATGTGATATTAATGCTGGAAGCATGCTGAAACTCCTCTTCCTTTCTAAGAGAAATCTCGGTTTGATGTCTGCTCTTGAATACTAAACGATTTGTTTTTATTTGTATGCGATTTATTTGCAAAGGACCGCCTATAATTTTAAGTTACAATTGCAAAACAAAAAAGAAATATGAACTTGTATCACATTGATTTTATTTCCGCACTGCTAAACAAAGCTTGCTTTCGTTTAGCGTCCACCTGCTACGGTTTTCTCATCTATCGGATCTTAGGTGAAAAATAAATCATATCCTCGCATTTAGAATTTAATACTTCCGGTCCAGGAAGTCATACTCTAAGCGACGCTGCTAATTGGGGGATAGAGCTTTGAAGTTTTCCTTTAGTAAAAATATTTATACTAATGTTTTTGATACTTCAACCATTTTCAAAATGACCCATTCATAACGTTTGCAAAAGATGTATTTAAAACTAATGTTCCGATGACAGAATTCCTATGATGTACGTTTTAAAAATAAAACCTTTAAAAAAATAAGTTTTTCTGATTTTTTTAAGAAATTTTCTCTTTGCATTTCAACATTTCACATTTTATTTCAAGAGTTACTGATTTATTGTAGGTATAAAAAATATAATACGATGAAACACAATATTTTTTGTTGTATAAAAAAAGAGAGATGAAGTTTTTTGAATTTTATGAAAAATACATCCTATTTTATAGAGCTGCATTCTATTTTGCATTTTTATACATTCTATGTTACGATCCATCTCCTGTTGTGTAATGGATAAAAAATACGGCGAATTGCTTCTGAAAAAGAACAACAAGATTTATGAACTTTCACACGCTGGGGAAAATAACCCTGAAAAGAAAATGTGTAGAAATGGAAAGAATATAATACAAAACCACTCATTCTTTGCAAGTTCAAGGAGAAATCTGGTTCCGATTAAGGAAAATCTTATCTATAAAGACAGCTTGATTAACATTGGTGAGGCAGTAATCATTCATTTACACATTGCTGTGTTTAATATTTGAAAACATACCAAACGAAATCAAGTTAAAGGAAAAATGTGTGTGATTATTCTCTTCAAAATGCTTATGAATCTAATTAAAGTATAAGTTACAAAATTTGGTTCAAATTTCATAAGCCTAAGTACAGTTTTTTCTTTGAATTTTTTCTCCATAAAATCCACACAACAAAAAAGATGTTTAAAAACAGAGGGAGTGAGACTGCATCTAAATAAAAAAATACTTACACTAGATAAACATTTCAGTTATACTTTATTTTGATTTATAAATAGTTAACATTACACTGAAATACATTCTACTAATAATGGTCACAGATAGTTTGGAACAGAGTTAGATAAAGCTAACGACATTCAAGTTGGCATCTTTATTTTTCAAACTGCTTCCATATCACACTAAGAAAGTGTTATGAAGATTTGTTTGAATGTTACATCTACTAATTGTATTGTTTTACCCGAGAACTTTTCATTGCATCTCATTTCCTAAGAGCTCCCCCACGTTTAGCTGCTAAAATAAATTATACTAACCCAAGTGTCTCTGTTTTTTTTTTTTTTTTTTTGGTCAGTTAACAAAGAATTATAGAATTTATAGCTTACTCTAGTGTTTATTTAATTATAAGGTGTTCTCTGTTTCTTCGATCTTAAAAATGATACTTAAAGCACATATAAAAAACTATCCTGACAAATAATGTTAAAATCGTAGTAAACTATTGATTAAATATCGATTTTTTTATTGATGCATTCATTGATTTTTTTATTGATTTCTCATGTATTTGATATGTGAATGAAACTGTTGCTAAGATCTCACATAGAATGGACAATCAGTTCTTATTTCCCTGAAGTTCTTTTAAAGGCTGAATATTTCAATAATTTGACGAAATATTTGTAAATAACAAATTTGGCGTCGTTTTTGGTGTTAATTGGAGCAATGGTGACGTATAGCAGTGTAAGAAATTATTTTTCGTATTTTTTAAAGAAAAATGGTCCTTGCTAGTCTGACTGTTAACAAACAATGGCATATAGTTTATTTAGAAGGTACATTCGTGTATTAAAACAATACAAATTATTGTATATAAATTATAAAGAAGAATTTAAATCGGTGTAATGGATATGTGCTAGGATTTTGTTCTGAGCGTCACCAATGTTAATTACACAAATTTGAAGATTTTAATCTTTTTTTTTGTGAAAAGTATTAAAAAATTTGTATTTTTGATAAAAATAGAAACAGAAATATAAAAAAAAATTAATATCCAAGTTGTAAACACACACAACTTTAGAATATAAATATAACTTACAAGGGGAGGGTACGACTACGGAAATTCATTTTGGGTCGAGACTTGGTGTAATAGTAGTACTCCTTTAGGGTGTTCAACTCTCAATGTAATTCCGCCGAATGGGTAGTCAATTCAGAGAAAATAGCCTTCGCAATTCATACTTAGCTTTTATACAATTAAGTTTTAATTTCCTACGATGACTCCATAGCATGGTTGGGAGAACGCCTGGTTACTATGCGGGTGGTCAGGGTTCTATTCAAGTAATAAATTTTTTTTTCAATTCATTCAATTATTTTTTTCAAATTAAATAAATTTATTTTTAAAAGGTTTATAAAATATTAAGGTATCCGACTGGTTTAAAATCACCATTTTCATAAAAAAAAATCGAAATTTTTTTTTGCAGTCTAATTTTGAAGCCTGTTTAATAAGCTTTCAAAAAATATCATACTTTTAATTCTGTGTCAATTAAAAAAAGAGTTATAGCTGTTTTTGTTTGAGGTAGTAAGCCAAAATCGAAACCGGAAGTGTGAGTTTTTGGTTGATTTTCACCGACAAAATGAGATTTTTATTCTTTTAAAATATTTTAACGAATTCTTTTTATGTTTAGTAAACTTTATTTCACTTTATAAATATTTTAATAGATATATTTGGCCTTCAAATAGGCAACAGTTAACTGATTGTATTGTTTGTTTTGATTTAAATGAGTTGCTATCTTTTTATCATTTGTGTTCAAAATTAGATCTCTTTTCAACTTTTTTATTAGTACTTTTATAAAGAGTTATAATTATTTTTAATTAAATTTAAGTTGTCATGCCAAAAACAAGATCAATGAGGTAAAAAAAAAGAAGAGATTTCCAGAGAGCAGAATTTGTTGGAGAAACATTGAAAGAAAAACCAACGGATCTTTCAAATTCAGTTATTAATTCTATCAAAAAGACTTATAATTAACCTTGTGATCACAAAATCTCCTAAGAAAATGTCTTCATGGGAAAGCTCAGAACATCAATGAGAGTCTTAACAATGTCGTGCGAAGTATAATCCCGAAAGACAATTTTGTTGAGCTATAAACACTCTGTTTAAGAAATTATATCGCAATAATACTTTTTAATTCTCGATTTGATGGTCTTTCACCTTTACTTTAAAAGTTAGGAATGAAATTATGTTCTGAAATGAAAGGATATTCTTGGAACCTCGACAAGACGAGAATTGTTGATTCTACGATGCATTCTAAGCCGGATAAGAAAAGGTCTCGTAAAAAAAAGAAAGGTCCTTCAAAAATGAAAAAGTTTAAAGTATGATGTTCAGGAAGGCACAACATACAAATCTGGAGAGTTTTAATACCTTCCTAAAACTTTAAAAAGTTTTATTGCAAATATAAACTTTATTTTGAATTTTCTGAAGAATGTTATTTTTGAACATAAAATGGTTAACGCTAAGAGTGATATTTCTTAAAGTAAATGAAATATTCTTATGAAATTTTTTGAGTTTGTTCTTTGTAATTATAATGAATGCTTTCTGCTAAAAGCCAAGGGTAATTTTTCAATTAAGTTACTTTTTAATGTAATTTTATATAAAAAAGTTTCTTAAGAAAATTTTGTATTTTTTCATTTCGAACACCTGTATTTCATAGTTTTACAGTAGAATTTGAGCTTTTTTTAATATAAAAGAGAGTTATAAACGTTAAATAATTGTATTCCTCCACAAACATTTTATTTATTTTTGTGATATATATATTTTTTAGAGTTGTTAGCAAAAGAGCAATTTTTTGTAATGCTTTGGTACAAATTTCTCAATATTTTGAAAAAAAAAAGCTTTCAAAAAATTCTTCTTGCTGTATTTTCATAGTTTTGCAACATACTTAATTAAAAAATAACAATTAAATAATTATTTAAGTTATATTTTAGAAAATTTTCTCCGAACCCAGTCGGATACCTTAAGTGATATTTTATGTAATTATTTTGTATTTTATAAAATAAAAAAAAGGAAACAAAATTAATTTATTATTTAAATTATTTATTATTAAAATTATTTAAAATTATTATTACTTAATATTATTTAAAATTATTATCAAATTATTATTAATTAATATTATTTCAATCTATTATTAATAAAAATTATTATTATTAAAAATTATTATTATTAAAAATTATTTTTAATAGAATTATTATTAATAAGAATTATTATGAATAAGAATTATTATTTTTTTATTATTAAAATTATTATTAATTTATTATTAAAATTATTATTAATTTATTATTAAAATTATTATTAATTTATTATTAAAATTATTATTAATTTATTATTAAAATTATTATTAATTTATTATTAAAACTATTATTTATTATTAAAATTATTATTTATTATTAAAATTATTATTAATTTATTATTAAAATTGTTATTTATTATTAAAATTATATAAATAAATTTATTAAAATTAAATAAATATATATATATTTTTTTTTATAAAATTACAAAATAATTAAATTAGTAATATATAAAAAGACACATATTATATTTTTATTATATTTATTACAAAATACTTTAATAACAATAATATATTTTATAAATCATTTTATATTATATATAATATTTTATTTATAGTATATTGAGTTTCACATTATGAAACTATTTGTAACTAATTTTTATGTAAAATATCATTTAATATTTATTACATATTTAATTAAAAATATTATTTATTAATATAAAATATATTTATAAAATTTAATATAAAAATTTATATAACTACAGTAATTTTTTAACGTTATAAAATACAAAATAATTACATAAAATATCATTTAATATTTAATAAACCTTTCATAAATAATTTTTTTTTTAATTTGAAAAATTAATTAAATGAATTTTTAAAAAAAAAGTTTATAGCGTGAATAGAAACCTGACTTCCCGCATAGAAACCAGGCATTCTCCCAAACATGCTACGGAGTCGCGGGAGGAAATTAAAACTTATTGTATAAAAGCTAAGCATGAATTTCGAAGGCTGTTTTTTTCCGAATTAACTGGTCATTCGGCGGAATTACATTGAGGGTTGAACACCCTAAAGGAGTACTACTATTACACCAAGTCTCGACCCGAAATAAATTTCCTTAGTTGTGCCCTCCCCTTGTTAGTTTTTTTCTTTACACTTTGCTATATAAATAAAAATAAACTTCTACATGTTTTATTCTTAATATTTCATAAAATAATTTCATTTATTCGTTTTGTACGTTTGTATTTCAATTGAATAAAAAAAAAAACGCCTTTCTTAATTTGGGAAAATAAATACTGTGATGTTGCAAAAGTACTTTAATTTGCCTATAGCAGGGATGGCGAACCAATTGCACGCATGCCATAGATGGCACGCGACACAATTACTTGGGCACGTCTCTGATCAAAACTGTTAGCATTTTAGTTCAAAATAACAAAGTTCACTATGAAGTATTTCGAATAAACGCGAGTGGTCAGTCTCGTTTTTACAGACATATGCCAACATTTCAAAGGATTGAATGTAAAGCCTCAAGACAAAAATAAAAAAATATATATTATCTTCAATAGGGATCTCAATGCTTTTGACATTAAATAGCATATTTTCAGAAACGATATTATTACAAGAAATTACTAGTACTTCCCGAACTTGAAAAAATCAAGCGAAGAAAAAGTTATTCAAGAACTTATTTCCATAAATATTATGTATCCTGATGTGACTTCATTTGATAAACTGAAGTCCCAATTCGATTGGAAGGAATTGAAGAATTTGAAATTCCAGTGTGCTTGATGTCCAGTCTAGTTCAATATGGATTCAAAAATTTATTAAAACAAGAAAAATGTTGTAATTGATTGAAACAGAAAATTAGCAAGCAATATAAGTAAAAATGCCAGTAACGAAATTTTGGAAACATGGAATTCGATTCCAGATACATTTAACTGTTTGAAGAAGCTGATTCATGCTTTTTTATAACCATCTTTTCATCTACCTATGCGCGAGAATCATTATTTTCAGAGATGAATAACATTTAAGACTCACTCTTAGAAAACCATTTGGGAGATGACTAATTCAGCATGTGTTCTCCTAAAAGTAACATTTTACTATCCTAATGTAAGTTATTTGTCATCTGATAGGCAACAACAGAAGTCACACTAGTGTTACTTTAATTTGAATTGCACGTATATCTAAAACATTTACTGCTATACAGTGCAAAATGTACTTTTTTAATAGTAAATAAAGAGTTTTGAGTGGTTAGTATTTAATTTTATTATTTTCCCAAAAATCACAAGTCAAAATTATTTGACAGCACGTCTATACCCCATTAAACACTTTTTTTTAGAAAAAAATGGCACGTTGATCTAAAAAGGTTCACCACCCCTGGCCTAGAGTATGTTATTGCGATTCAAACTATTGATGTTTTTCGTTTGTTGTTTTCGATGTACTTGTTGTTAACTAAGCATACGTGTTTACGACTCTAACTTGCTCTCTGCTGGCTTCTATCTTGGTCTATTTTGGACATGGTAGCCTAGTGGTCAAGGGATTCAAACCAATGATATTAAAGTCAAGTCTATATATTCCCCCAAAGGCCAGCCCATGAAACAAAAACAAAAAATTCCAGTAATCTGAGTTTATTTTAATCTTAAAAACTTCTGACAGGATGAAGAAGTTCCAAAGGGAAAGGTGCCACCTGTCCAGTCTGGTCAAGTTTGCAAATTACCGTAAAATCCGACGTATAACGTGGACTTTAAACACAAAATATAAGATCGAAATTTACGGTGCGCGTTATACGTCGGGTATAAAAATGAGAGCTTTAAAATTGAAAAAAAAGAAGACCATAGGAAAAAATTAGACTTCTACATATATCAAAATACTGTTTATTTAAAAGAATTGATATCTCTTATGAGAACTTAAAGGGTTGTATTTCTCGAAGTATACTATTCTTTCAAAAGCCTGAGATAATATTTTGAATAAATGACTTCAAAATATAAGAATATTGCATACGCACATTTCAAGTTTCTTGGTAAAAAACTGGGTGCGCCTTATACGGTGAATATACCTAAAAATTAAAAATGGCAGCTTTAAAGTATAGGTGCGTGTTATACGCCAGAATTTACAGTGCGTCGTTATTTGCTAATGATCACTGTGTAACTGTACGTTGAGTGACATTAAATGAAACTGTGCTGTCCAACCATCAAAAATTAGCAAGCAACAAATCAGAATGATTTTATTTTTAAATTTTGGTGAGAAAGAGTGTTAGACTTTAATTTTCAGTTAAACAAAAATATCATATAGAACTTTGCATTTTAAAATGAAAAATCTCTTTTCTGAAATGAGATTAACCGTATCTGGGTATTTTTTCCTCTGTGTGCGTGAATCGAGATAGAATGTGGGGGTAGAGGGGGTGAACTATCTTGAATTCCTTCTCCAACGGAAAGAAATGCAGGATTTGAAATGACTCGAGTTTGCAAATTTTCCATCTTGTTGGAGAAGGAGGGAGATCTCACACAAGATTTGAATGAAATTCGCATCCGGAGAATAGGACGCAGAGGATGGGCAAGCTCACGGTATGGGATATTGCGAATGTAAATAGGAGTGTGTGTATTCTAGTAAACAAGAGTAAATATGTTCTAGTAACCAAAAATATATTCATATCTTCTGACGCTTCATAGTAGTATTACTTAAATATTTTTGAAACATATCATGCAATTTTAAGTTTTATCAGACCTTTTTGAAAAAAACTGTGAATTTTTATGAATACACTAGTTATAGACAGTATGAAATATAAATGGTTTTTGAAAATGTGTACATGCATTTTTATTTAGGTGTATATTAAAACATTTTTTTTTTGTATTTTATTACACATACATACTATATAAAATTAAAAGAATAAGAAACATATACCTATACCCAAACTTTATTAACTCTTTAAATGGTATGTTTACCACCTGAACTCACCGCTATTAATTTTTCGCTTTCAAATAGTTTAATATAATCAGCTGCATTCACACTGCACCAAGTGGTAGACAATAGAAGTAAGCTTTGCTTTATTTCTAGTATATCATAAATACCCCTTTTCCAGTTTTTTTTATTTTTGTTAAGAATTTTAGTACTTTAAATATTCTATTGTGTATCAGGAGTTTAAGGTTATTTTCAAAGATTTCTCTGTTTATAAACTCATTCTATAGTTACGAAAAACCATTTACTTGAGGTAAATATTCAGTATCTTAAATCCATTATAATCCATTGCAAAAATTCAAATTGGATTAGAATGTCGTAGAACAAATATAAATAAAAAAAATATTTTACTTAAAGAATGTAGTCTAAGAATTGAGAGGCTTCTTTGGTTAATCTCTGTTATAAAAAATGAGTAACAGATCGAAAGAGATATTTTTTCTTCCCTTTACTATCAATGAAAAAAAACGAATTTGTTTTTATAAACAAATACAGTAAATTCTGAATACCATTGCATGTGTTATTTTACTGAGATTCAAGTATGCGCGATTTCTGTACAAATTGAAAATATTTACATGAAAATAAAGTACCTGTTTGAATAGAAATGAAGACCTGGTTTTATTTTTTTCTTGTGTATAAATCAGTTTCTTCCAATAACTTTTTTAGCTAGTTTCATTTTGCGTTAAAAAATGTATTGGAAGCTATGAACGGAAAGAGTAGTCATTATCTCAAATAGCTACACGATTTTTTAAATACTTTAAGAATATGATAATACGCAAAATTGTAGGAGCTTACACTGCTGGCTACCGTAAATGCAACACCCTGAAGGAAGCATGCAAATAACATGAAATTTGCGACATGCATTAGCGGAGGTGAGATATGCAAATGATTAGAATTTCAGCGCAGACACACATCACGCGCGCCTCTGTGGTTCCACCTCAAAACGCTATTTAAGGCTTGATTTCGATGATTTCAAGTTCGGTAATTGTGTTTTTCTTGTGGCTTTTTTCAAAAAACGATCAGTTATGCCTCGTAGAAAACAGCGATCAGCTTTTAATCAAGTATCCGAGTTCGACAGAGGAAGGATAGCGACATACCGAGATTGTGGATTATCTTTCAGGAAAATCGGTAGTCGTGTTGGACGAAACCAAACAACTGTAATACAGATATGTGACCGTTGGATGCAGAAGGGTACGACGGACCGACGTGGTCTATCGCATCCACCTCAGTGCACCACTTCACGTGAGGACAGGCAAATTGTGCGCATGGCAGTGCCGGATCGTTTAGTCACATCAAGAACCATAACACAGCATATTGAGTCTGTAAAGCATCATTCAGTGTCTGCGCGTACCAATTCGACGCCGTTTACAGCAGAGTGGTCTGTCCGCAAGACGTCCATTGCTTTGTCTACCCTTGACGCAGAACCACAGACATCTCCACCGCCAATGGTGTGATGAAAGAAGGATGTGGGTGGCAGAATGGAATGAAGTTGTCTTTACTGACGAGTCACGCATCGGTCTGCAACACCACGATGGTCGGATTCGAGTCTGGAGACTCCGTGGAGAGAGGATGCTGAAGAGCTGCGTTATGCACCGCCACACTGGACCTGTACCGGGTATTATGGTATGGGGCGGTATTGGATATCACTCTCGGACTCTTCTAGTACGCATTACCGGTACTTTAAACAGCTAGCGCTACATCTCCGAGATGTTGGAGCCAGTTGTCCTTCCTTACCTTCAGGGCTTGGCCACAGCCATATTTCAACCGGATAATGCGTGACCACTCGTGGCACACATTGTCCAGTTTCTTCGTCAATCACCAGATTGAATTGCTTCCCTGGCCGGCTCGCTCTCCGGATCTTTCGCCGATAGAAAACACGTGGTCCGTCCATGGTTGATCAACGATTGACCCAGATTACACCCCCAGCTGCCACACCAAATCCACTTTGTCAACGTGTGGAAGCTGCTTGGTGTGCATTACCCAAAGAACACATTCAAAGTCTCCTTGAATCAATGTCGAGGCATGTGGCAGCGGTGATCTCCAACAATGGCGGCTACTCTGGCTACTGATTCTGGCAGGAACCCCACTTCACAGAAGTCTATAAATTTAATCATTTGATACTTGGTCAACATGTTATCTACAAAATAAATTCTGTTGTGCTATCTCTTGTCTTCCTTGGTGTTGCATTTACGGTGGCCACAGCAGTGTATATTTAAAAATTGCAGTTTTTTTAAGATTTTAGTTAAGTTCCTAAAACAAATAGAAGATCCTTATAATGAAATTCATTTTTCAAATTTCAATAAAAAATATTTAATTTGCATATATTATTCGATTTCCATTATCTGAATGTTTGTGGAACAGACGCCTTCCTCTCTTGTGCCAACATTGTTACTTCGTTATATTTTACCTCCCCACATTAATCGAATTAATTATTCTTTTAATTGTTTTCTTGGAGTAAACGCATATTCCGGCTTTAACATGTTTTTAGCTTTCGATCATTTTAAGAGAAATTCTTGTAATGAAAGAGTGTTTGCATTTGATAGGGTGTTTTTAACTCACATGTAAGACACTAAAACGTACCTTAATGAAACGAAATGATCTTTTTTTTTACCCATCGGGCCCATTTTTCGTTCCCTCTTACACAAATTTCATAAGCGATAGCAGATATTATGCAACTTTGCTAATTCATATTTGAAGTAGGGGTCTTTAACCCGTTTCCCGCGGGCCACGAATGGCCCACCGATAGTATTTTAGTGGCTCTTCAATTTAATTTGAGGAAATTAAAAATAAAATGGCTTTGTCTGCCATTTTTTCTGTTATTTTTTATATTTAAAATATTTCACTGATATGTTAGATATCCATTTGAGATAAAGTTTCTGCGAATGACGAAGTTTTCAAACAATTCACTGTATCTTAAAAGATTTTATTCATAAAAAAAATCTGACAATGTATAAAATCTGAGAAATTATCGGGAAAAAGGTGAGCATCTTTAAAAGGTTTGTGAAGTATTTTAATTCGACTTCCATTTAACTTTTTTGATATATATATAATGTATAAATCTACAAACGCCATCTTTTCCCTTACAATCATTTGTAGTCTTGTAAAAAACAATCCTTTCTTTTTTATATAAATTTTCTGACTACAATAATTTTTTGACAGCCGAAAGGTCCACTGAATTTTGTGAATTTATTTATGTGGCCCGTGGATCATTGTTTATTTATTAATTTAGCCCTCGAGCGTAAAATGTTAACGACTCCTTTTGTAAAGCAACAACATCAAATTACTCATTACCTGTTGCATAACTATTTTCAGTATTACTAAAATTGTAAGTAATTTTTTAATTCAAGTTATCTTAATTAAAATCTTTAATCATACGTTATTTGCACAAAGAATGTAATTTAAATTTGCTTAAGCATTTCCAACGTTTCTGGAAAAGTTAGCAATTTGTTCCTCAAAATATTTGCCAATTAAATTTTTCAACCTCAAGATATGCTTAAGATTTACTTAATAAAGCCAACATTTTTGAATTTTAAAATATTTTTTTTACTGAAATGCCATTAAAAGAACATTAATTTAAAGAATTAAAAGAATTAATTGTACAAAATCCACAGTTATCACTTAAGACAATAAAAGGTAAAGACTGAAAATAAAGTATGAGGAGGTGATGAAAGGAATAGAATTCAATTCGAAGGGGATTTAGCATCTTTACCGCAAAGATGATAAATAAACGAACAAATTCTCATTTTCGGAGGCAATTCCATACATCGAAAAATAAATGAATTCGAAAGTCTCCCCAAGTAGTAAATAATTCATCGAGAATTCTCGGAAGCGCTTAATCTCTGGGCCAGCTCTTCGTAATAAAAGCGAAAATAGATTATATCGTTTGTTGTGATAAAGCCTATTTGCTGAGAGAAACATTACCTCCGACCAAGATTACATCATCATTCTTCATTTAAGCCCTAATTGTGTCGTGGGATTAGCCGCAATGACTTCGATAAACATGCATTTGTTTGGAAAAGCTTAAATCTTTTTTTTCTTTTTGTTCGGCAGCTCAAAAATTATGAATATTAAATTATGATTTGCTTAATCCTTAGATAATTTGAATCCTTTTTGTTTTGAAGAAAATCATAAAAACTCAATAAATTTTCTAAATTGCCTGTTTTAGGGCTGAATATTTCCAGTTGGCTGAAGGGAATTAATGTTGCTAGTGGACTATTGGCGTTATACTTCGTGATTTTGAAACATAACCCAAACTTCTTCATTTCCACACCCCATGCGGCTGTTGTAACTTTGTGGTTACGACATTGAGCGCATGGTTGGCATTCTTCCTGTCAAGTCATGGTTTCGAATTCTATTGACACTGAAGATCCGCTGTGATGACTGTTAAATCTGATATTGTTTCAAGTCCTTTCACTGAGCGCGGTTTGGAAATTAAAAGAGTGAAATGCCTGAACATTCTGAACTAAATCAGCGATGTCCTTACCTTTTGACCATGGTCCAATTTTCGAGGACCTTTGCCAACATCTGTTGTGCTTACATTAAAAAGAATTTGATGCACGTTTTCCTTTTCCCAGAGATTGAGGATTGTTATAATCATTAAGGGAGTTCACCCATGTGACGGACTGTTTTTTAAGCAGTTTTAGGAAATTTTTTTGTGACGACTAGTTAAATGATAGAAATTCACGTTTTTTATCATTTATTTATGTGTATCTTAAGAGTATGTATATAAATCTTTAGCCAAAACTATCGAATTGGACGTGAGTAATAGCGCTCTGAACACATTCGCCTCAAAAAAATGAACGCTTACTTCCTCTACGATTCCGGCTGATTGGCTTATCTGAAATAAAAAAAAAATTTAACGGCGTTTTAATCTATACGCTTAAAAGCCTCCAATGAACTATACTTAATTGAAAATATCACAAATTGGATTTTTCGTAGACCTCTAAGGAAAGAGTTCCGAATTTCATGGTTTTTTTTGTTATGTTTTTGTTATAAAAAAAGAGTGTGTGCTTATGACCACACGATAGAAGTGATAACTTCAACTTTTGCATTGTTATTTCAAGGTTAAGTTAGGTGAATAAAAAACAAGGAGATGTCTTAGTATTGTCCTATAAAATTATTTACTCATATGTCTGTACTCATAAAGTAATATTTTTGTGCTAAATATATACAATCATATTTGGGAATTAATTGTATTCTAAGAAGGAAACAATAGGTTTATGGTAGATGACATAGGTTGTAAATCCTTTAGATTCAAAATTTTATCTAAATATCAATAAAAAAAACGCCGTCAAGCGTTGTTCCCTACTTCATCGTGCTTCATTTGGATCATTTGACATAATTAAATTGAATTTTGATTTTAAAGAATCAACTAAAGATTTTGATTTGTTTTTTGAAAACTCTACTTTAATATTTCCACTTAAAATCATTGGTAATTTGTTCAGAAGACTCGATACGGCTTTGTGAATTTTGGTTGTAATTTAACAATGTTTAATTCTATCCATGAATTAATTGAAGCAAAAGGGATAGATAGTATGTCAGGTAGTTGATTGGGAAAAGAGGAATATATGCCAAAACCTTTAGAAAGGGATTTAATCAGAAGATTTATATCACATAATCTCTAGCTTATACTAGATCTTTTGTCATTGTAAGGCAGTTTTGTACAAATATATCTGGTGCTGTTGCAAGGTAAGTCTTTTTAATTCTATTTTGTATTTAAAATATTTATATAATGTAACTTTTTCTTAAAACCTTTATACTCAATTTTGTTATTTTAAATTTTTAATTGTTTTAGTTTTCTCTTTTTAGTTTCAAAGTATATTTAAGTAATGTGATTAATAGAACTATTTGTTCATTGCTATTCTGATTCGCTTACGAAAATATATTTTTATTCTTAAGATCACTGCAATATTCCTAATGATAATAATATTATTTATTTAGTTCTATAAAAATTTGTCCTTTTTCTACATTTTATGTTTAATTTTAGTGTTGGATTTCTTTTTCTCTCGAAGCCCATTTTTTAAAAATATTACGTTTCATTTTCATACTTCAACTAGGATTAGAAAGAATCCCGCATTCATTCCTCTAGAACAGGGGCGTCCAACCCATGGCCTGGGGGCCGCATGTGACCCACCTTGAATAATTTTGCGGCCCGCGAGATTCTTTACAACTTTACAAAATTCGACTATTTTGTACAATAATTTTTGTTTAAAAAGTGTGCGGGTTTTTTTTGTTTTGTAAAAAATAAATCCCATAACTGTTATTATTTTATCACGCTGCTTCTGTTACTTTCTAAATTGGAATTTATCAAACATAAATTGTGCTCAAACTTAACCTACGAAAATCTGCAACATCAATTACGATACGCAAATACACATGCATTGAGATCGACTTGCAAAAACTAAGTGAAAGAGTTGAGAAACGGATATCTCACTAATTAAATAAATTGAACATTATTTGACTATTGCATTATTATTATTATGCTATCTATGTTTGTATACATGAAAAACAATGAAAACAATAATAATATATTAGTCTCTTTTAAATTTTCACTCCAATAAATGTTTAAAATGGATCCAGATCTAATATAAAGATATATATTTTTATATGCTGCCCGCGAGACTGTAAATTTTTTCCGAGATGGCTTGCGAGGTCGTTTGGGTTGACCACCCCTGCCCTAGAAAGAGGTGAGGGGGTGGGAGCCCCACTTAGATCGAAGCTAGGAACTTTACTTTTACTGTTATTGGTGGGGGGACAAACCATCGGTTTCAGAGTGGTGGTGGGGGGGGGGAAACGTCCCTCATTTCCTTTTCCGTTCATTCAAGTTCACTCTCAAGCAAATCACGCCAATAGAAGTTATCACTTCAAAAAGAAATATTTAGAATATTGGAATGACCGTAGTTCGTTTGTGGTGCGTATATTTGTGCTGAGTCTATCCTATTCATTTGAAGTCATTCGGTCAAACCCTTCTTGAGATATTATGGAGGAAAGTTTGAAAAACACAATTTTGAGAAAAATGCGTTTAAAGTTTCAAGTCCGATTAAAACAATGAAATTCTTAACTTAGCTCATCGATCAGCTGTTCTTCTAACACCTGTTTCTTTATAACGACTTCAAATCTTAAAAAATCGCTTAACCACCGTATTTTAGATATGTTAAGAAAGAATTTTATACATAAAAAAATTTGATTTTTTGAACCCATCACATGGGTTAACCTCTTTGAGAAGGGGGAAGAATCTTGAGCATTTTGGAAACAAAACAGAATCGATGCCCGATTTTCAGCAAAAGTGTTTCCCCCGGAAATGTTTTTGATGCCTCAAAGACGTCAAAGTCTACAATAATACATGAAATGAATGACGTCTCCCAGATGCCATATGTGTCAAAGAGTTGATAAACAATCTATACCACACTATTTGTAGAATTTTGGTCTAAGGCTGGGCTTCTCAAACTTTCAGTATTTCAACCCAATTCTTCAATCACACTTCTCATCGTCCCCAGGGGCGTAGCTACTGCCATATCAACCGTATCAATGATACGGGGCCCACAAGCTACAGGGGCCTCAATATGTGTAACTACAGTCCTTCTAACAAAGCTAAAGGCCCCGAAAGAGTTTTGATACAGAGTCCCCTCATAACTAGCTACGTCAGTGATCGCCCCCCATACAATAACAATGCATTGAAGTAATAATATGTAATGTACTTTGACGCTAAAGCTACAATACGATCTTAATTACACACCTTACAAATTATCAAGATAGGTATTAAATTATATTTAAAATTCATAGCAAGTTACATGTTTTCAGGAAAACAAATCAGAATTTGGAAGTTAAAAGAATTAATTTTGTTGAAAACATTTTACAATTAAAATACGCCTTTTTCGATGAATCTGAACGTTACCAAGAAAGAAAGGTGTATTTAGAACTGATAAATATTGTTTATTTTAATAATGTTGCATTTATGAGTATCTCATCAAACAGTTACTTTGTGTATATTAAAAAGAAGTAAGCAACACATTTCGTGAGGATTCTTAGAAAAGTATTTGATATTCTGTCAAACATAACACAACATAGAAAGATATATTTATTTATCATCATTAACCCCAAACCTTTAGTTTAAAATGATTTTCAAAAGGAGAAAAATGCAAGAAGGGGAGTTTTAAATTTGTGTTGTTTCTTTGAGACACTGAAAGTAGTTAAAATATCTTAACTACCCTAAAATCATGATTTTTAAAAAAAATGACAATTTCTTTTATGATTTTGTTTTATAGGCCATCTTATTAGCTTAACAAAAATACCAAGTATTTTATTTTCCATTCTCTAGAATAAAAACTATACGTCTTTTAGTAAAAGCAAATGCCATAACTTTACACAAGATGCCAAACTTTAAAATGCGTTTTACTCGAAATGTGTTTTTTTCGAAAAATTCATACGGGAACAGCGATTGCTCAAAAAGTTTTGAAAAAATTTGCTGAAATTATTTGTGTCTGTTCTGTATTATATTAGAAGAGTTTTAACTTTCAGATTTATCAATCACTGTTTCATTAAAAAATTTAAAGTTCTTTATGTGAATATAATCCCCATTTTTTCTCTCTCTATGCAATTTCATATAATAATTAAGATAAAGAGTTCTAGTTTTTGTAAAAATTAAAATATCTTATTCTGAAGGTCATTTCAAAACGGAATAACTAGGTAACACACCAAAATTGAAAAAATTGAGAATTTGTTCATTTACTACTTGTACAAAGTGGGCCCCGTTTACGTAATTTTTTGTTAATTTTTACCCATTTGTTCCCATTTTAATAGTAATAATTTATTTTTCTCTTCTTAATTTTAGCCTTTTTTTTTCTTAAAATGTACCAAATAAATCTAAAAACCACAAAAAAAAAATCTCCATTCCTTTTAAAGAAAAGTTGTCGCAAGAAGTCGGATACATTAATAACTGGACATTTTCCAGTTAGTAAGGTTCCAAAATTAAGCTAAATGTGAATGTTAAAAATAAATTTCCTTTCTTCTAAGCAGAAATAGTTCTTGCAGCTTATTCAGTTACCTTTCTGCTACTAGAACTAAACAAGTGTCATACAAAGAATAAATGTAAGTGTCGCTTGTGGAAAATAAAAGTACAGAGCTTGTTTGGAAACTTCAAGAAATAAATTCAGACTGACTACTTTCAAACGATGTGTTTCACTTAAAAAAATGTTTAATTTCTGTGATATTCTTTTAGATCCTAAATTAAATTAAACACACACAGAAGAATGATCCTGTTTCTAAAACACGACGCTATTTTAAGTAACGCAATGTTCAAATTATCGTTGCTTTGATTAACAATTAAACTCAATTAGCAATTCTTGTGTTGTTTCAGGGCAAATTAAAATATAAACGAAAATGAGAATCTTGCAATTAAATCCAGAAGAGCAATTTTTTTTCTCCTTTTCCAGGTATCAGGGAATCTTTTAAGTAATGCACCGTAAATATGTGTCAAAAAAAAGTATTTTTTCCCCAGCAAAGCAAAATTTGACAGAACTGGGATATTTTCGCTTCTCTCTGACGAGAAAGGAATTTCTCGTTTGCAAAATACTTCGTTGCCACTCAAGTGCTCGGAAATTGTTTTTCGAAATGATGGAATTTTCTACCTCGTGATAAACATGTTTTTCAAACTTCTGCAGTTCGAATTGTTTACGAATTCCGTAATAAACTCAATCTTTCACGGCTCAGGAAAACATCGTCACTTTTTCATTTTTTAACATTTTCAAAATTCTTCACGTGTTTTTGATTAAAACTACTTATTTAAGATGTGCACCCAGAGAAACATTTTAATAAATAACTATAAAAAGGAGAGACTTTCCGTTACTTTTATAGTTCATTTCCAGAAAAGGGGCTTTAATTTCTATAGTCAAATTTTTATTATTATTTTTTTTTACTGTCGAAAACATTTTATTTAAAATTACCTTTCGACATTTCATTTTTTCCTCTTTGTGTACCTTGTATATTAGATGATTATAGAATAAAAAAACTATTCTTTGCGACAAGGGAAATTATATATTTTAATAATTAAAGTATGGCAACGAACACTGGAAGATTTAACTTGTTTAAAAGAAAAGCTCATTTGTATAGTGTCGAAGTGAAACGTATTGTATTCTTTACGACACACAATTCGTCTTATAAAAAGCGAATTTTGTGAAGTAAATGAAAATAAAGAAAATCAAATTTAAATTATTTATAAAAAGCATTTAAACTGAAAAGAAAACATCTTGGTATTCTGAAACGTCTTTTATGTCTCAAAAGTGGCTGGGAACAAAACGTTTTACGTACAAAAATCTTTAATAAATAATTTCTTTCAACAAAATTATTTTTTAATGAAAGGAGCATTTCAAATCAAATTATAGTTTCCTCATTCATTCGTTTTAAAAAGCTAATTAAGCTGATAGTACATGGATTAGTATTCCAAGCACTTGTTTCAAGTTTACGTTTGCTTAAAATATTCTTTAAATACTTTTTTATTAATAAAATCACTAAATAAATCACAACAGTTGAGATGTTCCAAACCTTGTGCCCTATGATATTTAAATCAAACCTCATGTTCGAGTCCAGATTTCATTAAAGTATATCATCTCATGTCAAACGCTGAAGGTTATTAAGTGTTGAATGGGAAGGAGTTTCAAAGTCCTTGCGGTTTCGGTATCCTGAAGAATGATCACGTTCTCAAATATCGTTCTTGTCGATTTGCCATGGCGCAAAATTACAAGATTGTTCACCAATATCTCTCCTGTTGTTCCAATACGGCTACAGGAGGATTCAAATGTTGAAGATGTATAGTTGCAATATTTCGTTTTACGAGTGGATGGGAAAAACCAGTGGAATTTAGAATCGAAATTTTTTAGTTTGGCCAAATCAATTATTTCTTTAAGAACCTCTTACAATATTGTTTTATCTAAAAAAAACAGGGTTAAATTGTGGAAAATTAAAGAAAATTTTAATGCTTGAAGATTTTCTTTTAATCTTTGAGGGCTTATAGTAACAGACTGTTAACGTTTGGGTTTGAATGCATTTTTTAAAATTATTTTTGTTACATTTCGTTTTCTTTCACTAATAAAGATAGACGATTACTGTAAGTAATGGATTAATTCCGAAACTTTTCGGTGAAAGAAAAAAAAATTTAATTTTCCAAATAATAAACTACACTGGTGTGCAAAACTTAAGCAACAATGTAAAAATTTAGCAGATAGCCATGGAATTGCAGAAAAGGAGGTCTGGAGATCAGTACAGTGAACACGTAAGTCAGTAGAAACGTCATGCGTATGCAAATATCAGGAACAAAACGTCAGAAGCGATGTGAGCGTACACAAAACGCGTGATGTCGGCGCGCGCTGCTCAACAGCAGAATAAAATGAAGGACGGAGACGCAATTCAACATATTTGCTGCAAGTGCCAGTGAGTCAGTTCGTGAAATATGGCTAGAAGAAATCACCTGGACGACTTTACACGTGGAAGCATGATCGGAAAGCTGGAGGAGGGGCGTACTGACACCAGTGTAGCTGCAGAGTTCGGAAGCAACAAAAGTGTCGTTTCGAGCGCTTGAAAAGCGTTCCAAGTCACTGGTACAGCTGTTAGAAAGGTTGGTGGTAGCCGCCCGAGGACGACAACTGCAGGGGATGACCGATATATCATCCTGTGGGCGAAAAGAGGTCGACAGCAGTCAGCAAGCGCCATTGCTCAGAAACTCTGTACAGCAACGGGTTGACAAGTGGTGGCCAGACGCATTCACAAAGGGAGCCTGTTCGCCCTCCGTCCTAAACGCTGCCTCCCGTTGAAAGTTGGCCACCAAAGCCACCATTTACAGTGGGCCAGAGAGCACAAAAACTGGACAACTGATCAATGGAGTCATCTCCTCTTTACGGATGAGAGTCGATTCAGTACCAGAAGCGATTCTCAACGCGTTTTGATTTGGAGAGAGATCGGGACCCGGTTTTATCCCAGTAACATCAAGGAAAGACACCTTTACGGTGGGCCTGGAGTTCTTGTCTGGGGAGGCATTATGCTGAACGGGCGAACTGAGCTTCACATTTTCGACAGAGTGTCTGTAACCGGGGATCGCTATTGTGAGGAGGTACTTCTTCCCCATGTGCGTCTTCTCCGAGGTGCCATTGGCCCAGACTTCATTTTTATGGATGACAATGCACAGCCACATCGCAATCTTGCTGTTGAGGAGCTGCTGGAAAGTGAAGATATCACTCGAATGGATTGGCCAGCGTGCTCCCCAGATTTAAATCCCATCGAACATGTGTGGGATGCTTTGGGGAGACGTATTGCTACACGTTTACATCATCCGGAGAACAACCAACAACTCAAACAGAAGTTGATTGAGGATTGGGCACTCCTACCTCAAGAAATGTTGCTCCAGCTGGTTCTGAGTATGCGGAGACGGTGCGAAGCAACCATTGTAGTAAGGGGAGGGCATATACCATATTAAGGAACATCTGCTTGTTGTTCTTCCTGTTGGATAGACAATCATGAGTCACGATATTATGCGTTCAATAAAGCTTGTTTTTGTTTGATTAAATACCGTATGCGTTGTATTCCTTTTTCACCACCGATGCTTTCGTCATCCTATAAGTACATAATACTCTCCCTCATTTCAGAACTTCATGTCTCTCAGATGATCTTTCTTGATGTTATGGCAATAAATCCCCCTGTTGCTTAAGTTTTGCCCACCAGTGTATTAAAACTGTGTTTGCGTAACAAGCAAGAAGGGAATTAAAGAGATTAGTCCTAAGAATATTTTGAGTAGTCAGTTTGAATACAATATGATAGTTATTTTAATTTTATGATCTATAATTTTAATGTCTATAGCTAAAAATGATATAAAAATTATTAGCATGTGAAGAGTCTTTTTTATTAATAAAGTGATTAAATTTCTTTATATTATAACTAAGATATATTCTGAGTACTAGTATTATATATATATATATAAAAACATAACTGGGGAAGACTATAAGCTAAATAAATCTTTTTTTATTTGAAGAATTCTTACATTACAAACTCTCAAATTAAGAAGTGTAACAAAATCAGGCTTAACTTTATGGAAAATTTTTAATAAACTTATCGGAAAACATGAAAAATACGAGTAATTATTAAAGCGATACGGGTTTTTATCAAAATCCTATTCCGAATTCGACGAATCCCGATTTATATCAGCATCAATTGCTAATCGAGGAAAGTCTAATTATATCTTCTACTCCAGTCATAATCACAATTTATCCTATCATGGATTCAATCACACATTTAGACAGAATGAGACGAATCTCACATATTAACCCCTTAACTGTGAAATGTACTTCAGAAAAATGGACCAAAAGAAGGAAAATTTTTGAGACTGTTTAATTTTGTTCTTTATGTTATTATAAAAGTTAGAAAATGGTTTTTTATTTCAAAAATAAAATTTTAAATGCAACAAATATTATATTCATAATTTTTACACATACATAAAAAAAATAATGGCGTTACGCACACATGTTATTCAATTAGAGCAAATCAAACAAAATTTGAAGCTAAATATAATATGATTAGTATAATATAACATAAAAACACAACAATATGATTTTCAATACATACATTTTGCAAATCTTTCACAGTATTGTCAGTGCCTTAACAGAGAACATTTGTGCCCTCCTGAAAAGTCAGGTTTTGGGCTCCCAAGTTGTATTTTACAAAAGGTAGGTACTAGGCGGCAGTCAGGCTTTGGGACCCCCCGCAATGAGGGGGTGTACGTTACGCCACTGAGTATGGTATATCCCAAAACACGGTACTACACACAAGCCCATATCTCGCACTTTGTACAATTAATTCATGTCTCACGTATTACCACTAATGCCATCTATTAGGAAAATAGTGAATTAAGTATCCTGAAGTAGAAACACACTCAACTCGGGCTTCACAAAATAGAAACGCTAATTTTTCTAATGCCCGAAGTCAGTTCGGGCATCAAAAATATTACTCGTAGTTGTTGCCCGAACTATATTCGGGTGACATTGGCAAGGGGTTAAACCTGAAATAGGCAGTTCTCTTCATTTATTAACAAATTTGCATAAACAAGTTACAGGAAATTAACGTTGGCTCTCTAGAAGAAGTAGAGTAGATTAGAAGAAACAAAAAAAAAAGTGAACTTGGAAAGAAAACGCATTTACAAATTTTTAAAATAACATACTCACCAGTTGTATTTTTTGCACAGTCATTAAATCTGTGTTAATAGAATATAAAGTATAACATGTTCAGATTTGTTACCAAGTTAGAGGAAGCATTTTGTTTTTATATCATTCATGTGACCTGTAACATTTCCATACTGCTCTAATATGTAGTTTCTTTTATACAATTTCTGAAGGTGAAAAACTCTTTTAAAACTAGATCACACCCAATTGATTTTAGAAAAACAAGCACTCCAGGTATTATTTCCTGGTGTGTATTGATTCTAAGAATGAACAACACAAATCCCCGAAACAGCCTTTTACCTAAATTACGTTTCTATATTTCTTCTAAAATGTCATTCTTCTTTTCCATACTAACAGTTCTTTCAGACATAATGTATTCTGTGTTCCATCATTGTATTAGTGTGTTTCTCCTTCTCTATTGACAAGCTAGACAGCCGTACTTGTTATCATCAAGATGGATTTTGATGGATCTACTAATGTAACGTGGGGTTATGACACTTCTTGTAGAACGCATTTGTGGTAGAAATTGTTTGCGTGGATACAATGTTCTCGCTACCAGAAAGGAAAAACAAATTTTTTTTGTTTGCTCTCTGCTACCTTGTCATGAAGTTTCAAACTTGTTTGTCTATGCTCTCAGCGAAATTATTATTTAACTTTCCAGAGATTTTTTTTTGTTGGTTAACAAAGTGTAGTAAATTGATTAAAAAAGTATACAATTAAGAAAATTAGATATTTTTATTAAAATAAATCTTATTTATTATTTTTCAAATTCTACTCTTGCTTATTTTAGTGTTCACCCTCTCTCCCTCAAACGTTATTACAGAATCTATAGCCCGAACTCTGTTTATCTTACAATATGATAAATGGTATCCTAAATCAATGCTTTTTTTGTTCTAAAATATCAACTCCAACCCTCATTTTCTTTTATTTCATCGAAGCCTCGTGTTTTTATCCAATTAATCAGTTGAATTGTAAGTCAATGAGAATATGTTTTTACTCATGATGATTAAGTTTTTCAAAACAGAACTACAAATAGCTAATCAAAGAATAGTACCCTTCTACTACCTTATGCATAAAAAAGATTTATCTCTATTTATATAGATGGTTATCAAAATAATGGAAGCCCCTTAGATTTATAAAGAATCCATTATGTAGGGTATAGGACCACCTTTGGCATGTAATACTGCTTGAATTTGCCTAGGAGTTAATTGATACAAATGCTGAATAGTGTTTAGAGGAATATTGTACCCTTCTTCATGGAGACATTGTGAAAGTTCTGAGAGAGATCCCGGTGTAGTATATTGATTCCACATCCAACGCATCTAAAATAGAACATAATGGTTTATTTATATTGAAATCTAGTGAATATGAGGACCAAGATAGATGTTTAGCTTTATATTAGAGTTAATCAAGCCATCATTGAACAAGTACTGCAACATGGATAAGTATCTTGGAAAGTATCATGGATAAGTATCTTGGATCATCTTGGAAAATTCCAACTCGAACAGGAGAAAAATGTGCATCATAGGATAAACCTGATCAGCTAAAACTTCTCTATACTTCTCCCCAGTGAATCTTCCTTTCAGGGTTAAGGTTGGCCTAGCAGAAAACCACGACACGGCTGCCCATATCGTGATAGATCCACTTCCATGCATGGCAGTTGGAAGGAGATAATCAAGATCATACGCTTGTGCAGTTCTCCAAAAGTGCACTAGTTCTGTACTAGAGAAAAGTGTGAAAAACGATTCGATAGACCATATTACTTTCTTCCACTTATCCATCTACCTGATTTTGTGAGCGTGTCACCACTGTAGACGACGTTTGACATTAACAAGTGATCTAGGAATTGCTGGTCTGCCACAAAAGATCTGTTAATGAAGGTATCAACCAACTGTAGTTATTGACACAGGAGAATCCAGACACTATTTGAGTTCTGGTGTCACTTTTGATGTAGTTGTTCGCCTTATAGTCAACACACAATCCTCTTCAATACCCGCCAATCTCTTTCAGTGAGCTCCTATTTCTGTCCACTATTTTACTTTGTGGAGCTTGTCTTGCCATGCTGTGTGTTTTCTGTTACGGATTTATATAGACACCGAACCTCTAGAAACTCCTAAAAGTTGGGATATTTCGGTCACACTTGCTCTAGCTAGACAGACTCCTACAATTTGGTCTCTGAAAATCTGAGAGATCCAAAGTGTTAAGCTTTTGAAAAAATCCAAGACTTACAAAACTTCAATAAATATACCACATACAACCAGAATATATACATTTCTATTTATAAAGAAATCTCATATCTATTATTATGTTTTAATGCTTATGAAGCGGATTCAAAAATGTCACTTTTCTCACATGTGTTTCTATAATTTTGAAAACCACCTGTGTATTAATAAAGTTCTTCCCTTAAGCTTATTTTATGCATAAATCTTTTTTTTACATTTAGATAATCTATGTGTTTGTTTATGCTTAAATTAAATCCTTATTAAACAAACACAATTCTTTAATTTTCGGATGCACATTTTAAATTATATTTCTCTCTCACTCTTATATATATGTATAACTTTATGCTTTCTATTGTTAATAAACATCATTTGTACTATATTTTATAGAATTTATTTTAACGAATTTTTATGTGATTTATATAAAGATCAATTCCTTCTACATCACAAAGAATAATTTACATAATTATTCACAAAGCTCTCTATTCAAAATGTAATGGATTACTTTAGTATGTACATATTTTTAAGGTTTATTATTTCTTTTGTAACTTTTATTATCAAACACTTCAATATTTTCTAAAATTGTTCAAAAAGAAAATTGTGCTGTAAACTCCCACCTTTCGACTTTAAATAAAAATTGCAAGAGGCTTAGAGACATCTGTGCTCGTAAAGTAATATGTATTTTAACGGAAAAGAAAGAATTACATTAGCATTTATAAATCCCCAGATGGTAGCTTATATTTTAAAAATTCATTTCATGGAGTTTAAATAGTTGGATTCATTTAAACTTTTCATGCGATATCACATATTGTGAACCTAATACCTTTAGCAATACCAAAATCTTTTTACAAAACTCATCTTTTCATTTAATGCATGCAGTAAAAAATATCAAATTAATCCTTTTATTCTTTTCAGAATGTTCTTTTTCTCAGCAAGAGTAAAAAAGAAATTCGAACAAAAGATATAAAAAGATTCCTAAATAAATAGCCCTATGCTTTGTGAGAAGAGGCTTGGTTTTCGCGTAATAATATCTAAATTTTCATCTTTCATGATTCCCAGAAACAAAAATTACGGAGGGAATGCCATTATAAGACTCAATGTGTGTTTTACTTTACTTAGGTGAATTAAGCCTAAAAAAAGGAGCGAGTGTCTTTTAAATTAGTAATAAGTATTGTCATGAGTATAAGCAAAATAAAGATGGCGATATGTGTGACGAAAATGTTTTTTGAAAACAAGTTTAACAAATTTATTTCTAATAAGATTTTAAAAAAAAATTAATTAATTGCATAAAATTGCAATACTTTTATTTTTTCTCTAAATACTGTATTGACAAAAGTGAATGTAAAACTTATTGGTACACAAGCTATAAATGATGCAAAAAGAGATAAATATATCATGAAAAATTATTACACATTCCTTGCAAAATCCTTACAAATAATCAACATTCAGTAAGGGTTTTTTGAGATTTTGTGCCTTTTTTTCTTTTTAATCTAAATGAAGTTATGCATGTGAAGAAAGATAGTAAGGAAAAAAGAAATCATGAAATATCGTCATTTATAAATTTTATATTTGTATTTTTACTATACATATAAGACTACATTCAATATACTATTAATATATTATAGAATATGACATTTGATATTAATATATAACCATAGATTACATAGTTAAATATTTAATCCACACAAAATATTATGTCTATGTTATTTATTTTACACCGCGAGTCACTGCTGCATGAATATTTTAATGCATTACTTTCATCATGTAATAACTCACATCTTTCAATTAATTTTAATAATAACCATACGATTTGTGGATTTACAAAATGTATTTATTACGATATCCATGTATTTCTCTCATGATTCGGGCTTAAATTACATGCATTTTTTTTTCAAACCATTGCACTAATAAGTTTTAAAAGAGGCTATGGAATCATATTATTCTCTGATAATACTTAAAATATATTTAAAGTATGTTATCAAATGATTATAATGTTGTAGAGATATTTTACTGAAAATCAGTTTTACGCGATAGGGTAGAGTGCACATTCATTCTAGTCACGTAATCATCCTCAAAATTACGAGATTGTTCAACAATATTCAATTGATAAGTTATCTATAGCACACAATGTTAAACTAAATAAAAATATGCTATTTTTATTAAACCAAACATAAAATACACACGCACATTTATATATGGAGTCTAGAATGTCTAAATCTTTCAAAGAACTCTTAATATATCTATCAAGAATCTTTATGAGAAAACTAAATATATATATATATATATAAACCATTCTATAATATAGTTTTCAATCTAGTTAAAATCTAGTAGAACTGTCGAATACGCTCTTTCGGCATCTATGCTATTTGGTGGTACTGTTAGCAATGCGCGATATATTTTGCAAGTATTATTTACCTCTAAATCCCTCATCTTCAAATAAAGCAATTTGTTGTCGAATGGGTTTGGATATAACTGATTTCTGTATTATATTTTAGTTTGTTGATTTTTTTTCATATTTTATCATTTCTCTTGATTGTACAATACAAATTTATATTCACAATCTAATGAATTTCGTACATAAGAAGACATAAAAACAAAAACGCATACCATTTTGCTATTTTGGCGATCCCTGAACACATAGTGGAGACAATTTTAAAAATTTCTAGTAAATATAAAAAAACGGTATTAAATCTCGTGAATACCGGTATTACAAAATTGTACAAATGGCTCAAAATACCGGTATTCGGTATACCGGTATTGCAATCCCTATTCATGATACATTGAGAATAACGGAACTTATAAGCATTTATTATGATCAAAACTCTCTGTGCTACTTATTTGGAAGAATAAAAAGATCTATAAATTTTCAACTGAAAATAAAGTAGTAAAATACAAACAAAATCGGTGCAACCGAAAAATGTGGCGAAGTTTTTGTTTTAAGCAAAAAAGATTGTGCATCGAGGTTAAATAGATTATTTCATGAAAATTTTTTACGTATGTACTAATTTAATAAACTACACACACAGTTTCACCTTTCATTAGACAAAATAGGAAGCTACTGTAAATGAATGCCATGCTAATTTTAAAAAAAAAAACACTAGTTATCATGAATTACACCTTTTTATCTTTTTTTCTTCAAAAGTTACCTAATGTGATGCAGACGTTTTAATTTAAAAGGAATGAGTTCCATAATAGACACTTCACACCTATCTATCGCTTCCATTCGATTTAATCCCTTAAAAAAAATTTCCCTCCCGAAAGAGATCCCTTTCTCACAGCAACTCGAGGTTTCCTGAGCAAGTGCGAACTTAATTAAATTTCCGTTCTAATGAATTGTAAGCAGTGCGAGGAATTAATGAAACACGAACAGGAATTGGTTTTGTACATCGATGGAGGTGTGGCGCTTAATCGATATACTTTCCATTCTCTGTTGGAGAAAGCAATTAATCTCTACTTTCTCTTCTCTCCATTAGAAGATAGCACACTTGGAGAACATAATCGGCTTTGTAAGAAATCATTTTGAAGACTGCTTGTCTAGTTCCATTAACACTGCACGAAAGGACTCCCCTTAACTGACTCGTCTCGACATTCTGCTGTGACTGCTTTATAAACTGTTTATGAGAGATTAACTTGTTAATTACTTTTGACTTTAAGAAGTATTCACATTTCAAGTGAAGTTTTCTAAAAAGAACGAAAGATACTGAATGTGAGATTTATAATTGCACTTTCTGAATTCTTAGAAGATATATCTTGTTCGAGTATTTGTTTGAGAGATGAAATAACGCCAATTATCTTCATACGCGATGTACTTAAATTTGCAACATGCAAGTCGTTCAAGCTACCAAGGTTTCTTTTTCTTAAAAAATATTTAAGGAAGGCTTATATTTTCTACCTGTAATGTATGCTTGTTTTGTTGTATAAGTCGAAATCAAACATTTGCTCGCTAGCTTATACAAGATCTCTCAAACTGTTTTTAAAAGGGGTACATTATAACCTATAATGTTTCCAGGATCAGTACATAAAAATAGTGCTATACGTAATATTCTTAAGTTTGTAAAACTCATGTGCATTTTAATCAAAACCATTATTCATTGAGGTGTCAAAAGTCTCGTATCGGCAAGTGCAGTTACCTAAATGACAACATCACGTGTAAGAAATGTATCAATTACATTGTTAGGGTTTTGATGTGAAAAACATTTTTACGTGGCTATGTCTGAATAACATGAATTAAAGAACTTTAAGCTTGGAATTTTGGTAGAAACTAGACGCATAGGGCATACCATTGTTAGGGAGTTCAACATTCTTCACTCTACAGTGTCAAGAGTGCGCCGAGAATATACAATGTCAGTCACTATCTCTAATAATGGAGAACGCAGTGACCGACTGCATCTACTTAATGACTGAAACAAGCAACGTCTGCGTAAATAATCAGTGTTACCAATCAAGCAACACTGCGTCAAACAACGCAATCACAATTAAGGTGAGACATACGACAAAGGTGTCACTGACGACAGTGTATAGCAATAAATTGTTGATGGGATATGTTAACAAAAGGCCAACTCGAGTGCCTATACTAACAACGCGCCATCTTCTGCAGAATGTTTCTACTCGGCTTGTGAATATATCTGTTGAACCCTAGATGACGCCGTTTTGTCATAAGAGTCAAGGTTCCAATTGGTAAGGATTGATAACAGGTTTCAAGTGTGCACAGATTCCGTCAAGCCTTGGGCCAAACTTGTCAACAAGCTTGTGTACAAGTGGGTGGTGGCTCCAAAATGGTGTGGGTTGTTTTTGCAAGGCACTGAATGGGTAATGCCGTGGTCAAAATGAAGCAATCATTCACTGGATATGATTATAATCTGCTTCTTGGAGACTGTTTGCAGCCATTCATACAGTTCATCAACCCAAACAACGATATGTTCTTCTCGGAAGAAAATACACCATGTCATAGGGTAAAACTATGTTCAAATGGCTTAAGAAGTCCTTTAGACAGTTCCAGCGAATGATTTATTCATCTACAATGCCAGACATGAATCTCTTTGAGAGTACATGTGCATAAGCGAAAGTTTTGTTCGTGTAGAAAATTGGATGATTTTTGAAAACTGCCGTTTGAGGTTTCTTTAGAGTTCCGAATTCTTGTTACTTCGTACACATTTGTATTCTTACTCCTTAAATGCTATTGAAATGTTATGTTAATATCAAGTTAAATGTTATGTTATTAAAGAATTACTCCCCTTAAATGCTATTAACTTCAATTCTGGTCTGGTATTTTTGCAACTTGAGCATGACAACAGCCAAAACAATTTTACAACGAGACTACATTTTAAAACCAAAACAACGTCCTAAAAGTAGGCACTTCTATTTAAATTTGAATTTGATTTTTTTTCTAATCCTCTGAAAATACGACTCATTTTATATATATAATTTTTCGGTTTGAACACCAAATTCAAGTTCCAGCCTAGGCCCTTTATTATTTATTTCCCATTTTTTTATGATATGATTTACGGGTATGGGGTCAACGTTATGTATCATGATAAAAAATTAAAAAAACAAAATAATATTACATATTTTTATAACACATTAATATAACTAATACAATTAAAAGGTTCTACAAGAACAAATGATCCAGGAGAAGAGGAGAGAGGACCATGATTTAAGAGATAAAATGATTGAATTATTGAATACTTTTGATAGTTTTTAAAATCAAGCATATTAATATCTCATATTTCGTCTTAACACACACACACACACAAAAAGGAAATATTTACCCTTGATGAGAATTTAAGTAAAGATCGTTTTCATGACAGTCATACTTTACATATTATCTAAGGTAAAGACAATTTTTTAGTTCATAAACTAAAAATACAATGCAGAAAAAGTTATTTCTTTTAAGACTGAATACTGAAATATAGAAATACATCCTATAATAATATCGTTTTGTTTTTTTTTTGCTGATATTTTACTAAATATTTGTTCGCCTTTTTTAGTTAAAATATTATTATTAAAAAAACTTTCAAATCTAACAAAAATAGGCAAGTTAATTAAAAAAAAATAGTTCAACCTCTCACAATATACCGGGTTATAAATGTTTGGTATACCGTGAATTTATCTATGGGAATCACCGACACATTGTTACAGGAGATTTGAAAATTATAAGAAATAATTTTTAACGAGATTTATGCATAAAATTTCATGTTGTTACTATTAAGTATTACTATTAGTGGGACAACTCTATGTGAAACAACAGATTAATAAATATTTAAAGAAGTTTTTAACACACACAATTATTTACTGTAAAACACGGATTCTCCTTGAAAGTCCTTTGAGAGATCTTATGAATTTAATTTATAAAACTACTTATGGTGTTATTTATAAGGAAATTAAAAACATAATAAAAATAGATTTACGGTCAGGTTCCATTATTTTTAATAAAGATAAGATGCCTGGTGAGTATGCCATTATCTGTAAATATTATTATAGCCTTATTCTCAAAAAGCTTTCCCAAAACAATAATATTTCTCGTAAATCCGAGCTATGATGTAGAAAATCCTCTCATGTTCTTTTGCTAAGAAAAATTAGGGAGCACGTATATCAATGAAAGGTTACATTCCTTACGTATTTTTTACACCAAAGTTATAAAATTCTTATTAAATGTCAAGTTTATACTAATGGTCTTAAGACTTACATTGTGTTACTTCTAGTAAATTATCACAATTTATTTCACTCAAAATGTGATTAATCTCAAAGTTATTGGTGCTATTAAAAATATGGTAGAGATCTCATAAAAAATTTAAAAAGTGTACTGTAAGTATAGTAATGTTTTTGAAATTATCTTTAACTTGATAGATATTGATATAACAATAATTCTTATAGAAATTTATAATAATTTGTGCCAAAATAGTTTTATATGGTTTCAAAATTATAACATTCACATTAATTTAATTCTTAAATAAAAAATCGTTTTAATAACAATGGAAAGATATTAAAACCCTATTGCAAGGTTGAGTTGCTAGCAAAAGTGTAACTTATTTACATTTATGTTTTCATGAAAAATTAAAAATCAAAAATATAATTTGGGCCAATACAGATATAATAATAAGCTAATAATTTTTGTTACACACAATTAGTTTATACCCGAGATTAATTTTTCCTGCTTACTTAAAAATTATTAAACCTAACAATAATCAACTTACAATATAATATTTTGAGGAAAAAAATTATGAAGAATTATTATAGAATTAATAGAAATTAATTAATAGAAATAATATTAATGTAGAATTAATAGAAATTATTATAAATGAAGAATTACACATTTGTTTTACCTTAACAAAAAAGATGCTTCTGATTTTAATAGTGTTAAAGTTTCTTTCAGGGACAATAACATTCATTATCAACATATAGGAATATTGAATGGAATTTCACAATATTCCTGTACAAATGTACAATATAGAAATATTGTATTTTCAGCTGAGTTATTGTTTTGTTAATAAAATTAGTGATGTTGTTGACTGATGCCACCTGATCGGCAAAGGCCAGATCAAGCCTCACGAAATTCATCATGGCAAAGGGGCTAAGTGACGCCTGTTGTTATCCGTAGCTTTGAGCACCATACAGGTGACAGTACGATTTGGCTCGTTTCCACCCCAATTTTGAGGGAGGACACCTGGGGGTGATCAGGGCTTTGCAACCTCTCTTCCCCTTCCACCAACCACATGAGAGGACTTGCGGCTCGATGGCTATTTAGAGTAGACGCATGTCGCGAAGGCACTATACATTTACAAACATCCGTGCCTTCTGCGGGATCCGAACCCATGCTCTAAGGAACATCAGTTAGCGTCGCTAACCACTATACCGGATGGGTGACGAAAATAGTGATAAAAGAAATAAGTTAAAGAAATATTTTTGCATACTATCTGTGTGTGATTTTGCACTATTAAACCCCACATTTGTGCTAAGGGTTAGTATAATTTAATTTATATTTCTTTATTTATTATTTTTTCACATGACAGTAGTCTCTCTCGTCCTCAACATATAAATATTTATTCTGATTACTATAGTTTATTAATTTTAATTTTTACACAACTTTTTTAAAAATTAAAAGTATTTTAATTCTATATATTGTTTTGATATTTTCTGCGTATAATGTACCGTGTCACAATACAGCTCATCAAAGGATAAATTTAAGAACAATTATTTCTAAAAATATAATTCTATACTTTCTTTTATTTGATTCTTTATAGTGAGATAAGTAGCTAACTGTTTACACTTTTAGTTTATTGTTTTACCTTTAATGCAATAATTTTATACTCTTCCCCTTTATTGCGTTTTTTCTAAATGTATCACTTTTTGATACCATTAGATAGATTTTATTGATTTAGATTTTTTAGTACACATTTTTATACATTAAATTAAACATTATTTCGAGCTATTTTTTGCTTTTAAATTTTTTTCAACAAAGTATATAGACAAATAAAAGGTAGGAGAATTTCATTTTGAAAATATTTTTTTTTAACCTTGCAACATTATCTTTCAAGTCTAACAATTTGCTAATATATTACCATCGCAATAACACTTCATTCTATTCAGTCTTATTATTTTTTTTCTTGTTTATTATTTGGCTTCATAGAAATTGAGTATGATATTATTGATCAAAAATATGTATATGGCCACTCTAGCCGATGATCATTATCATGAATTCGTGGCCGGGGCGATATTAGTTCGCGTCCCAGTGCCACTAAAGCAGCACCGTGATGAGGTCATCACATGATAAATCTGGAGAGAATGAAAATCCATTTGGCCGTGGAATGGAACTTAGGAGAGGCGGGAACCAGTTATGGTGTCGTCTTCGTCATTTGACCGTGATTCAAAATTACGAGATTTGTTGCTTGTAGTCCTAACGTTGCTTTTAAAAGTGGGATAGTCAATCACATAGTGTTAAATGATGATTACTACATTAATTTTCAGTACGAAGGCAAGTCATTGAAATGTTTCTAAGCAAGCATTGTTCAGATATTTACACATGAAACAAGAAAAGCGTTACGACTTTACGCTTCAGCATATAAGCACATACACACAGAGGATAAAAAAGCTGCAGTTATTTCTACATTTTCACGTCGAGGCGGAGACAAAAGAGAGAGAGCCCCCCTCCAAAAGAAACCCTCGCTTTTTATACCGGTAGTGAAGATATCATGACTCCTTTGTAACAACAGCTCTGATTGGTTAAAATGGGTGGGAAAGAGATTTCTGATATTATTTGATTACGATTAAGATTAAGGCGTTAGTTTTGAACCTAAGAATTAAAAGCTTATTTTAATATTATTAAAAAAGAGTTAATTAAAAGAATGCTAGAGGGAATTATTACATATATATACTCGTACATCAAGGAATGTGCCATTTTAAAGGTAATGGGTAAATTAATAGTACTATATATCAGATTACAACAAGCTGAAACTCTATTTTTAGATTGGTTGTGAAATGGTACAGGAAATAATATTAAAATTCTAACATTTCGCTGAGAACTGGGGAGTTAAATAGCAAAATGTATTCAGACTACATTCCAATAGCTAGTAAGTGTATTTTCTTTGTGATTCTTTGCAGACGTATCACGAGACAATTATCCTGTTCCACAGCTTGTGTAATGAGGGAAACTAATTAAAATTCCAATCCACTCACGTTTCTAAGCGATCCCTTTCATAATGAAATAGCGCGGTTGAAAATAACTCAGGATGAACTGAAATAGTATTAACAGATGTGAAATACTGGATCTAACTTCTGATGCAAAGTCTCGATTTGACTTGTTATAAAATGGTTGAAAATGTTTAGAGAGAAAGCGTTATATTTCTAACTGAAGAAAAAAGTGCAGTTTTAGTTAAAAATAAAAGGGAATCTTTGTGTAAAATTATATTTAAAAAAATTATATGCTTTATTTAATAATTGTATCTAACAATATGCATTGTTAGATACAATTATTAAACGCAGTTTGGCAAATGTTTTTATTTAATTTCTGTTTATCATAATATAAGTTGTTAATTAATTATTTTCTTAAATTTTGTTTTCGTATTTTATCTGTTCGTTCGATGATATAATAAAAATGTTTTAACCCCTTTAATAATAAGGAAAAAGTTCTCACATTTCATAAAAACTAATTATTTCTACCACAGTTCGAATAAAATAAGAGAATAATATTTTACATGAGAAAAAAAAAATGTTATTGATTATAAGTCCTCACATCAAAATCAAAGAACTATTTAAAATAGAGTTAAATTTCAAAACTTAGTAAATGTTTTTACAAAACAGAGAATATATTACGGAGGCGTAGACTGAGCTGAAAAAATAAAAGAAAAATAAGAAAATACAGATATACTCACATAGAAAAGGAATTTCACTAACTTTTTTCTAACACTTGCAGTCTTATTTATGTCATGCTTTCATCCTTGACTGCATTGATAGGGAGTTTTTAATTTGCTGTTTCCTCTCAATATTTTTTCTATTATTATGTAATCCTATTATTATATAATGTATTGACTTATTTAAAAATTAAAATTCAATTTGCTTTAAATTAATTTTAATAACGGCCTAAGATAAAATTTTTATTATAAACTGCCTTTGCTATATTCTATATTGTAATGAATTTTTTTCAGATGTTTAAACGTGGCCTTAAATTGGTAGCTCTCATACTGATTCGATTTTAAAATTTGAATTCATAAAAAGAAAGTAAAAAAAAATCAATTTGAATTCAATAAAATGGAATCTTTTAAGTTAATAAAGACAAAATTAATTTTAAGGCATAAAATAACATGCTATGCATATCATCAAATGAATAAGCGTTGAAATTCAATTTCACTCGTACAAAAGCGAAATAAGTTTAATTTTATCACATGTTTTAAGTAACTAATTATTTCTACCAACAGGCATCCTTTTCTAATAATTCTTTTTTTTAAAAAAATATTTCACATCTGGGTATTTCATAACTAAAAATATTTTATGTACAAGGTTATTATATATATAAACTTTCAAAATGTTGTAAAAAAGAACAACTGGTCAGAATGTGTGTTTGTGTGTGACTTCAAATTCAAAATGAATATACTTGAAAAGGGGGGGGGGGCAGTGTGGCATAAGAGAAAAAGTTCCAAAATGTATCAACAGATAGCGCTACAAGCTGCATAACGAAAATAGATTCGGCTACAAGATACAAGTGGTATTATGAATCGAATTACGACGGTTTTGGCATGAACTGCGCATTAAACTTACGGAAATGTTCCATGTGCATGATTGTTCCGGTTCTTTGGTGGGAAAAATGACTTCCAAGTCAATCTCCAGTTGTAGCACTGTTAGTGAAAAGCACGTCCTCCACTACAAGATGATACCCCATTGGATTTAAGAAATCAGTTTTTAATTATCTATGAATGAAAAACCATATAAAAACAATGAAAACACTAATGGTTTTTTCCCTTATGCCATTCAGGTATATTTCTTCTTACGGTTTTTTTCAAATTTGAATGACTTCAAAGAAAGAAACACTTGTTCAGATAGAAACACTTGTTATAGAAGTGTTTCTTTCTTAGCAGCGTTTTGAAAGTGGAACTTTAATTATAAACACACTGTACTTATCCTTTGCTGATATTCTTTACTTTTTTATTTTTGCTTTTTAGAAAAAATTATTTGTAACAATGCAGTCCTGATGAAAAGGGCTGAGCTCTCTCTCTCTCTTGATATTAATAAATATAATCACAGTTGTACTATCATTAAAATAATTTATTACAATTATGTCACAAATTATCATAAAATTACTAAATTTTAGAAATTTAAATTTTTTTTATCACATTTTAGATGTATTTTAATGCTGCCACATACTACCGAAAAAACAGCATGGAACTGTACATTTAAATAAAATAAATGTATTTCCTTCTACGCTCGAATACTCTTTGCATTCAGCATTTGCATCAGAGAACAATTGCTCCACGAAACTTCAACCGATTTCAGCAACGCGTTGCGGAGAAAAAACGTTTCTTTAAAAGAACTTTTTCTTATGAATTTAAGAAGAAAAAAATCGCTTCCGTTAAGCTCTTAGCAAAATGCTCAGCGGCACCTTGGTAATAAATCAAGACTTGAGTTACTTTTACTCAAAAACATTCAAGATTTTTTCAAAGCGGACTCAGTCAACTTCTCCCGAGTGTGCGTCCTCTCTTGGATAGATTTTATTGTCAAACGAAGTGAGCTGCCGTGACAAGTCACAAATCTTCAGTCAGCCGTGAAGGAGGTTACAAAATGTCAGTGAATCCACCCAAAGTAAACAGAATTCTTGGTAAAAACATTTGAACAAAAGAGAGAAAGAAGAATCTCCCCATTTTATAACGCAAAATACATTTCATTCCATCTCCAGAGAAACGTTTTAAAGACACGCCACTCAATTTAATCGTTTCTTAAATAGAGAGAAAATATTTGAAAAGGCTATGGTAATTTTTTCTTTTAATTTTAGAGCCTATCAAAAATGTATTTGTTTTAAAAAAAGCTCTCTCTCTCTCTTTTAAAAAAAAAAGATTTACTCTTTACCTTACTCTTAAAACCACATCTTTTCCTATTCAATTATTCCTCAACTTCATTTCCTTCTGCATCGTTTGAATTCTGAATAATAAAGGATTTTTCCATTAATTGAGTCTATTTTGATTTACCTTGAACGAAAAAAGCAGGAAACTAAAAAAATGGCAATTATGTGCATTTAATATGTATTACATTTTGCGGTAAATAAATTCATTTTTAGTGAATTGAGAACTTAGAGTAGAAATATATTTTCGTGACTAATTTATCACCGTTGTTTTTCATTAAATATGTACCGAGTCTTATTAAATATTCTTTTCTGATATACTTTTCTTACGAATTCTTCATTTCTCTTTAATTTTCTTTTTAATTGAAATTGAGAATATTTCTATCTTCCGTTTTATTATTTTATTTTGCTTAAAAAAGTAATTATTCTAGACTGCTGATCTTTTTAATGAAATAAAACCATTTACTATTTCGTCATATTAATATTTATTAGCAAAATATATGCCCATTTTATTATTTTTTTGTAAGTAAAGGTATTGAAGAAGATTATTTCGAATGTTTAAAATTCTTTTCAGACATTGTATTTAAAAGTCTCATTAAAATTTTTAGAAGGAGCTATAACAATTGTAATGTAAAGTAAAATTAAAGGATAGTTAAGAGTTTGAAATTTCATAAACATTGCTTAAATTAAATTTTAAAAGTTCCTTTTTTATTATAGTTTTGTGTCTTATAAATATTATTCGAATAAAATATTTTGGTATAAAACTGGGTAATTTCCAAATTAGAAACGTTTTAATATTGAACTAAATTTTAATATATAATGGATTGAGCTTCGTAATGTTCTCACCAGAAGTTTAAATAACAATGTGGTTAAAATCATCGTAGAAAAAAAACTTAAATGTACTATCACGCGTAAGAGAATTATTTAACTTTAAGGTAATGCCTATTCTTGTAGAAAAACGAATTATAATACTTTTTCTTCTCTTAAGCACTACAGCCAAAGTCCGGTCAAGGCTGTCTCAGTTAGTTTCAACCATCTTGATCTGTTTATTGCTATTGTTTTCCATCTATTTGTTCCGATGTTTCGCATGCATTTTTCTACATTGTCTATCCATTTTGTAAGGGGTCTGCCTCTTCTATTACCTTCAGGTTTCAAAAAATTCAAATCTGGTCCAATTGCTTAATTGGGTTTCTGTTATCATACCGTAATATGTGGTCAAGCCATCTTAGTTGAGAGGCCTTAATCACTTTTATTAAATTTAGTTCTCTGTACCACCTTTGTAATTCAAAATTGTAAAGTATACTTCACCCTTTTCCTTCACCATTCATCATACTTCACCATTTTCCTTTGCTCCAAAATTTCTTCTCAGTATTTTTGTTCTAATCTCAATAAAATTTCCTCATTGCCTAGAAATCACTGCTGTATAAAACTATGGGTCTTATGTGTTTTGTATATTTATATTTTTGTTTCCCGGCTTATAAATTTGGATTTAAATAGATTTCTCTAACCATAGTAGTAACTATTAGCCATGTTGATTCTATTAATAATAAAACTGTCTATGGCAAAAAAAAGAAGAAAAATTTAGAAAAAGTAGAAATTGACTATAAAAAGCCGAATTAGTTTACAAAGTGTTAATGTTATTCATGTAAGAAAAAACTGCTCTGTCTTAAAAAAAATGATTATTGCATCCCATGCAAAGTACATGTGTGGATACAGATTCACTCCCATTCAGTAAATATACTGTACAAGCATTTAGTGTAGTCAAGCATTCCTGCCATTCCATCTGAGAATTTTGAAATCCAGTAGAATTTGATAAGTTCTGTTGTAGGATTAGTTTGAATTAACATTAACCTAGAACTGCACGACCCCTGATTTTAAATTTTTGAAGCATAGTGAAATGATACTAGATACTTTATCTTATTCTCCTAACTTCCGAAGTACCCCACGCATACATTTAAAAGCCCCATTTCTTTGTAACATTTCAAATATTTCCACACACTGATTTTTTTTCGTGAGCGTAAGATCTGACCCCAAGACTGTCATTAGCTCAACCATGTGAACAACATTATTTCATTCGAAGCTCTTGAACAAAATCAAGCACACCAAGGTACTTCGGTTCTGCATTGGATTCGGTATCGATCCAAAAAGTCTGCAACGATAAAAATAAGGAAAAGTGAAACAAATGTTTGAAATATGAGTGAGTGAGGGTATTTCTAAATGTAGTCCATTTAACGTAAAGATAAGAGCCTTTTCCTCTGGGGAAAGGAGAGAAGTCCCCGTTCCATTAGCCGCTGCCTCCCTTGTGATAGAGAACATCGGCTTCCAATAAGAGCAACAGGTAATAGAAGCTGACGAGAGGTTTTCATCTTCCATAATAAATCCGCCACCCTTATTTCCAGATACTCTCTCTCATCGTTATAAATCACTTGAATGCTTCTCTTTACCATCCTAGTGGACAGCTCCAAGTGGCTCTTTATGGATTCTATAAGGCATTTTATGAATGAAGACCGTCGTGTCAATGGACCAGCTATATTTCTATGCCCAGGCATCCTTTTTAATATTTGAAATGTCACAGTGACGGAACGGGTAATCAGGACAAAAGCACTACTTAAAAATCCCGTGCAACAGTTGATTTGATCTATTTTTCAAATTCCTACTATTAATTCACACTCTCCCTATATATATATATCTTGTTCAAATTTTCAATAGTTAATAAAATACTTTCTATTCATCCACTCAAGTTCAAATACATTTTTTGAACTTGTAGAGGATGACGATGTTAATACAAGTTTTTCAAATATATTAAACCATTAATTCTTTTTAATAAATGAATAAATAGTAACAAACAAAAGCAATAATCCAACATCTTATATAAAAAGGTAAACCGCTTTTTGTATCCCTGTAGTGTGATAGATAGCGCATTGGACTTCTAGTCCAAAGGTCGTGGGTTCGAATCCTACCTGGTATGGTCTAATTTCTGAGAATGTGTTTTATGAATGAAGAAATAGTAACAAATCAAAAGTAATAGTCCAACGCCATATATAGAAAGGAAAATCTCTTTCTATTTTGCCACTTAATAGTGTGATTCTGTCATATGTATATACATATTTATATTAATTGAATAATTTAATAAAAAATAATTAAAATATTTTTCTTTGTTGAACTAAGAAGGAATTGACTTTTTTTTTTATATTACTTGTTTCGTTTAAGGTATCCGAACAACTTCAGAGTATTTTTTTAATGATTGTGTACTAAAAAATATGTAACCAGTAATATTTAAAATAAATTATCTAAATTTTACAATTACACTTATAAGTGAAAATTTGGCAATTTTTTAAAAATTCTTTAAGGCACTTAGAGAAAAGAAGTAATAAATTTATATCAATAATGATATTTTTGAAATAAACTATACATACAGTAATATAGGGAATGTATTAAAATTAAATGTTTTATTAAAGTAAAATTTTAGAGCTGATCAAATAGGTATTACAAGAAGCGTGACATGTTTATGAGTGTATTATTAAAATAGCAGATCATGACTCAAAAAATATTCATACAGTAGGAATTATTTTAGTGCATTCCCTAGAAAATTATACAAATATAAGGCTCAAAAAGTTTCATAGAAATACATTTGAATCAGCATTTCTCAAACTGTGTTGGCGTGTTTCCCTAGGGGGCGTGATAATCCTACCAGCAATCGAAAGTTGCAAATGAAAGATTATTTAAAAAAAATTATTAGTTTACTGAAAGGAAGCAAAGCGAAATATACATTCTGACATAATAACAAATAAAATACATATTTACACTGATATAATACACTTATAAATGTATCAGTACTGCGCAATGTATTTGATCATTAATTCATCAATACTAAGTTGAGTTTTACTAAGTGTAATATAATTATGTTTTTGCTTCAAATCCCCTTGCAGCAGGAAAGCATACACGAAGTTTATTTGTGTTGGGATCCCCGGCAATGTGTGAAAGAGTCGACCAAAAAGCCAAACAGGAAGCCGAGTCGATTCAACCGGAAGTTCCCTGGACCCTCAGAAGAGCAAAGAGCATCGTCTCCACATGCATTGACAAATATTCTGCCATGACCCACAAAACGAAGAGCTTTGGAAAAAAATTATTAAACTTGCTCTTAGTTTAGTATTAATAAATTAGTTATAAAATACCTTGTGTAGCATTAATACATTAAAAGTGTTCTATCTGAAGTACCCGCTCTTCGCACGAGTTCATTTTTTAAAAAACTAAAACATTCTTGATATAATAGCTGAATTGTCAGGAGAGTAAACCCAAATACGTGGCAATGTTTACGAAAATGTAAAATGACATTTTAAAATGAATGCTGATATTATAATTAGTTTTAAGCGAACTGTAATTCTAAGCCTCATAGAACTAGCATTTAAAATTAATGTTAAATGATGAAAAATACTATAAAATTCCAATAAAGAATAATTGTGTTATTTTTAATATTTAAAGCGAGAAGACTTCAACATTTTTTATCCCGGGAGCAGGCACACACTCGATACGCGTTAATGGTCACGCGGGATGATTAAGTCAACTCAATCTTTTTTTTTATAATTATTTTTATTGTACACGATACAAATCGTGATTCCAGTGAATAATTTAATTAAGAGAAAATATACTTACCTACTTTCAAGTATTTTCTATTTTTCTTCGGTAACAAATAAACAGTTTTGTCAGAATTAAGGATTTCGTGATCTGTGTGCCCCGCGTGACCACTTCCGGGTTAAAAGTGTATTCTATAAATTAATATGGATGTTACTGCTAAAAATATTGTGTAAAACGTTTTTCTTTATGCTTTATATGTTTGAGAATACTCATAAAAATAAATCTTGGTCAAGTAATCCTTCAAAGTGTTCTATGTGATTTTCCAAATATCATAAAACTCTTTTACATGGTAAAAAACGCAACAGAGAAATACATTATTTACAACTTCCCTAAATCAGAAACAAACACATAAGAGAGGGGTCATAACTAACAGTACCAATTACTTAGAAGGTCGAACAGATGATCAGCAAATTATTCTGCTGCTTACAGCTATAATGAACAGTATTTCAAGTATAATAACAGTGAGGAATTTTCTATCTTCGTAAATTTTTTTGATTCTGGGTCTGGGTTTTGTTTTTTCTCTGAACGAGTAGTGTATTAGGTTTAAAAAGGAAACGTAATAAAAAATCTCTCATCATGGGATTACAGCAAATCAAATAAAAGTAGATGATATGCATAAATTATATCAGAGTGCATGTTTTATTATGTCTGAAAGTATTTTGTTTTAATTCATTCTAGTAAATTAATTATTTTTTAAATCTTTTATTTTTGATATGCTCTCGTCCCCCTTGTAGGCTTATCGCCCCCCCCGAGGGTCCCGCCCCACAGTTTGAGAAACGCTGACCTAGGGACAATAAAAATGCAATAGCTTGAACAAAATATGCCTATTTTGCCTGAAAATATCATTCCCGTAATGTTGACTAAAAGCGTCTTTGATTTGTGTCCTTTAATAAAGTCGCCGACAATTGAAACATTTTAGTTCAGTTTGATTAGAGTTTTTTACTTAAACTATCAAAGAAAAATTGAACAGTTCTTAAAAGTACGTAAGTATATTTTCTCTCAATTTAATTAGTCATTTCCATTATATATACGATTTTTATCATGTACAATAAAAATAATTATGAAAAACGAATTGGGGTGACTGAGTCACCCCGCACTACCACTGACGTTAGTGTTAAGGACTTAACTTCTCCCTGGTTAAATAAGATCGGAAAATAAAGAAGTAAAATATTAGAAAGAAGTGAAATAAAAAATTAAAAATAAAATATTTTTTAAATATTCTTATAAAGAAGATTAGAGCATAAAGTACATTTTGAAATAAATAAAATTTGGATGTTCTTAAAAAAGTGTCACAAAATCACACTTGAGCCATGCAGACTTCAATTAATTAAAAATCAAGAAAACTTAATTAGATTATAAAATACCGTAAAATCCGGCGTATAAAGTGCACTTCGAACACAAAAAATAAGATAGAAATTTACGGGTGTGAATTATACGCCGAGTATAAAAATGAAAGCTTTAAAAATAAAAATTAAAAAAATGGGCGTCGTAAAAAGTTAGACATCTGTATAAATCGAAATATTGTTTATTTATAAGAAATAACATTTCATATGAATTTAAAGGGTGGTAGTTCTAGAAATACACTATTTTTCCAAAAGCCTGGGATAATACCTCGAATAAAGGACTTCTAAACATAACGTACATCTCAGGTTTTTCATAAATAAAGGGGTGCGTGTTATACGGAAAATATACCTAAAAATTAAAAATTGCTGCTTGAAAGTATAGGTACGCGTTATACGCCGAATTTTACGGTAATTCCACATTTAGTGCCTAGCAGTTAAAAATATCTTCTCGACCTTTATAGGAAATTTCTAAGTAAGATAAAAATAGTATTTCGCACAATTTATTATACTCTATTACTCATGATATTACCACAAGAAAGTTCACTGCACTTTTGCGTTTAGAACTGGCGGAACAATGACCAAAATACATTGGCTTTGATAAAAGGTATAATATGACTCAATATTTTTGGCATTCAGATTGTTTGGACTATGAAATGTACAGCATAAATTAGTTATTTATCTAAATGTATAAATTATCAAAAGAGCTGCTTTTAAAAACAAATCCCAAGTTTTTCGAATGAAAATTCTCATGAAATTAATTTAATATCTTGTATAACATTATGAATTTATATTTTAAGGATTTTACTTACGTCCTTTTAGGCAACGAATACAACTTTGCTTTAAATATTTCATGAGGAAACTGTAAAGACTTTATGACAGAATATTTTTACTATAACCATAGAATATTTACATTTCAACGGTCATTTTAATTAAAGATAACTTATACTGTAACGCTATTTGAATTTTTTTAAATAAATATTTAAACATATATTCAATTTTAACATCCTATTTTATATAGAATTGTTTTCAAATTTACAGCGTAGTTTTTTCTAATTTTATTAAAGTATTATAAAATATTTATTAAGTATCTAAATTATCAATTATTCAGACTTTAAATTCGTAAACTAGAAAATAAAAATATAAGAATGCAATGCATAAACGCTGTTTTTTTCTGAAGAAAAAATTACTTGAAAGCAAATATCTGGCTTCAATTTTTTTTATTTAAGAAGAAATCAAAAGGATGACAAATAATGGCCAAAGATTTTATAAAAATATACCATATTTTTCAGCTAAGCTAAAATTTTCCACTATCTTTATGTTGATTATAATGATAAACACTTTTTTATGAGATGACATTTTTTATTCAGTTATTTTCCCTTTCTTATTTTACAAAATTATAAGCATAAGAGTCTTTTACAGGATGAAGGATATACTTTAGCCATCCACTTACCTTGCGATGACACATTTTAGGTTTTTTTTCAACCAAAAAAGCTAAGTTTAAAAAAATATATATATATATATTGACATTTTTATAAGCTTTTGGTTAAAAAGAAATCAACAATGTTATTTATTAACTGCCTTTATTCTCAAGTAAAAAATCACTTGAAGAAGACATTAAAACTGTTTGAGTAATTTTAGCAGGGCAATTTTACAGTTCAATGCAGAAGTTAGCTTAAAATGAAAAGAAACATTTTAAAACATACTAAACTGGGGAAAAAGAAGAAATTTAAATATTTTAAGGAATTTGATGGGGTTTCTTTTCAAATTTAATATGTACGCAGCATAATGATAATAAGGAACTGAGAACGCATAAACTTCCCACTAGGTCAGAGTCTAGGTAGGTTGGAACATCAGAGTAGAGGTAGGTATTGGAACACAAAGGTAGTTTACCAATAAATAAGGGGCAAAAATTTCAGTTATTATTTTGACATATTCATTCCTGTTATAATGAATAGTGGCCATGTAATCATGGCAGCCATTATTCATAAGGAGTCGTAAGATCGAGTTGTGGTGCCCGGGAAGACACATTGTGTAAAGACTCTGATTCACGTTAAATTTGTAAGGGCTCAAAGTTCTTCCGTTAGAGTGGTGTAAAAGTTTCAAGAAAGAGGTACCAGCTCAAGTATCGTCGTCATCACTCACCGTGGCTCAAAATTACGAAGTCCGACGACAATAGTCGTCGTATGGATTCAAAACGGGACGTTAGTAAAAGGAATAAATAAGTAATAAAGCACTATGTTTTTAAAAGAATATTAATTGGACATTGAAACCTTTTTCAGTTCTTACTATTAGTGCAAACTCTCCCAATATATGTACACACACACATATATATATATATATATAATTAAATTAGATTAAAAATTAAATTCTCTATCTAGCACTTAACTCATCTTTTTCATTTCATCTTCAAGTATCAAATTAATCACCCATTTATTTCTTCCGAACATATGGCCTAGCCAATAAACATGTCTAATTCCAGATCGTTATATTTGATAGCCCTATATGTCAGCATTAACTTTCAAATACACTCATAAAATCCGCGATACTTACCGCATATGTATTTTAAGTGGTAACCCACTAAGATTTTCACGGTGGCGTGCTTTTTTTCTCTCTGCTCTTAGCGTCAGAATATGCTCAACTTTCATCAAATAAAGATCTTTTTTAAAATTTCAGTCTGATTCTGACTCAAAACATGTCAGAAATAAAGCCGGCATGATTTTCCTGAAAACGCATTTCAGAGTTTAAACTTAAATATATTCTTAAAATCATCTTAAAATTAAAACGTACGCCAACTACCGTAATAAATGATTTGGAGAAGTTGATGGAACTCCGACGACCCTGTTCATATCTTTGTTGAAGACATCAGGTTGTCGAAACTGAAAGGAATGTTCTATGGCAAGAAAAAAGAAGAAACGCACTATTAAACCCGGAAGAATATCGCTCTTCCATGGAATGATATTTCTGTCTTTACTTTAGAGACTAGATTATCGCGAATGAAAGAAACAACGTTCTAATGGTGGGGAAAAAAAGAGAAACGTGCATCCCTTATCCCCGTAAAGAAAGACGTAACTCCTTCCGAATTAGAAAAAAAAATCTTCTTCGCCGGAAAGTCTGCACGGTAATACCATGAATTTGACCACTATCGAATATAATCGTGAAGTACCAACATCGAAAGAAAAATAAATAAATAAAATTTTACTAGTGCAAATCAACTGACAACAACATCTGGATTACCGTTCACCAAGGGTTTCTGCCGCTATGAAGTGGAGGTCAGTTAAATTATATATTTCCAATTTTAGTAACATTGAAGTGACTGAGTTTTGCTGAACAGAACTTGAAGAAGAAGAATATATGATATGATATGATATTTAATTTTTATAATATAGTTGTGTTAAATGGGATATTCTTTATATTTTAATTGAGAAAACAAGGTATGTATAGGTTTTGTCATACAAAATTTTGAGAAATTTTAATATACTTCTCATAATTTTATCTTAAGATGTCAAATGAGTTAATATTTATGTTAGAAATGGGTGTTTTAAAGTTGAAAGATATAAATTAAGTTTTTAGAAAAATGACTAATGTACTAATACTAGTGATATTGATTTTTTTAAGAAACAAAAGTAAAATCACGTTGCATTCTTTTTCTCCAATGAATTTTATTGTTTTGTTAATTACTTTATTCAGCAGTAACCTTATTGCATGTCATTTAAAAAATTTTTTATTTTGAAATTGTGTGTTTTGATATACTGGCCATATATCAAGATTCACTGTTTCTCGAAAGTTTCCTAATCTAAATTTAAAATTAATTTAATAACTTGAAGCTTATCTTCGAATATTATACAGTGGATAAGGGAGAATACAATCATGATAATTTTGTATATGTCTTGAAACATTAAGAGGATAAACCTGTTCAGTTTGATATGTACACCTCTTATTGTTTTCTTATTGGCATCCCTGAACATCTGTGATTTGATCACGCAGATTTCTCAGAGAGATGTGTTCAAAAATAAGTAGTGTGATACAGTTTATATTAGTGAATGTGTGATGTAAGAAAAAGTCAAGAATTTTGTCTAAGAAATGAATACTTAGAAGGTTACTGAGAGATTCAAAATATTGTATGCACGATATTGTTAAGTTACAGTGAATATTGTGAAAATTTTACATAAATACTAAAGGTGAGGATAGAAGAGAGTCAACATTTCCGACTCAGAATTATTTAAAGAGCTCTTTTTTAGTCTTATAACTCTTATATTCTTTTATTCCCATTTTATTATAATTTTTATATTTTTTTTTTATATTCTTATATTTTATAACGCATATGAAATAAAATATTGTTTATTGTGTTGAATAGTGCATATAAGTTGTTGTACACCATTTTCATATTATTAATAATTTCTTTTTATTAGTGTCTATATATTTTTTTTATCTTTTTAAAAATGTACTTCATACATGCAAAATTTTGTGTAACACTATAAAGTATTACTACGATGGTGCCAGAGTAGATTTTTCTACAAAATAAGTATTTTAACATTTGTATGATATCATGTATTTTTATATTTACTATTTTATTGTTTGATATGATATTATTTTTCAATATAAAAATTTTTTGGAAAACATTATGTGTTACCTATAATACGAATCTATTATGAAGGAATAGGAGGAAACACGAGCTCTTATTCTGGATGTCGAATAGATTTGAACAAGCTAATCTTCAGTTAAATGTACGGAAATTTATTTTTATCAATTAATATTTTGGAAGTGCCATTACTGTGTTTGTTGTTATAGTTTCGTTTATTTTAGACGATTTTGATTTTAGTATTCCTTTTACTTAAATATTTCTACAGAGTGTAATATGTGTTTCCAAATGATATTATGTATTGTTTTGTATATGTTGAAAATTGATTATGTAAAGAGAGAAAAAACCACGCTATGACTCCCTTTTAAATTTGGGGGGCAAATGTAAGGATAATTAAATTAGATTAAAAATTAAATTCTCTATCTAGCACTTGACTCATCTTTTTCATTTCATTTTCAAATATCAAACTAATCACCCATTTATTTCTTCCGAACATATGGCCTAGCCAATAAACATGTCTAATTTCAGATCGTTATATTTAATAGCCCTATATGTCAGCATTAACTTTCAAGTACACTCATAAAATCCGCGATACTTACCGCATCTGTATTTTGAGTGATAACCCACTTAGATTTTCATGGTGGCGTACTTTTTTTCTCTCTGCTTTTAGCGTCAGAATATGTCTAACTTTCATCAAATAAAGATCCTTTTTTAAAAATTCAGTCTGATTCTGACTCAAAACATGTCATATATATATCTTGTTCAAACTTCAATCGTTAATAAAATACTTTTTATTAATCTTCTCAAGTTCAAATCTATTTTTTTTAAATTGTCGTGGATTGGTTTGGTGTGGAATTTTGGAGAATGGAGTGACAGCTCAGAAGTCATCTTTGTTACTTGGCAGATGTTAAAAATTACGAGTTTTGCAGCCAGGTCTTCAATTTTCTTTGAAATGTGACATTAATAAACATTCAAACAATCTACAGAAATTTTTACCACAGGAAAAGTATAGAGAAAACTTGAATAAATTACATAAAAGCTCTAAAAATTGTCGAAGGTGCTTTGGTTAAAATTTGTTTGTACATCTTACCCCTAATTACAACCATCTGATTAAATCAATTAATAGTTATTACACTTTAAATAAACGTCGAATACTCTTACTTAATAAAGTGCAATTTATTTTATTAGAATAACATTAACATTGTTTTTAGAGCCCATACCCAAATAACGTTTAATTTAGCTTCATTTTAATCCAAAACTTTTAATTTTAGAGGAAAGCTTAAACTATTGTCATAATTTCTGTTGAATTGACGAGAAGTTGTGCTGATCAGCTGCCTATTTATCAAAAATTTGTTACTGTTATTTAACACTTTTCAGTTTCTTTAATTGTATTGCTACAAATGGTTCGATGGTTAAAGTTCATAATTTCCCTGCTTTAGAGTATTTTCTGACATGGAAATAATTATTTATTTAAGTAACTAAAAAATGATTATATTTATGTAGTTTACATTTTTATAATCTAATGGAATGTTTTATATATATAACGACGGTAAAAGTTAACCATATTTCCATTTAAAAATAAGTAAGAGTTTTATAATTAACTTACACTTCGGTGCATGAAATAAGACTCGTTATTTATGATAATTATGTACTTTTAAGCTTTTTCTTTGCATTTCGGTTTTCGAAGGAAATATCTAGGTTTATCATTGCATAAATTTATTAGAGAAAAAAGTTAGAAAGTTTGAAAAAATACTAATTAATTTTAGAATTAATAAAATTAATTTGTTATTATTACTGCTTAGTTTTGAGAATTAATTATAACTAATCAGAAAGTTTTTTAGTAATGTCAATTGCAATAAAATATTTTTTTTAAATTAAAAATATAAAGTTTTAACTATTGTATTCAAATACAGAGTCGCTTTCACTGTTGTGTGCGTCTTTGTGTGTGTAGATTCGTAATATTTGTAGTCAGTAACAACAATGTGTTTTGATATAATTTAGTAATAGGTATGTCTCACTAGATATTGTAGAAAACTGTAGTGACTGTTTTTAACCAGTTAACTGAGGCGCTCCAGTTTGGGAGGGCGCAATTGTGTGTGTCACGAAAATCAAGCAATGAAGATTAGACTCGTCAACCACAGAGTAAGTTGCGCTGTTAAAATATTGGATAAAAAATGGATTTATTTTATAAAATTGCTAATTTTGTTACTAATACTCATTATACTATGAAAGGGGATGGGGCTGTGTACGGGGCTGTAAAGCAATTTAGCTTGATTGTGGGTTCCTGAGACCGATGGTCCTTCCGACCTTAAGTTTTTACGGATATCTATGAATTTTAGAAACCATCAAAATTTTCTGACTGAAACCTTAACACACAGATTCACTTCCTCCTTCACTGTCAAAGTATTTTCTACTTGTCTTGACACTAAGGAAGTTCTGGAGAGGTGCTGTAGCGTTGATCACAGTCTTCTTACCACAAACCATTCTTCCTTTTCCCATCTCAATAAAAAAAATTGCTTTTTAGTTAGTATGGCATCGGGCTCTAATGTCAGCACATGGTTCTAACATCAAACAATTGGCATTTACACCATTCGATAGCTAGGTAACTTCAGGCCAACAGCTATCCATGGGCTCAGCTCCTGGTAGGCATCGCACATTTGTCCCACGGCTGACCATACCTGAAGGAACCCTATTTCAATCAACTTTCTGACTTTTGCTCTTGCCCTTTTTAGGCTAACATCTAAAAAACATTATCGTCACACATAAATAAATTCGTTATGCAAACTTATGGCGAACTTCAGCCATAGCATTACAGGGACGCATGAATCATCTTAAATTTTTTATACTTTTTATTTATTTGTTTTACTCCAGACTGAAATTTAAAATCTTGAAATTTGAGAATATATTTTGTTTTTCTCAAAAATTACAATTTAAATAGTCAATAGTCACTACTTTTTACCCACGAAGAGTAGACTCGTCAATACACAAAATCCTGCAACTTCTAAATGACGAGTATACTCTTGAATCACAGTTAACTGGTTAAACGCAATTTTTGTATTTGTGAATTAAAATTATTCCGCATTATCTTATCGCAATTAAAAGTGTGTACTTTGTATTTTATAAATAGGATTTAAAAAAATATGTAAGAGTGCTTGCTTACTTATTAACGGCACTCTGAATTAGCCCTCGGGTTAATGGTGACAAACCTCGTAATTTTAAACTAGTTTAATTTGACGAGGACGGCATCAAAATTGACACCTCAACTTTAAAGCCTTGATGGATTTAACGAGAATCAACCTCTCTACATAGCATTTCAAGAAACATTACTTATATGAGTCATGTGAATACAATACGTCTTCTACTTGTATTAACAGAAGAAACTTTCCTTTTCCATTAACTCACATTTAAAGGTTTTAAAAAATGAATTTAAATGAAAGTTCTCATTGCAACAAAGCTCAACTAAGCTCAGCTAAATTGAAGAAGAATAAAGATATTACGGGAGACACCTAGAAATATTAAATGAACGCAGCAACAGAAGAGGAAAAGGCGAGCATTTTTAAAAAGGGAACCCTGCAAAGCGCAATTTAGTAAACTTCTGCCATAGAGCGTTCGTTAAAGCGGAAAGGTTCATATCGTAAAAATGAGAAAACCTTCACCAAACGTGAAAAACGACCGTGGTTAGCGGGTCAAGATGATTATGTGACACTTTTGTACAATAAGATGGAGCTTTGATAAAATTCTTCAGATGAATAGAATCAAATTTTAAGCTCTAAAGATTTGAGCATCAAATTCTAAACTGAACAAGGGATTTGAAATCCAAATGATCCATTTTAACAATGTCATTGCTAAAAAAATTGTATGGTGCTACAGAGGTTTCTTAATCCAAATATAAGGAAAAGAAAAATGTAAGCAGAAATTGAAACATTAAGCATTTTCCCTGTAAAGAATACAATAAATAAAAACTATATTTTGACAAAATTTTATGAAAATTATAGCTTGAGTATTTTCCATTAAAAATTTATGTATTTGTATGTACCTTTTTAAAAATTTCGAAGAAAAATTGGTAAAGTAGAAGAATGTGAAAAGTAGGTACCTTTAATTGTAACATCTTATTATAAAATTTAAGTATATATGAGTAGAAAGGAATTAATATGATGTATTTTTTACAAAGAAAAGAAAAAAAGTATTTACAATAGGTAGAAATACTTCTCAGATTGAAAAACTATTATTCCACACTAAAAACTCAAAAATAAAATTTAATTAACAAACATAAAATAAAAACAAATGCTTTGAATATACATAGAAGCTTGAAAAAACAATTCAAATTGAATTTAAAGTCAAATTTAGAAACAAACTGAAATGTATATACAATTAGAATGCAGGATTTTAAAAATGTATAAAAATCTAAAGTTTCCAAATGAGCTGTATAAAAAGTAAAATTTACTTGAAAATCAATTAATTTTTTGCGTAATTGCGTCTAATAAAAGCCTATGGTGTACTAAAAGAATAAGAGTCAAAGAGCTTATCTTCTCAGGAAGTCTAGACAAACAACTTGTATTGCTTAAAATTCAAAGATGCAACTCTAAAAAAGTTCTGTGAAGTATTAAACGGACAAAAGTTACTAAAATTACAATCTAAAATTTTCAGAACTCTAGCCAGTATAAAAGTATCTGGTCAAATTGAAGTATATTGTGTGAACGAGGTTCTGTGGAACAGATTGTAACTAAATTAAATCAATTCATTTTTTTAAAAAAAAGAAATGGAAATTGAAGAATTTTGAAAAGCTGAATCTAATTAATAACTATTTCTATTAAAAGATGCATGCATTATTATGAGAAAAAAAATTTCAAGGTTAAGAATCTACATTTTTTTAATTTGTTGTCCATATTTTTTCTATACAAATTCATACATATTCCTATTGGCAAGATTTTAATATTTTAGGAATTATATATACAACTTTCTATTCCTCAAGAAACGAAAAAATTTGGAATAGCAAATTATACATTTCAGAAATATTTCTATTGATAAGCATATACATCTAGCAAAGGCTTAGAGATTTTAAAATGCATGTAAGCACATCTTTATTTAAAAAAAATAAAATAAACATAAAATATACATCAAAATGGGGAAAAATATATATACAAAAGTTATTCTCTTTTAAATGTCCTTATAATATAATATAGAAATATAATTATACTTATATTTCTTTCTTAAATTGGTTTCAAGATTATACATATATATATAACTTAGTTTATGGATCACTTTTATGATATATCTGTATAATATTTTAGGCCAAAAACAATAATAACTATTAATATATAAAAAGTTTTTGAATTTTTTTTAAAGAGGATATTTTTTCTGGTTCGAAAAACATTTCTTGAAAACTCGGTAATGTGTATGTAGGGCCTGACTTTAATAATTAGAATTTGGTGTGAGAACTGAGAATATTATCTTACCGATTTAAGAATGTCACTTGTCACTTATTCGCACCTCAAAATGCTGAAATCATGCTTTGGGTAGCTCTAGCGTGACTTCATTGCAAGGAAAAGAATCAGACCAAATATTTCTAAAACAACTCAAATAAGTTTTATCTAAAAGTGTTTTTTCTTTTTATATATATATTAAAGTGAATTCGTCTCTCTCTGAGTTTTCCAAATGTAATATTTTTTTTCAAGTTTCTTTAAGTTTAATTTTTAGGTTCATTTTCATTTAGGTCTTTATTCATTAGGTGATGTT
>BMAV01008221.1:171766-234041 GCA_019973955.1 Trichonephila inaurata madagascariensis
AATATTTCTAAAACAACTCAAATAAGTTTTATCTAAAAGTGTTTTTTCTTTTTATATATATATTAAAGTGAATTCGTCTCTCTCTGAGTTTTCCAAATGTAATATTTTTTTTCAAGTTTCTTTAAGTTTAATTTTTAGGTTCATTTTCATTTAGGTCTTTATTCATTAGGTGATGTTTTTTTTTACCCTCGATTTGACATTAATGAATTTCTAAGACAATAGAATGATAAACAATATTCAAAAACACTTGACATGTCGCCCATCCTGTATAGTGGTCAGTGACGCTGACTGCTGTGCTGTTGGGCCTGGGTTCGAATTCCGGAGAAGACATGAATGTTTATAAATATATAGTGTCTTCACGGCCTGGAGGTACTTTAAATAGCCGTCGAGCCGCAAGTCTTTCCGGGAGGTTAGTGAAAGGGGAAGAGAAATGGGAGGTCCCTGACCACCCAGGGTGTTCACCCTCGAAATTGGGGTGAAATCGAGCTAAGTAGATCTGTCATCTGTATGGTGCTCAAAGCTACGGCTAACGACAGACGTCACTTAGCCCTTTGCTATGATGAATTTCGTTGGCCTTGATCTGGCCTTTGCCAACGGGTGGCGTTAGTAACAACAGCAAACACTTGACATGGAATATATTTTTTTTTTTAGAAAATTAGAATGATTGCCTTTCTTTTAAAATTTTAAATTCTTTCTCGAATTTTAGAAAAAATATTCATTTAGTTTTCTTTTAAAGACAACGTATTGATATATTTTGAAGAATTACTTCAACTACATTATTTCTTTTTATTAGGAAAAGCCATTTTTTCCCTATCTTCTCACAAAAATCAATGGTTGTGACAATTATTTTGTTAAAAATCAGTTTATGATTAATCAGTAAATATTTATCAAAATATAAACCAAATTTATAACTTAAATCCTTTCTTATAATAACAGAAAACTATTTTCAAATGATTAATTGAAACTACGACTACAAAATAATAAATTAAACTGAGAGGATCGAGTATAAAACACTAAATAGCTCCAAAAGCAGTGTTTTTATAACCAAAAGAGCTTAAAAAAGGAGCAAAAAAATCATTACAAATTTTTTAATGAGATATATTTTATAAAAAAGATCTATGTTGCTATTCTTTTTAGGGATGAGAGAAGATTCAATTGGAGGAATTTTTTGGAATGTTTTTCTTTAAGGATTATTTGCTCACTCAGTTTTTACCAACGAAACTTAATAGATGCCTTAAGCGCTTGTACATGTACATTCTAGCCCTTGAAATATAAAATTTTTTTTATTATTCCTGGTGAATAAAAACTAAATTAAACTTCCATAAAAAAACAAAGATAATTAAAAGCTACTCTCATTGTTCAATTTACAAAAGAATATAAAGGTGTTGCTCTAGTTAGTGATGTCATTTTATACCATTTTATTCTTAATAACTTTCAAGGTATCTTGAGGTATGGGTTTTGTCCAATACATTCCAATTCCCTTTTAATAGGTCTCCATATAAAATACTGAAAATAATTTTAAAATTTTGGTGAAATTATATGTGAATAAAAAGAAGCACTTTATGTTCACAGAATTTTCTATTCATTTTTTTTCCAAACAATTTTAAAAGCATTTCAAAAAGTGTAATTGTAAGACCTGAGATAGATTTATATTATTATCTGAAACCAGAATGTAACTGGTTTTGTATTCATAAAAACTATGATGTCAAAAGAAATTTCCAAATAAATTTAAACTACCTTCCCTTTGAGCAACAGCTGTTAGTGAAGTTTATGAAAATAACTTAAAACAGAACAAAATATAAAATATAACTATCCTTATAATAGATCAATCATTTTACACATAACACTTTGATTGACATTTGGATTAATTACTTTTTCATTGTGTGGCAACACAAAACATTTTACAATAATCAGATTTTGCTTTGACTTCATCTACTGCTTCAAATATTCATTCTTCGTACATGTTGAAAAATTAAAATTTTTACAAAATGACTAAATATTTTAGAAATTAAAAAAAATAATTTAGAAGTTAGTAAAAAGGGTTTTTTTTTATTGAATGGTATGTGAATCCAGCATTTAGATTAAAAATTAAAAAACTATATGTATATATATATAACTTGTAAATACATAAACCAGACTATTATAAAATTAAATGAATATTTATTTATATACTCTCAAATTTATAGTTTGTACTACTTTGAGGGAAAAATCATAGAATTAATATACATTCAGAGAAATAAATTGATTCGAGAGCATTGGTTGACCTAGTAAAATAATTTTTTTGTGCTATTAATAATGATTTATTTCATGCAACGAACATTTTATCCTGAAATTCATTTAATGAAATCGAAATATGAACAAACAAATAATTATTATAGGTATTTTTTAAAGAATACCAAATTTCTATCATATTCAAAAACTACACAAGTAAGTTAACTATAATACGTAGAAACATCAAACATGTATAATATATATCTTTCCATAAAAAGAGTCAGAACTATAATAAGAAAAGTAAGTAATTTAAAATTAAGATCTATTCTGGGGGGGGGGGGGAAATTTAAAAAATTAAAAGGGTTTTAATTTTTTTATAAAATTAAAAAAATTTTTCGAATTTAAACATTTAATTTGGAAATTTTTTTTAATTTCTTTTTTTTTAAAATTTACGGGGAACATTTTTTTTTTTTTTTACTTTTGTAAATCGATACATGTACTTTTCAAATATTTCAAAGAATTTTTTTAAATAAATATTTGAAAAAGATAAGAATTTGGATAAGTTAAAAGAAGTTAAGAAGAGTTAAGATAAGTTAACAAGAAGTTTAAGAGTTAAAGATGTCGGTAAGAGTTTTTTAAATAAATATATATTTATATATCAAGAATATTTTATTAGAATTTAAGTTGATTTTTTTTTTAATTTCTTACGTAAAAAATGGGAAATAATTTTATGTAAAAATTACACAAAAAAACTTTTTATCGAAAAGATTGGAAGTTTAATTAGTTTTAAAACATCTTATGAAAACACATTCATCAAACAATTCCTAACTCAATTGGCTCGAAAAACTTTCAACAAGTTAAAATTTCAAATTTCAGAAACGAATAACGCAAAAGTATCGGCAAAAAAAAAGTTTCTACAAAACTAAATATAATGCGAGAAGTTCAACTCACCGGATCTTCAGTGGAGTTCTTTTGTGTCCCTGTATGTAAGTATTCGTCAAAGTCCGATAAAAAGTACAAACTTTTTGTTTATATTATGTCTTCCTGTAAGTCACAAAACACAATTACTAAAAGAGCCAGTTTCTCTGTATCAAAATCACTATAGTTTGTGTAATGAGAGTTTAAAAACACATATAGTATAATATCTCGTGCGACACTAACACCAACAAAAAAAATCACAACACATATGCCGATTATGTGTGTGCTGAAGACAACGTCGATCAATCACAAAGAAGGTGCGTCTTGTTGAACTAAATGTGACATAATTACAACATTAATTACATAACTACGTATTGTCTAGATGATGTTTCTTTCGCACAAGTAGTTCCTATCAACTACTAAGTAACCTGCCCTGACTCCGCTACGAAAGGGGTCGGCTACAAAAAGTCCCTTTCACTACTAACTACAGGACGGTGAGTAGGGGGGTCGTGCAACCTCACATGCTGGATAGATCCCGGACCTTCTATTCAACAAGTAGAGAGGAAAAATATCCGGTAGCTAGGACTGCCGAGCGCCATCTGTTGGGTCCGGGAGGATCGTGTGCAAAAGGGGTTGCCGGATTGTGGAGTCCGCCAAAGAAATGGAGAGAAAGTTCGCGCGGAGGGGTAGGTAGGAGAGGGGAGAAGGTTGCCGGATGTAGACCTGGAATCAAAGCGGAGAGAATGGGAAGTTATGCCGGACTTTGTTGGGTGTTAAAGTCGTTTCTTGAAAGCGTTTGCCGTTGCTCGATTTTTAGCAGGATTTCGATTGTTAGCTTTCTAGTCGCATTGTCGGGAAACTTGTCTTGAAAGGTTTTGCAAGGCGTTGCTATTTTTCACAAGTACATATGGTGATGTGGTCACCAAGGAATTTTTTTTCCCTTTCATTACTTCATTTGTTGATTTGAAGTTTTATTTTGAAAAGGGAGCTTTTTCTAAAACTTGCAACATTAAAGTATATCTTATTTAATGCATTTTCATATCCTTTAGTCCAAATCATTTTTACTTGGGAAGTGTTTGTATATGAAATAGGATAGATTACTTTTTTATGTGGGATATCAGTAGTTTTGTTTGTCAATTTGTTCCCTTCACAAATAAAGATTCTTTCCCTTTTTGCATTTCTGAGATTTTATACCAGATTATATAAAAACATAAATTTCTTCTGAAATTTTTTCTTAATATGAATATATTGTTGATGTTGTTTTTTCAAGACTAAGCATTTTTTCTTTTATCTGTTATTTGCTATATGAGCTTTTTCTTCTTTGTATCCATGCTCAGAGGGTGATCAGAAAGCAATTATCATTCAGAATTCGTGTTTCTGTTCAATAAATGTGTAATTCACATCTGGTTATCCAAAACAAACTAATTTCATTTCGTTTCAGTCAGCTTGTTTTTCATGCGATTTATTTGCTACAAATTAAGCACCAATGATTTAAAAGTAAACTCTAAATATGCCTTCCAAAATGAAGAACCGTTTGTTTAATATATTATTTTTTTGTAATTAATAACTATTTGCATTATTGATAATATTTTTTTTTAAAAAATGTGTTTTATTCTGTTTGTCGAAACTTTTTGAACGATTATCTTCCTTTTTGCCCTTAGAATTTCCAAATATATTCGAAAAATTCACATACCAAATTCAATTCTAGTTATTTGTACTCATTCATTTATTAATTCCACTTCAATTACAATGGCTGATGAAGCATCTCTGAAAGGACAGATCGTCTGTACTTTTTGTGTGGCTGTATATTTGTTTGTGTATGGGCAGTACATACTTACTTAAACTCTTCGTCGTTACATCAATATTGTAAAAGGTCTGAAATTTCTGGGGGTTCCTAGAAAAAACATGTGATATAAAGCATAGTAGCAGTTTCTAAAAGTATAATGGAGATTTTTTGCTTTTATTGTTTCAAGGAACTAGCAGAATAAGTAATTGGCGAAATACTGTAGACTTTAAGTTAAATTATCGTGAAAAGGTCAGTATTTGGGTTGATAGTTCTATATCCAATCCAGCAGCATGCAGTTTTGAAGACTGACAGCGTGCTTTATTTGTTTTTATTGCTTTATTGATTCACAACACTAGAAAATATTCACTTAATTGTTTCATTAAAGATCACATACTCTGAGCCATCACCAACTATCGAAGTGAATTTGACTAATCTTTTTTTACAAAATTCTCATGTACTACTTTAACCTATTGAGACCCTAGAAATAGATTTGTGAAGATTTAATGTTTTTTTTTATTAAAAATCGATAATAATGATAAAGAAAATAAAAAAACAAGTTTATAAATTTTAATCATCTAATTTAAATAGTACCAAATTTGGTACATTGGTACGATACGTTAATTATAATGCAATATTCACTATTACTTCTTGGTTGCAAATTCTCTCTCTCTCTATCTCTTTTCTTTTTACATTTATTTATTATGAAAAAAAAAATTCCGGAGACCTAGTGGTCGAGTGGTAGCGTATTGCGCTTCTACATGACAGGTCTGGGTTCTATTCCCGGGCTAGGCAAGGTCGACTCAGCCTTTCATCCTTACTGCAGTGGGTCAATAAATGAGTATCAAGCTTGCTTGGGGACTTAAACACTGGGGGTCTACTGGAGGAGTTACTCTAATAACTGTATTTAACTTAATATTCTTATATATATATATATTCTATAATTATTTTAGTACAAGAAATTTCATATGTTTTGCTATGCTACAATTCGGTCATTGATATTATGCTTTGAATTTATATTTCGGTCCACAATCTTCCTGTTGCTAATTCATTGTACTCAGATTTAGTGTGGGTAATGCATTTTTAAAGGTAACTTTAGGTAAGTTGCTTTCCTTGTAATATGTTTAGAAATTCTATCCATTATTTTCAATAGGATTTCGCTCAGTATTATAAACAGAAAGGAGAAACATTGGCTAGTCTTAAAATTAATTGAACCTCACTTTCATGTAAATTATTTTTGTATATTAAGAGCTATACTAAGTCAGAAATGTTTATAATGCTGCAAACATCCATATTTTTAAATTCCATTATTTGTTTCATTTACATTTATCTTTGATATTCAAATGATTTCTGTCTCTCTAGTAGAGATAGAATAACAAAACTATATATATATATACAGTGAAATTCATTTAAAGACCCAGTGGTCGAGTAGTAGCATATCGCGCTTTCACACCACAGGTCCGGTTTCTATTCCCGGGCAGGGCAACGTCGACTCAGCCTTTTATTCCTACTGCAGTAGGTCGATAAATGAGTACCAAGCTTACTTGGGGACTTAAACACTGGGGGTCTCGCTTCAGACTGACCACCTGATTGGGACATCTGCTCATGTACTTCAGCGCCCAATAGTCCCGTATACTGGGATGGGCACAGTAGGCCCAGCCCTCATAAGCTGTTGTGCCACTGAGTTTGAGTTTAAAAACAATTCCTGCTATGGAGGCACAAACATAAGACACATTGAATTATCTTGTTTTCCCCTTCCATTTACATCCTGGTTTGTGGCAACTTTAATTTGATTATCCAGTTTTTCATGTTCAAGTGAATGTCCAATATTATATAACATCTGGTTCCCTGTAAAGGGAAGAGAACAACTCCTTGAATTTGTTTCGGAAGAGCATCTTCCTCTGAAAATTATATTTCTATCAAATACCTGGAAATTATAAACTCAAAATATACCAAGTGAAATCTCCCTTTCTTAGATCGGCAAATGCGCTATACCAATGCAGTGCTAGTCTCCATGTCTATATGAAATATGCATGAACATGCACTGCCAATTTCTTTGTACAAGGAAATATTCTGCAAGATGATAGCAATCTACCCCTTATATTAAAATGTCCCATACCAGTCCATGCTATTTTTATTATCATGGATGTTTTATCCCAACTTAATGGTTTTCTCTCTTCATCTATCTCTTACAAGAGACACCAGGTTTGATACCTAATGTACTTGGCTTTTTCTTGATGTCTAAGACATATCCTTGTCATTTAAAGTCAGAATTCCATCATCCCGACCTCATACAGAATTATCTACTCGTGTATTGATCTACGTTAAATCTGTCGAGGTCAAAGTCCTCAAGTTGTCGTAGTATGGAAGTATAAAGGGAGTGCCCAATCAGGTGTCATTCTTGTCACTTGACCGTGGTACGAAATTACGAAATATGTCATCAATGGCCCATGTGTTGCTTCAGAAGGTGAAGTAAATTAAAACCAATCAGAATTTTCAGAACCATTATAATTCTTCTCAGCCAAGTTTACAAAGTTAAGATCATCAAAATCGTAGAATTCCCCATCATTATGAGGAAATAAAGCTTAGATTTCTTCATCTATCAAATACTTTACTAAAACACAGTAAATTGTTTTAGTGTTATTTTAAATAAATAACTAGCTGTACCCTGCGACGCGTCGCTGTGGCTTATTAATTAAGGTGACTGCCTACATTCAAAATGTAACGGACACTGGAAGATGATTGACTTAAAAATAAGAAGGTTAAATTTAAAACATAAAATTGTAAGACATTAAAAACGGGGAAATAATAAAAATACTAACAAAACATTTAACTTCCAACATAAATCAACCAACACAGCTCAATTCTGACACAATGGGAAACCTAATATTTCATTCCACTAGAACAAATCACTCCAAAAAGGTCAATTTCACTATATAGTAGGAATTCAAATGAAAATTAATTGACAGAACAGAATTCAAACCAATTGCACTGAGAAATAAGAAAACCGATTAAAAAATTAAATGAAGAACAATTAAAAAATAAACTATACTCACACAAAATTGAAACTATCGTAAAAGACATAACTCACACAAAATAGCAATCAATGTATCACAAAATAATTAAGATGACTGCCTACATTCAAAATGTATCAAACCCTGGGATGCATCATTACAGTCGGTAGCAACATGTCACTACTAAATCAAATGTGTGCATCGTTTGCCATCATATATTGACCACCCGTGTGCTTTCCTAAGTCTCCAAAAGAGTTAGGGAAGAAATATAAATCACACATGCTTAAAGATGTTTTGCATTAAGCACACAAGGAAAATTCAAATATGAACATGGATTTGACATCATAAATCTTGATAATAATTGAAAATTTTTACTATTCCCAATCGTTATCAACAAAGTTCAGGACATATCTTTAAAGCTTAGTGCCTCAGATCTAAACATGGATTGCTTCTTTTTATCTACACTATTAAAATTCGTAGGTAAACAAACGTATCTATGCGGCTATGGGACGAGCCGCACGATGCAACCAAAGGCAACCAACGAAAGGTACCTAAAGAACGGGAATTATCCAAGGAATCCGTATTCCCCATTTATATTCCGATATTCCAATTAGTTAAAAAGATATTAATTAAAAACCTTAAAACGCATAATTAGTGACATTCCCCCCCCCCCTCCAGAAGCCAATTTCAAAATCTCGGAACTTTTTTTTCAGACGTTTTTAAAACGCTATCTAATTTTTCTTTTTATGAGACTTAGACAAAAAATAACTACAGAATCGGAAAGATCATTTACTTCACCACGATACGGTATAATTTATTTTACAAAATAATTATATTTTCTATTTGTTGCGATTTTCTGAAGATGAGTCAAAATCGATACGTTTTTATGTGTATGAATTCTAAATCGTTCCGCTTGCATTTTTTTCACGTTAATGAAAAGATATTTTACTCTAAAAAAAGTTCATGCTTTTCTCTTTTAGAATCAATCATTTAAAAAATTAAATGTCAAAAACTTTTTTTAATGACTTTTCAAAAAATACTCAAAATTTTATTTAAATACTTAATAACTTCTTTATTTATAAAAACAATTTCACATAACTTTTTTTCACTATGTAGAACAATATTATCCGTAATCTATACAAAGATTGATAAAATATCTTAAAAATTCTGTTTTTTTTTTTTTTTTTAATGTGTTTTTCGGTTTTTTCCCTTTTGGCGAGAATTATTTAAGCATTATTTTTGTTACATTTTTTTGTTTAAAAATTACAATTGTTTGCAATCGATATATTAAGTTTGAAAGCATTAACTTAAAAATGAAGCCCGAAAAAAAAATTAAAACTTTAACAAATAAAGCATTTTTACAATAGGAATAACTCTTCCTTTTATTTTGAAAGTGTTTTCACTTCTTTTTCCCAGCGATTTCACGGTGTGATTGTTTAACGCACTTCATTACTAATTATTGGATCTGGGTTCAAAACAGCATGATAGCTAAATGTTTATGATTTTTTTAAAAAAATATTTTAAATTTTATTCGCATATTTAATAACTTCACCAGCAATTTTGTAATTGGCAAGATAATTTATTTTGTCACGATATAAGTTTCTTCAATATCGATGCGTTTATACGAAAATGTTTTTTTAAAAAAACACCAACTTTGCTCTTTTAGAGTTAGTGATTTAAAAAATAAATTGCCGAAAACGTTCTTTTACGAATTTTTTAAAAATACTCAAATTTTAAATATTTATATATAATAACTACTTATCAAATTCAAAGTTTTTAAAACTTCTTCATTTATTAAAATAATTCTATGAAACTATTTTCCCGTGTATCGAACTTTTAAAAAATGCTCACCATTTTAATTCAACATTTAATACAGTTGTGAAACTTTGTAGTTATAAAAATTTCTACTGTTTTCAACATACAACTACACTTTTGGACAACAAAAAAAATTAGCGCACCAAGAAGGAGTCGTCAAAATGAAACGAAATGTTACATACGTAATGATTACTTTAATATAAGTAAATGATTAGAAAGTCAAGGAAAAAGGATAACTTATTTCAGAGAAAAAGGCAAAAGAACGGAGGATTTAATACCCTGTTGAACCCCCTCTATATATATAGCGCAAATGCCCGATGCGATACGATCGGGTATTGAGGCATACGTCTATGTATGATGTCTTGAGACATTTCGTTCCATATGTGCTGTAGCTTTGCCTCTAGTTCGTTCAAACTCGTGGGATGCCCAACTCACCGTCCCAAAGGATCCCAGATATGCTCGGTTGGAGACAAATCATGGAATCGGGCAAGCCAAGGAAGGGTAGTAACAGTGCGTAGACAGTCTTGTGACATCCTTGCCGTGTGAGGCTGAGCATTATCTTGTTGAAAAATGGCTTCTGGGAGCCGTTGCATGAGTGGCAATACATGTGGTTGCAGGATGTCATGGACATACCGCTGGGCTGTCATGGTGCCAAGGATCAATACTAGGGGTGACCTTGTATTGTAGGCAATGGCACCACATACCCTCACACAAGCTGTGGGAGCGGTGTGTTGCTGTAAAACAAAGGCAGGTTCGAGGCGTTCATCACGGGGTCTCCACACACGAACACGATTGCCATCAATGCTGAGATTGAATCTGGATTCGTTGCTAAAGACAACCTGGTTCCATTTCGCTGCAATACAGTTTCGTCATGCACGGCACCACTCCAAACGGAGGCGTTGATGGGTGGGCGTCAAGGACAGCACATGTAATGGGCGCCGCGATCCGAAATGTCTTTCAGCCAGGTGCCTTCCTATGGTTCGAAAAGATACAGGGGCTCCTAGTGAAGGTGGTACCTGTGCCGGTCGTTGAAGCAGTTGACTGTACGCGTGCATTTCTTACGATGTGGCGGTCTTCTCGACGACTGGTCTGTCGAGTGCGTCCTGAGTCTGGTCTTCGTGTAAATGACATCTCTGGAATCCACTGGTCCCAACACCTCCTCACAACACAATCAGAGCGGCCTAATTGACGAGCTACTCGCCTAGCTGACTACCCAGCTTCTATCATGCCGATGATTCTCCCCCTCTCAAACTGCGACAGCTTCTCATATTGTCATCGAAAACGGCGTAATGGCATGTATACCTCAGCTCTTCCTTTGTAAACGATTCAGCACACTTCAACAAACTTTGGTTACCTTTCATATACCCCCCGGAGAACGACGTTTAACGCCCTCTACCATACGTAATGCGCAAGATAGACAGTTTAAGACAGTTTTTTGACTCAAATTAATGTAGTAATTTTTTTCAGTGTAAGACTGCCCCTCATTTATATGTTTTTGATTATTTTATGAACTTATTTAGGTACTTTGAAATTATTTTGTAACTTGAATATTATCGCAACCTATTGGCGACTTTATATAAAATGAAGCACTTAGTTGCCAATTGAGCGTGTACGACACATAAAAATCAGGGGTGCCAACTTGGAGAGTTATTAATAGAGTTGACGATTGTTACAATAATACATAAATAGCCTTTCTTTCATTTGTTTGAATTCTTGTATATTGTAACTTACATTTTAAGGCTCATGGAATACTTTATGTTACCCCAATCTTTTTAAGCTGACTTAGCCACAGCAACATGTAGCTGGGTACAGCAGTTACAACATAAAATTAAATCTTAAAAAAGATATAAAAAATATAAAAAAGTCTCAATATTTTGATTAAATCAATATAAACTTTTTCATACAAACACAAAATATATTTCGGAAAATCTTTATTTTTCCATTCATATTTCAGAGAGACATCAAACGAAATTTTTTAAAAAATTGTCAAAAACCGATGAAAAAACATATTTAAGAAAAATCCCGCCGATTCATTTCCACAAATTAAGACATCGCGATGTGCAAAAAAATATTTGCAGTACGTAATCGGTAAAAAAAAGTAAGTACTGAAATATAAAAAACAAAAATTATACATTGAATTAATAAAGGATTACTGGAAAGAAGATAAAACAGGCTAAAATAATATTCATAATATTAATTTCATATTGGTACTCTAATCGTTTTTGACATAATATTGAAATCACACCAAATTGGTGTGTTGCGGTCAGTCTAATATTTCAATAATGTACAGAATTAAAGGTACTTAAGTATTATCGCAACCTATTGGTTACATAATAGGAAATGAAGCACATGATTGCCTATATAGCGCATACACAATTGGGATTGCCAAAGGGGCGAGTTATCTTGAACGTTGGCGATTGTGCTATAATACGTAAGTACGAAATTATAATTAGTATTTTATATAAAAAATTATCTTAAGTACATATCCCGAGCATAAAAATAAATTGAAAAACGAAATACGATACTAACGTTAACTGACATAAAAAGAACTGAACTATCTTTATCAATGTGAAAGCACTATTTTTAAAAAATAAGGTACTTACGTATTATCGCAACCTATTGGCGACGTTGTATGAAACGAAGCACATGATTGACATTTCAGCCCATACATCACATGCGAAATTGAGAGTTACCAACTTCGCGAGTTATTTGAACGTTGGCGATTGTTGCAATAGTACATAAGTACCCAAAATAATTCCAATCATACAACCATCTGCTTCCTCAACAAGTATTTGAGCCAGTTGCTGTTTTGCTCGTTCACTGATGCCTATTCCAGTTTGATATGTAATTACTACCAACACTGCTTTGATTGTCCAGCATGATGACCAAAGATAGATTTTCTGCGAGGTAATTTTATGCACTGAAGCCAATTGACTACTCTTGAAAAGAAGGTTAAAGTAAAAACATATGAAATTGCAAAACAGCCCTGTATCAAAATTCTTTTGGGAACCCTTTTTCATATATGAGCACTATGTTAGTGAGACTGTTATTACACGTATTAGGACTTTTGTAGCTTGGGGACCTTGAATCATTGATACGGCTGATACAGCGGTATCTATGTCCATGACAAAAGCAAACATGTATTATCGCAACCTATTGGAGTCATTATATATTGGCCCATGATTGCCAGTTCAGCTCATACAACACTAGGGGATTCAAGGTTGCCAGCTTGGCGAGTTATCTTGACCGTTGGTGATTGTTGCGATAATAAGTAAGTACCAAGCAAACCTAATAACTTCAAGTATTTTGTTAACAAATTACTGATGGAATCTGTTTAAGAAAATTATAACATAAACTTAAATTTTAAAAAAGCCATCAAAAACAAAATAAGGTTTAATATTTTGATGACTCAAATTATATATCAGAAAACCTAAATTTTGTCATTTGTATTTCAATAATAACATCAAATGAAATTTAAAAATTGTTTAAAATAGAGAAAAAAAAAACCACACCTACTTATTTAAAATTCCATTGATTAATTTCGCCAAATTAAAATGTCTTCAAAAAGAAAAAAATATTGCGTTCGAATATACATGGAACAGTTTCCAAACATTGAATGCATATATCGGGGAATTTGGTGACGTCTTTTAATTTGTTGTAAATTGCCGACGGAAAAAAAGCGTGGGTACCAAAAATTAATTTGATCAAGGATTACTGGAGAAAGGTAAAACAGCCTGGAAATATTTCCATGAGTACGCTACACGTTTGTGAAGATCAGACGGCCAGTCTAATGTTAAGGTCGAATCATCTTTAAGAAATTTTAACAACTATTTCGCCAAAAAATAAGTAGCTTACAGAATCAAATATAATTATAATCTACACTTAAGAAAAAGAAACAAATTTAGCTTAAAATAACAGAAAAAAAAACATGATGCAATATACAAGCAAGATCTTAAACATTCCACGTTAACTCTATCAGAACGTTGTCAAAAGTACAAAACAAAATTTGAGTTGTTGAAGGAATAATTAAAAAAAAAATGATTTATTCGAAAAATAATCCCAATTACGTATCATAGAACAAAAAAATGGATAAATATGACACCTAATAAACATAACCATAGTAAAAATATGTAATAATCTGGAAAATACTATGCGTAATGTATAAATCTTCGCATTCAGAGAGAATTGTGACATCATATGACGTCATAGCATCAAAAAATCACTTAAAAATTAAATTTTTAAAAATTTAGAGTAACTTTCGAAATGAAAAGTACATAAAAATCTTTCCGCGGATTCAAAGGCAACGTTATGTTAAAATTTCAGATAAATCGATGCAGAACTTTTTGAGTTATTGAAGCGTACACAAACCAACATAACATTTATATATAGTATATAGATTATTTAACTGGAAATTGAAGGCATTCATTTGGGTATTTGAGTTTTAAATGATCCTTTATAGAATAATTATAATACTTTCTTCCTCTGTCATTCCAAATCATTTAATATTCTTAGTTTAGTTAATTAATTGTTTTTAATAATATTATATAAATCCGGGTATTTTTATCTCTATTTTAGATGCGCTAGTTTTGTGGATCTCACCATTTTGAAAACCTGAAAAATATTCGCAATGCCATATTCTTCTGCAAGTTGTTGATTAACTTGGAAATCAATTCTTTCCCAATAGAGTACCTCAGTTTTCAAACCGAACTGAAGTAAACAGCATTTTAGAAAGGAAACTAATTGTTTACTGAGAATCTCAAGAGGTTAAGTGAAGACTTATCCTTCGTCAAGTTTAGTGCGAAGAAATCATTATTCCTGGGCCACCAGTTACCTTTATAAGGATGCATTACAAATCCTTTATTTTTCGTAAGGTTGTTTTGTCCTGTTTACATCAGCGAACTATTTCGAAATGTATCTTTCATTTACATCCAGAAGGTTCCTGATTCGACTCCTGCCTGACGAGATTAGAGCAAGATAGCAGACAGACAACTTGTGATCAACAAGCAGAAAATGAATTTGCTTTCATTGAACGAGTCAAACAAAGACTGAGACTACTTCCAAAGCAGTATACCTTCACATAATTTGAATATGAAAGCTTTCAAGTCCTTAGAGGATCAAATATATCACCAAATTATTCAAATCATACCGACTTAAGTGTTTAGTGTTTCTTTGACACACACAGATGTCTTATTAAATTTCATTAAGTTCCCATTTTTCTATATAAGCACTCTTTTCCCCTTCTCATGCATTATTTTATCCGTGAATAATCAAGTAGGGTTACTATTTTTTTAATTCTGGTTCTAAGCTTCACTTTACAATTGAAGCACCCAGTTGTTGCTTATGTTAGAAAAGAAGCATTCTTTTACCACTTGATAAAATTTAAAAAATTCCTTTCTAAAGCGTTCCAGTTTTGTATTCTTTTAATCAAAATAATCTTTTTTTAATTTTTTTTCCTTTTTTTGGTATTAAAGAGTTTATCTGCGCGTAATTTTACGTAGTGAAAATATATGATAATTTGATACGTTAAATTATATATTGTTACGCAGATCGGGGTTCTAGGATTTTATGCTGTCTTAAAGAGCAAGACAGTTCTTCAGGAGCGATGGAAATATTAATTGTAGACAAACAAAAATTGACATATAGGATACAGCATTAGAATTCGCTTAATAAACCCCAGAAGGCCTTCACACCTTCTACAGCGCTCAGAAACAACTATCAGTGTCTTAGAATACAAATGCATAATGATTAAGATTATTCGCAAGCATTCACTCAATTTATCAACCAATCGCTAGTCGACTCTCTTTAACGATAAAAACAATACTAACTCAGTTTCGGAGAGTGACTCCCTATTTATAGGCTTCACGGATCTTTCGAAAAAGATCCTTTTAATTCATAGATCGTGATATTTATAAAATTTCTCTAGTAATTTTCAGAAGCATCCATATGTTTGCTAACTCACCACAAATGGTCACCTACGTGATCGCCAAAATGATGTCAGCTTATCTCTATCGCCAACATTTCGCCAAGTTACCATTGAATTGTCATTATAATGAATGGATCGGCTTTGCTAAATTTTTTTAAGTCAATTTCTATTTAGATCAACAAAGAAAAAATTTATTTTAGCTACTTTTTATAAAATAGTTACAATTAATATATACAAGTATATACATATGACAGAATCACAACATTAAGTGGCAATTAATTTTTATTAATTTTCATTAAAGTATCGTATTGTCATCCAAAACAATCGTGTAAATAAAATTTTAGTACAGATGAATGCTTTAAAACGTGAGAAAAACTTTTCAAGTTTTGACACAAACCGCCAAAAGTGTCTCTATGTCGCCAAAAATGATGCCAACGTGGCTGTGTATTTGTAATTCTTTAAATAATTAGTTTTAATCAATTAATTTTTATTAATTATAATTAAATTATTCTATTGTTATTCAAAATAATCATGTATATAAAATTTCAGCTCAATTGAGCGCTTTAAAATGTATTTTATGTGTGAACGATTGAAAATTCCAACAACATAAATAAATAAATATATATAGTGTGAGCTAATAGTAGGAATTGAATAAATTCAACAGAAAGTATTATTAACGTATTACACATTCAGTTATAAATTATTTACACTATTTTAAGTATTCATAACACAAAATTCATAAAAATAATATTATTATAAAATTGTAGTTTATCATAATGGTAGTGAAACTGAACGTTACCCATGCAAAGTTCATGATGAATGCACTGTTTGTACTGAAGGACTTACATCAACCACAAACTATGAAATGGAACATTAGACAACATAAAGGCACTTTTAAATATTTAATTTGTTCGGATATTCCATTTCCTCCTTAGAAATTTTACAAAACACTTCGTATTGCAATAATATATGGAAATTTAAAAGAAGCTTGAAGTTATTAAGTTCATTGATTTCCTAGCGTTTATTGCCTTTGTTTGTTGGCATATTGCAATTTTTGAAAATGAGAAAGCTATCTTGACTAAGTCTACAACCAAGCGTGATATTTATACATCTCAGTCAATATTACAAAATCCTTTTAAAATAAAAAAAACTCAAGAAAATGGCACTCTATGCAAAATACACGGTACACTCGATCAGATCATTCTTTACTGACAAAGAAATTTTTTTCCTACCATTCTGCAAAGACTGTCTTTTATTCACTTTTTCACAAATTTTAAAATCACATAATTCCTTACTAGTCATGGTAATTTTAAAAAGTACCTCAATAAGTTTTACCTGTGCCCTTCCAAACTCTGTGACGGTAATGTTAGTGGCGAGCAAAGTTATCCTCTTTTGTTCAAAATTAAAGAAAGAAAAGAAAGCCTGAAATTTAAACTACATGCACTTAAAATCAATTGTATTCAACATACTTTACAGCTCGTTTCAAGTAAAGCAACAACCGCATTATTTTGCAAATTCAATGATTAGGTTTTGTAATTTTTTTATTCTTATGATTTTATAACTTCATTATTTTGTTTATGTTACTTCCCTGTATTGGTTTTTTTTTTTTTTTTATTGTTAAATTTTTGTTTGACTTCATAACTTTATTGTTTGATGCTGCAATTTCATTTGTTTCATAAATTTTATTTTGTTATATAACTTTTATTTTATTTCTCTGTTTTTTATTCCTTTGGCTTACTTTTTAGGCTCCATGTGATATTTATAGAACATAGAACTTATTTTATTTGTATTTAATAAAAAAATATTAAAAGATAATATGCTATACCTAAAAAAATTCATACCATATAATATATATATATATATATATATATATATATAACGTAGTAGCGATTGATATGATTTCTTGTAATTAACTATTGATAATTTGGTCGAGAGTAGAAGTGAGTGTAGAAGATTTTAGATGGAAGAGGAATCATTTTGTAGTAGGATACTCCATTTTTTATTATACTTAGGAGACTATACAAAAAAGAACTCAAAAGCACATATAAGCAGCAGACGATAACATAGCATTGTAACAAGTACAAGGCGTGGCGCGAATTTTCTGGAGAATCTTTGCTTATAAACTAAATGCAAATCGGAAGTTCAAAAACTCACATGACTTCCAGGATGGATTTTGTGATGGATGAAAATATATCGTACGAAGTTATTACATAAAAGATAATTAGAATACGATGAGGTTTTAATTTCTAGGAAATAAAGTTACGATTACATCCCATGGGTCGGGTAAGCCAACAGTTAATTATTTAGTCCTGGGAAGTCAGGTTTATTACAAATTAAAAAGCTTTTAAGATGAAATTAACGTGAATTATTACATATATGTATATTAGATTCATACCATGATATTATTCAGATTATACGTTACATTTTAACATTTTGTTGTACGTCGTAAGCTTCCTTTCAAAGTTTCTTATGTAATATTTTTACATTTGAACCCTATCATGCATTACTATAAGGCAGATCATTTTGGTAATACTTACACCAAAATGAGATACTTTTTGCCACAATTCGAAATTAAAAAGGCTGCTAATATGTTTAAACTTAAGTTCAGAATATGCTGCTGTTATTCATAAAGTTAAAAAAGTAAAGATGTGTTTTTTTTTTTTCTAATCTGACAAATTTTTATCCGACCGTGCAAAAAGTAGAGTAAGAAAATATCTCCAAAGATACCTCTCTTTCAATAGCGAGAGGAGATGGGGAAAGAAAATAGAAATGTGAGGGTGTACTGAAAAACGCTCTTCTCCATCCCCACTTCTCAAATCGACAGTTGTTCCCTTTTCCTATAGAGATATCTGATATGGAATTTCAAAGAGGAAATATCTCGAGGAGCATTTCTCGTTCCACCCTCCATTCCCACTCCCTTCGATTCAAAGTTTTTCGATTGGAAACAAACAGCTGGAGCTCGAAATGTGTTCCTCTCTTATTTTAAACGAGTTGGTTCGATTTTATTTCCCACGATTCCAGTGTACGCTTTCAGCCCCAGCAGTGTGTTTACATCATGAATGAGAGGAGGAAATTTGATTCAGAAGTTGGCGAATTGGTTTCCGCTCTCAGTTTTAAAAGTCTGTGCGCGTTTCGGTGATCTGATGTTTCGGATCTTCTGTACGAGAAGGACGCAATGAATTTAAAATTTTTCCAAAATTAAGCTTTAGAGTTGAGTCTGGGAAGATCTCGAGGAAAGTACTCTAAAGGGATCTCAAAAATTGTTTTCCTCAGTGGCTATAAACTGATTAAAATAAAACGGTTTAGAGTCTCGAAAATACCTCAAAATGGAAAAAAATGCAATATAATTTTTTTATTGAAAACAAAATACCAGAAAATGTCAAAAATGACTTAATAAATATGTATTTATTTAATGTTTGGGCCATAAAACGATTTTTTGCAATATTTACCTATTTTGAATTAAAGCAGATCAAATAGCTAAGAAATATTTGCTGTTGACGAGGCAAGTAGTTTAAAACCACGTTCAAAAGGCATGGATGACTGGACTCAAATATAGCCTTGTACGAATTAATAACTGCTATAAGAGAATTAACAGAGAATAAGATACATCTGCTTCTATGTGCTACAAAAGGATTTAATATTAAAATCAAATTATTAGAAACCAGATTATAATTAATAGACACGACAATATCAGACGAGTATTATGAAAGCTAAAAATGAATTACATTGATCAGTTTCCAAACCTTTACTTCAAAATTGCCTTTAATCTAACAATTGCACCCAAAGAAAATAATGAACAGATTTCTGTCATAGATAAATGTTTGTTTTAATACATCAAAAACAGCATTCCATTTATTTTAAGAAATATGTTATAGATATAAGTGTTTTTAGAGATAGTATTATATCCTAAGGTATCTATTTCAATCAAATATTGTAACACTCACCTTAATTTAAAGAGAAAGAAAAAAGTTATATTTATTGTAATGGTATTCAACATATGCAAACAGATTAAAAGTTTACCACAAAGAGGACCTCTCAGCAATATTAATATTAATTAACCTTTACATTTTATCCAAAACAACGTATCGACAATGATATTTTTTTTTCGCTAGTATATTGGTAGTTTAATCATTTTTGGTTACAAAGTGAGTTAATGTCAAAGGTTTCTTTTTATCTTACTTACCTCAATCTTATTTAAACTAATAATAGTCAATTTGCAATAGAATACTTTAAGACAACTTTTTATATTTTGGAACATAAATGCCCGTATTTGGGAAAAAAGGATGCTTATTTTACCATGATTAAATTTCCACATGTTGAAACAGCAATATTCATAGATTACTCTAGAGGAACATTGCAGTTATCTACTTCCGCTGCAATTATTATTTAATTTTTAAACATGCTGGAAAAATCAATAATTTTAAAAGAAATACTATTAGATACTGTATAGAATATGATTAAATTTTTAAATTCTTTAAATCGTTCGTTTTAAATAAGTTTAAAGTTAGTTTACACTTATATATATATAGTCAGTTATCTTAACATTTATTATTTACTTTGCTCAATCGTAGATATTTTGATAATCATCTGATATTGTTACAATTTATTAATTATAGTTTTTAGACATTCACTTTTTAAAAAAAAATATTAATTAAATATTATATAATGAAACCCAGTGGCTGAGTGTTAGTGCATCGCCCTTCCACACGTCTGAGGTTCAAATCTCGGACTGGGCAAGGTCGACTCAGCCTTTCATCTCTTCAGTCGGTCGATAAATGAGTATCAAGCTTGCTTGGGAGCTTAACACTGGAGGTTTTGCGTCGGATTGATCTCCTGATCAGAACAGCTGCTCATACACCTCAGGGACCAAGGTCACGTATACTGATATGGACACAGTAGGCCTTTGCTCTCATGGGATGTTGCACCACTGAGTTAACTTTTATTATATTGTGTTTCTATATTTCTTACATATATGAGACTTCAGTAAAGATTATATATGTAAGCAATTATTTCCATGAATGTAGTTGTACAATCCCCCCCCCCCTTTTTTGTTTATGTTTATGAAAGTAATTTTATATAATGAGTACTCTTTTATACTCTTACTGTATGGTTTTAGATCCTTCTACGATAATTTTAGAATTTTCAAATTCGTTGAAGTAAAAACTTTCTTACGTTATTTCTAAATGTACTAATTTATCTTCTAAATTTTATGCCAGCCAGTAACACACGCAAATTAAGGGGAACATTGGTGCCTTAACATTCTGTTCCACCTCTCAAAATTAACCTTAAACCTAAGTGTAAGCATCTCTCTCTCTTTCTCTCCCTCCTCTCGCTCTCTGAGTATCTAGAGAAAGGCAGATAGTTAAACACACATATAGAGATATATCTGTCTATCCATATAGATATAGATAGACAGATAGATATACGTATATAGATGTATCTCTCTCTCTCTCTCTCTTCACTTCCCTCTCTTTCATTTTCTGAGTACATAGAGAAAGACAGATAGAAATTTATGTATCTATATAGATACAGATATATAAATAGATCCACACATGTATTGAGATCTCTCACTCTCTTTGTAAATCTATAAATATACCGAAAAGTGGTCATAGATACAGTGACTAAAACAATGGCACCCTTTGTAGCTAAAGAAAGACAAAAACAATTCCTGACAAGAGGATTGCATTTAACCAAATATTAATAAATGCAATTCTTCGGTTTCAAAAAATTAGTGAACATTTACCATTCTATTCCAATCGAATTTTGAGTTATGAGTTGTTAAATGTTAAAATGTCTGGCTTTCAATAAAATGATAAGAAAAATTATAGCAGCTAAAATGTATGTATTAAAACACACCAAGTATGTTGCTTTCCAAGCAATGATATACTGCTTGTGGGATAAGCAGTTTTACAGAGAAAGTACTCTTCCCACAAGCAGAGTATCACTAAAGCGGGTAGGGGGAATACTAGATGTCTTTCAATAAAAAGGCCGTGAAATCCACATTGTAGTATACGTAAAATTTAATTTTAAGAAAAGCTTTTAAATATAAATTAGCCCGTTTTTATGTATTTATTGTGTGTTTATCTAAATTTAAAGAAAGATAAATATATGGGCTGAAAATTGTCAAGATTTATTTAATAAAACCACATGAAATGAATTAGAATTTGCTTAAAAAATTGTATTTCTTTAAAGGTGTTATTGAAGTTATCCCCAAACTTTAAAAAATACAAAACCTTAGAAATTTTTTTTGCTGTTAATGTACTCAAAGAATTTTCGTTCAGCTTAAAATACCAATTAATTTTTTTACTGTCAATTTGCTGGCAAAACTGGAAGATAGTCATAAACAGGGAAGAAAAAAGTGTCTGGCTTTTTGAGCTAATCTTAGATAATAAAAATCGAAAATGATTAAAATCAACTGGATTCAACTTACGATATTATTTTCGGAGACTAACACCCAATTAGGGTATCTGAAGTTTTAAAGGGGTGAAGAAATTAATGCATTTGAAGCGAGTATATATTTGAAAGATCGTGGCGATTGGTAAGGATTTCTTTACCGATGATCTTATTTTAGGTGGTTGATGCAATATGGATGGAATTGATGAGGAACTCTTGTTGAATGGCAATCCACTTTATTTTACATTTAGATACAAACACAAATATACATCCAGAAGACTCTTATTTACGGTACAAACATAGAATACTTAATAAATAGTGTCCCAAAATTCAAGCAAGGTTTGAATTTATTTGCATGATATAAAGTGTTGCCAAAGAAGAAAAAAAATGGATCACATGACAGCTGACAATTCAAGATTATTAAAAATGGTGTATTATACGAATGAATAATTCGTTCCTATTGTCGAATAATATTTTAAAACGTACTGGTCATGTAATTTTCAGTTTTGGTGATTAGAATTTGTCGCCTATTGGTCGAGTATTTTAGTAACGTTTCGGTTTTTTAAATTGGAAATTTTTGAAGTGTAATGTTCATGTCAACAAGCCTACGACCCTTCACATCTTGAAGAAAAAAATTGAGCCCTGTATCAACGAAATACAGCCACATTTATGCAAAATGGCTATGGAAAATTTCAACTAAAGAATGGATATTGGACTAGAAAAACCATATAGTTCTACCCGATATGCTGTATATGTTTTATATATAACTCTATACAGTATACTTTATGAATCAGTAAAAATTTACAATTTTTAATTATAAACGTATGATTTTTATGAAAATTACCTTTTTGTAAATTCTTCTTTACGTGAATTTTGGGACACCCTCTATAAAAATACGACATGCGCATTACAACATGAAGATAAGAAACGGGGCGGGGGATTTTCCAGTCTCCGTTTTTATATGACGCATCAACCAAAAGTTCCAAACTCATGTGACTTCCGTGGACGGATCTTGTGATTGGTGGAAAGGTATCATACGACGATGCTTTGGATTACCTTAAGACTTACTTACTGAAATTCTAATTTCTGAGATACACAGTTACGATTAAATCCCGTCAGGTGGGCAAGCCAGTTAATTATTTATGTACGAGTCTTGAAGGATCAGGACCATTATAAAATAAAAAAGTGGCTTAAGATGAAATTAAAAGAAATTATTACATATTTATATTACTATCTATAGATTCTAGCAACACTTCAAGTGTTTTTATTTCAATGTATTAAGTCAAGGTCATGGATTCGTGTCTAGTATGTCCTGAGTTCAAGGCTAGTACAGCCGAAGACCAGCCTTGTAAAAGCGGCCGATGCACGTTAGATATGTCAAAGCTCAAACGTCATCCAGTTGGTGTGGTGTGAAAGTTAGGAGAGGCCAGCATAGGTGTAGTCCTCTTCTTTAGCTATTTAATAATTTAATAAAATTCTTCAAGTGTTTTTTTTTTAGCCTCATGTGTAGAGAAGTTATACATGTTAAATCTGTCGAGCCTCAAACTCCTCACGTGGGCATGGTATTGCGGCATAGAACTTTTCGAGAGTGATTTGCCAGTTCAGGTAGCATCTTTGTCACTTGACCATAGCTCAAAATTAAGAATTCACTACTATCCCTAGGGTTACTTCGAAGTGCGAAGCTAATAAACAATTAATCCGTCAAACCACACTTTATTGAAAATTAAATAAATTCACAATATATATCTCATGGTTTCCTTTTCAATACAATATTCCCATGTTACATCTCTTTATGAAATCATTTTTAATGATCCATTACTGAGTCGTAGATTGCAATTTCTATTTGTTCCATTTGTGAAATTCTAATATTCTTTTATTAACTTTATTCCCTGCGCCTTGCCGAAGCAGTTTTCCTCATTCGAGTTTAGCTCCTGCTTTGGTTTCTTTAAATACAATATAACCTTGTTAATCTGGACTAATTGGGGCACCAGATTGTCCGGATTACGTACTATAAAATGAGCCAATGTACGCAGCTAAGTATTTTCTCTGCACAATAATAGGGTTATTTGTTTTGAAATAAAAAAATCAAATGGCGAATAAATGTACTCGAGGGAGAATTCAGATCAATATATTATTTGCATGATATACTTTAGGTCAAACGAAAACTTCTAAGAACATGAAACCAACACTTATTTGCATTTAATAGTTATGAATTTCATAATTCTCTCTCTTTCGTTTCAGATTAATGAGGTTTACGTATTAATCTGTTATTTATTTATTAATAGTCATATTGTCAAATTAATCTGTGTGACTGGTTTGTGTTTTTCTGAGTGAGTTTATGTCCCTCAAAATGCAATATTTTATATTAGCTCTAATTTTAAATTTTTCACTTAATTGTATTAATAAAAGTTTTGCATATATCACACTTCCAATCTGTTACAAAATCACGATATAAGATCCCGAGATGTTACTATTTAGCAAATTAATGAAATATTTCATTCAAAAATGAAAACACACCCTGCCACAATATATTTGTAGCGAAATGTAGCATTTTACATGTTTAAAATAAAAACAGTAAAATAGCAAAGAGCATGTTTCTGTATAAACTTTTAACAGAATTATTATGCCATTTGTGGGGAAAAAAGTTTCAGCCAATTTAATAAGATTTTAATCCCCAATTTTCTGAATAACTTCATAACGACCAGGTAAACATAAAACCTTTTTAATGAAAGTTCTGAAATAACACCCTATTCTTTATTAATTTCACCCTATTCAATTTCGAATCATATGCTGAATGATACTGTTTGTTACCTTTACATGCTTGACGACAACAATTCTCTCTAATAGTTTTCGACAGGGCTTTGCATTTTCTTCTTTTTTTTTTAAACCAATATTTTTTTTAATTTAAATACATGACTGAGAGCCTTATCCTGATTGAACTTCAGTTCCACTCCTTTTTAAAGTGGTATGAACGTTATTATACTTATATTTAATGCCTTTATCCGTTATATAACATTCTTTGATATTATCCTAGTCATTTTGCTCGATGACTTCTCTTTTTTCACGCTAGAAAGCGCCTCAAATTTTCCGGCACTGCCTTTTATTTGCCTACTCTAGAACTCACAAGAGTAAGTCATGCCAGCTATTGCAGTCGAGAACATCTGAGTCTCTATCAAAAAATTTTTTTCTCTTCCAAAAATAATTTTCCCCATGTACAGTTCCAGGACATAGACATTATTTGCTACTTCGGACCTTGATGTATCAATAGTGATTTTATCTTAGTCCACGATGATCCTCACAGATATTCGATTTCAAACATCACCACGCAGTTCCATTAAACTCTTGTTTTTTTTTAGTCTGTTGGGATGTTAAACGAATAAACAGTTATTGTTTTGTTGCAAGCTCAATAATTTGCTATTATCAAGAATTAGTAACTTCTTTTTGCAATCTTTGTTTCCATTAAATTCCAAATGATCCTTTTTATTCTACATATTCTAAAAAGCAATTTTAGAACAATATACTTTTTTAACATTCAGGCTCTTCTTTTTCATTTTAGAACTTTGTGTCATGAGTTCTAGCCCTAGCGCCACTGAAGCTCCTCCTTGTAGAGGGGAGATGATGTATGTTATAAATCTGTAAAGGCTCAAAGTCCTCCCATTGGCATGGTGTCACTCATTTGTACGGCTAGCATCGTAGTGATTTTTTTCTACAACGGCAACGAACATGTTAAGTCTCATCGTTTACTTCTAATGAAGGTACATGTGTCGTCTACACATTTTTCGAATCATTTGCTTATATAAGGACTGTCGCATCGACTGTGACAAAGCCGATTCTTTAATCTAGCTGGCGTTAGTGTTCCATAAATATGTCTCTTTTAGTATGCGACTCATAGGTCTTGAGTGAGTGAGTGAATACTAACGTCGCACTGTTCAGCTACACGAGGGTTTTTGGCGACGGACCACGTCATTTTAAACCATTGTCAAGTGACGTGGACGACACCTGAGCTGACACCCCCACTCCTAACTACCACACCACAACAAGGGGATGACGTTTCAGCTCTCGACAGATTTAACGTGCATCGCTGCCCTACACGGCGGGTCTTTAGTGGTAATGGGATCGAACTCATGACATGCCTGCTATGATTCGATACCTTGACCATTGGGCTACCGCAGCCTTGACTCTCAAGTCTTAGTAAAGGCGATCACCCCAAAATGTCTTTCAGGTACACCGGTCGATCACGCGATCTACTTAATGTCCATTCAGGGCTTAGAGTGTGGCATCAAAAGATGAATTAAATTTCCCTCTACCCAACTTTCTAGATGGGTTAGGTTACAGTTAAAACTGGATTTCAAAGAAACCATCGTCTGCATTTTTTTAAATAGTATTTATGTGTAACACTGTGATTTATATAAAATCGTTTGGCCCAAAAAGGATATTCGGTTTACTTTAAAATATTTCTTAAAAAAGATAAATTAAAGCTGCAAAATGGTTTCAATGTATACGCCTCGTTTAAAGTTCTCATTTATATTGTCTTTGTTAATAAAAATAGAATGAAATAAAAATATTTGTGACATTCGTTTCAAAAACAGGATTTTATTGCAGACAATCAAATTAGCCCATCAAAGAATATTGCAACATTTCGCCACTAAGTATTTTCACAGCAAACACTTTCCTTCAACTAACTAATAGTTGTGCCAGAAAAATACATGAGCCGCAAAAGATTAATTGATTATCCTCGGGGGCTGTTGTCGTTTTTGTGATATTGAAACAAAGGAAAGAGTGTTTTCATTATACCCAACTCCAAATAAAGTTAGGAAAAAGGGAAATAAGAAATGCCCGCCTGTAATGAGAAGAAGTAAATGTTTTGACGTCCTGCTCATGTGGATATTGGAACAAAGAATCAAAACAGAAAGCCTGGAATCCAGGAAACGCAATTTCGTTTCGTATGGCAGGAATCAATGATATTAATTCTGGCATTGTTTCTACTAAAAGGTTTCATAAAAAAACAAGGAGTTTTTAGATATATGGCATATGATCTCGAGGAAAGGGAATTTGCCTCATGCGCGGTACATTTTAATTGAAACACATTTTATTAAATAAACGTTTTATACGCGTTCATTTGAATTGAAATTTGATTGCTTAAATATTGAAAAAATTCAGACAATATTAACAAATGTGTTAACATTCGGGTTTTGAAAAATAAAAATATAAAAATAAAAAATAAAAAATAGTTCCCTCTTTTGAATTATGTTTGTATTATTTGATGTCAGTATCATTTTATTCTTTAGTTTAAAAAAAGGGAAAGATGATTAAATTATGCATATTCTGAAATGAGTTCAAGGAATAAGAAATTATAGAGGTGAAGTATATTCATTTTTATCCACACAAAAAAGTGATCAGAGAATTTCTCAAAAACAAGAAACTCCTGTTGTTGCTTTTTACATTCAATTACTTTAAGGATATTTCTAAGAAATTAATAGATTAAAAACATGCAAAAATATTTAACTATGCACTTTTAAAGGTCATATTGTGGCCGCGGTAGCCGAGTGGTATAGGTATCGGACCGTGGCTTGCCTTGTCACGAGTTCGAGCCCAGTAACACTAAAAACCCGCCGTGTAGGCCAGCGATGCACGTTAAATCTGTCGAGAGCTGAAACGTCCTCCCATTGGTGTGGTGTGGTAGTTAGGAGAGAGGGTGCCAGCTCAGGTGTCATCCACGTCACTTTACCATGGTTCAAAATGACGTGGTCCGTCGCCAAAAGCCCTCGTGTAGCTGAACAGTGCAACGTTAATATCCAATCAATCAATCAATTAAAAGTCATATTATTGTTTGCAATCTAGTAGGCTTCGGAAGCGATTGATTATCTGGATCCAAAATCTTTGTCACGCATGTAATATGCTTATGTGGCATGTAAAAGATTTCTTGAGAATCAATTTGGCTTTGGTACTCTCATCAAAATTAAATCATGATAATATTTATCATCCAAAGAAAGTGTGAAATAAAAAAGTAATTCAATCGTCCAAATTTGGTAGCGATTCTGCCACTAGATGGTGCTAGCATAAAATGGCTCTCACATTTGGGGGCTTGGCGCGTTTTTTTTATTTTTAGTATTATTATTGCAACTTTATATTTGTGCAAGCCAATTAGTAAACGTATTGTTTGAAATCTGCAGGTGAGGAAAAATAGCCTGCCCATCTCCACTTAAATGAGTTACAAATTTATTAATGGACGAGATAGGAATAGATGACTATACAAAGACAAATCTACGTATGTACACAAAGAAATATTAAACTAAATCATTTACATTAAAACAAAACGCACTCATTATAAACAAGCCTGACAGCGCTCCCAAAAACAGCTCACTAGAACTGTTCCACCAGCAGGAACTCACACAGATGAAGTGTCTCAGTCAGACAATGCACAAGCAGATTCTGAACTCGACTGTCTGACTCGATTTGTCTCAAAGGTCTCTTATATTACTCATGGAAATTTTCAGAAGTGTAGATTCCGCAGAGTTCTCGAAGGTTAATTGATGACATAGTTTCTCGCCAAATTTGTCACCAAGAGCGACAAAGTCACCAATATAGTAACCCTACCCATAACTTCTTTGATTGCCATAATCTTATTCAAGCTCATGCTGGGAAGCGAGCTGTCCTGTAAAACTCATTTTTTCCCAACGATAGTGTTTATTACTAGGAAAACAACATTCGTGGAGGGTCTCAATATTTACATCAAAATAAAGAAATACATATGCTTTATTTTTTGTATGTTACCCCTGTAGATATTTAATCCACTAATTTAATTAAAAAAAAAAGAAAACTAATATTATTTTTGGATTTATTCCTACCAGGGAGGCACAATTAATTATAGAATTTGTATTGATTTATGTGGGATTTCTTCAGATTAAAAACTATAAATGTGATTAATTTACCTTACGGAATTTATTCTGATCTGTCTACATTTGTCTACAAGAACGTGTTCTATATCTATGAAAAATAGAATAAAAATACTAAAAGAATACTGTTTTTTTAATTCTGAAAAGAGTTATTGCTGTAGGGTGTTTTTATCCTGAGATAAGAGTGGAAGAACAGAAACATACAATACTAATAGAGAAGAATGTAGACATTTATTATAAATGATGGTCCCAGAATATAACAGAAGAAGTGTGCTGCTTTCCATTCAAGACGAGAATCCATTATAGGCAAAAGAGAGTTCGACTTCTTTTCCCGAAGAAGCTGCAACCATGCCTTACTCGGGATTCGAAACCGAACCCATTAGGTTTCTAGCCGAGGGTCATATCCACCATACTGGCTGGGTGGCCTGAAAAGAGTTAGAATATCAAAAAGAAATTAGAAATTCTTTCATGTTTCCAGCCGTATGAAAGGCATCTAAAAATATGCAAATCTGGCTCAAAAGTTAACCAGAGGAAAAAATCGCAATTATTACATACTAATTAATGAAAAAACGGTAATGTATGAACTCTTAAATGTTTTTTTAAATAAATCATTATTATCATCAGAGATTTATAAAATATATTTTAAATCAGTGATACTCAACCTGCGGCCCAGTGACCTTTTCTGAGTAGCCCGGTTATGGTCCATTGCACTTAAAAATTGAAATTATTTATGAAAAGTGTACCAATTGGGGGGAGGGGGGAATCTATCAATGAAGTAATCAAAATTCTATCAATTTTTCTTTAATTTCTTTTTTTGATAGTAGAATGTAAACAAGAGGCTTAGTCATGGATGAAAGGAAATCGAAACTACCCCATAACTCAGTAAAAAATGCATAGAAGTAAATATTTTGTGTGTGTGTTTAATAAAAGGGATAAAAAATGTATTAAAATAAAAATTGAAAATTTTAATATTTTGATCAAATTTGTTTTGTCCAAAACTGTTTTGGCCTTATAGCGTTTTTTTTTTCATTTATAAACATGATGCGTCCCGCATGAAATACCTATAATATGTATGTGGCCCGGCAGGAAAAAGAGGTTGAACACCCCTGCTTTAAATAACAAAAGTAAATACAAGTTAAAAATACATAAGACCATTTTTTGGTATAAACTTATTTGCCTCATGCTCTGTAATTTTTTAATGAATTAGAAAAAAATACTGAAGCAGGTTATATGATTAATGTTTGCCATATAAATATTTTTTAATACAATACAACAGAAACAAAAAGAAATATGATAGCTTTCTTTCTATAAACCTTATGCGTTATTTGTAATATTTCGAATGAATAAAGAAAATATATTCGTGATAAAAAAACAGATGTATTTACAAAAGAACTATAAAATTACATCACGGGTCTCCAAATAATGTTTCCTTAAGTGTAATTTAAAGAGGTTGTGAATAATAAATTACTCTTGCTATGGATAGTAATTTTTGAAACTGGCATTTAATAGTAATTATTTTAGTAGAGGATTTAGGAGTGACTTTATAAGGTATATATTGTTTCTTGTATACATCCGAAAAGTTTCCCTTTTTCTAACTTAAAATAGATTAAAAAAAGTAGTTTAAAAAATGAAATGATCTTTAAAAAAATTCTCACACATTCAAAAAAAAAGTATTTCTATAAAAGCTTATAACTTGCTAACATTTTACTACAAAACAGTGTAAAATTTCTTTAGCAAAAGTATAAGATCTTAAAAAACTTGCTTCATATGTTTTTAAAATGTGAAAAGATAATGAACCCTCCTGTGGTTTCATCAGGAGTCATGATTGTGTGGTGTAAAAAGTTAGTTACGTAAAATAAATTTGCTCCCAAGGAAATAAAATTTACTTTCAGATCGGCCTTCCCAAACTAATAGAATTTTTAGAGGATAATTAAATGTTTGGGAGTCCACATTAAATATAAGAATCCGTTAGAAAATGTCAGAGTGCATAAAAAAATCCAATTAGAGCTAACAAATTAGCCCTAATTGAAATTAATGTAATGCAATTAATTAACGAAAAAAAATTTAAATAAAAAATTATACAAATACGGAAGATATAATATTCGGATACATTTTAGGCTTGTTGAGGCATCAAGATCGCGAACTCGCGATTCATGTTGCTTCTAGAGATGGTGAGTTTGAGCCTGAAGCCTGTAAAGATCTATCGTGTAGAGTAGTTCAAACACGTTAAATCTGTCGAAGCTCAAAATTTTCCTGTTGGTGTAATGTAGAATAAAATGCCAGTCATGTGTCATCCTCGTCACTTGACTAGGGCTTACAATTACAAGGTCCTTCATCAATAATTCTCGTGTTGACTTTCGTAAATCTGAAATGATTTTTTTTTTTTTTACTTTATTATTATATCTGAATTTTCAAAAATACTGATTACGTGTTTTTTAAAACATTAAGAACATTATAAGACAACAGAATATTTGCTATCCATTAATGCTTGAAGGAAGCCATGTTTCTGCAGGTGATAAATTGAAACCTTTGTTATTCTAAGCATATATTTTTAAAAATTTTGAAAATTTAAAACTTTGAAATACGAATATTTTTAAAAGTAACTGCAAGCTTAATACGTGTTTCTGAGGTAAATGCAGTTTTATAGGGGAAATAAAATTGTAGTCATTTGACACTTTGGACACATTCGTTTTCATTGAGCAATCGATTAGAAAATCATTTTACGGCTCTAAAGTAGATCGTGCTTTAAATTGCGCCATTTGCTTAGTAAATTTATTCTGAGTAGTTTCTAATGTATTTCCATACACGAGTATCAATTACACCGGGAAATCTATTTCTCACACCGACTGGGGTCGAATAAGATCAGACCTCGACAATTTTCTCTGTAAAGGAATTTTACTTCTTCAATTTATGCACTTGTATTCGTTATGCTTATGACATCGGGGTGAAATTTGTCTCACACAAAATAATAGGCACGGTACCGTGTTGAAAGTATGCATTTAAAGTTTTCAAAAAGATCCTTCCTATTACGTCTCTCTCTCCTCTATATGTCAGCATTAACTCTTAAGTACACTCATAAAAAATCAGAGATACTTTTAACCTCTGGGCTTAAGTGGTAACACACTTAGTTTTCACTTTGGCGTTTCTTTTTTCTCTTTGCCTCTTAGCGTCATGGCGTTTCTTTTTTCTCTTTGCCTCTTAGCGTCAGAAGATGTCGATAATTACTTGAATAAAGTTCCTATTTAAAATTAAGTCTGATTCTGGTACAAAATGTGTCATATATATATACCTAACTAAGACAAAAAATCTTTCTGTGATTTACCGTTGCTTCAGAGAGAAAATTGCTCTTACAAGGCTTAAAATAATCTTACAAGATCCAAGCCAAGGGAAGTACTTGAAACAAGGTAAAATAACAGGGCACCCAAGTATATTTACCAGTCAAAAGAAGCGGATTATACTGAAAAAGAAGATCGTAAATCCAGATATTAAAGTACTCCGAAATTGAAAGCAACAGAAGAAAACAAATTCGATAAATCATGAAATTCTGGAATTTTTTGTGCCATCTTTTACAAAAGGCAGGATATTATGGCTAAAATAAGCAAAGAAAACTGCTCAGAAGTATAGTTAAGAGGGAAAAGAAATTGATAATCAAAAAAAAGGAAAAGGATGATTAAAAAATTTCTGGAATTCCATTATTTTCTTTTGAATGAGAGTAAACTAGAAACACATGAATAAAATGGGTATGAAAAAATTTTATGAGAAAAAAATCAACTTCAGAGTACCAATCAAAGAATATGTCAGAAGCTTTAAAACATGATTAGTCTCTCAGAGTTTGGAAACTACATGTCAGAGTCTGATGTATACTATTTAGGATTAACTGACGAAATTAATAAAACTATCTAAATGTTCTGAAAGTTAATCCATGCCAAACCAGCGTTTAAATTATCAATAAAAAGATTATATATTTCAAAAAATAATAATCCACAAATAATGCTCGAGTTGTGTAGGAAATTATACCACACACACACACACAAAAACAACATAAAATACTTACACAATCATCCAAAATAAATTTTATTTCATGTGAGATTACCTCTATTGACAAATTTAGACACAGTAAAGATGAGCTTAGCAGAGTACTTCCTGTGAGAAATAACAGAGAAAACAACATCCTCTGCCTTTCGAAGTCACCACTAGACTAAAAGAAATTTTGTTCCAAATTTTTAATTTTTGTAAACGAATTTGTAAAAATTTCTTCTTTACGAATCTTTGTTTCGTTTTTCAAAGGACGCAGCAGCTGAAGGATTTTATAATCTTATACCAGTGATTCTTAAACTTTCAATATTTGTGACCCAATTTACAATCAAAATTTTCATCGCATCCCCCCTCTCATACAATAACAATGTATTGAATTCAATTATACTATACTTTGACGCTAAAGCTACAAAACGTCTTTAACTTCTTAAGTGTCTCTGGCGTATATAAACGCCTCACTCAGCCAAAGTGTTAATTGCCCCAAACGTATACATACGTCTTTCCAAATTACGATCTTCTCTGCGCAATGCTATCCATAATATTATTCCGAAGACTTTGGAACGCAATAAAAGAACCTTGACAGTGTTTGCGAAGGATTTACTTATTTCAGAGAAGGTTTTACTTATTTATTCCTTTTCATTCCCCCCTCCCCCAATACATCATATACGTGCGCTTACGAGGAAAACAGTTGCATTGGAGAGCGAATCACAACTTTTGATCGGCAGTTAAGGGAGTAATAATAAACAATAAAAATTATCAAGTTAAGTGTCAGTTTTTGTAAATATTTTATATATAACAAGCCCACATGAGGTCACTGACACTTATTAAACTTGTTCTTAACTTAGTATTGTTAAATTAATTATAAAATGTACATTGTGCAGTACTAATAAGTGTATTATAGCAGGGAAAATGCGTAATTTACATTTTAATATGTCAGAATGCATTTTTTCTATTCACTTAAGATAAATTAGTTATTTTTTAAATCATCTTTTGTTTTCTACTTTTCCATATGCTCGCGCCTCCCTCGTAGAGTTATCACGCCCCTCCCCCTTAGGGGGACGCAACCCACAGTTTGAGAAAAGCTGTCTTAAACTAATGATTGGAGTTAATTTTGTCGAGTCCTGAGTTTTAATCCTGATGACAATGAAGAGCCACGGTGTAAAAAGAGGCATCGAGGTTCAAAGTTCTCTCACAAAACGTGGTGTATAAGTTTGGAGAGTGGAGGGCCAGATCAGGTGTCGTACTCCTCACTTGGCGAAGATTCTAAATGACGATTCCCGCCATAATATCACTCGCATAGTCTTACAGGGCAACATTCACAAGCGATAAATCAGCTTATTATGTATATTTGATTTTGTAACATAAAAAAGTACATGTTACTTTTAATTTAAAACTTCTTTTTCTGTATCATAATGATCTGTTTCTTTTAAAAATAAAATTAATATTTTTCGTATAGAATGAATTGTAATTTTAAATGTAATAATAAAATGATAATTCTCTTCATTTAGCCATATAAGCACTATTATTTCAGTTGCCGTAAAAATATGTCATTTGGCATCTTTCTAAAATTTGTTCACATCAATATATATGTTACCGCATTAAGGCTGTACATGTGTAGATTACCTAGGCAATTTGCGTATTAAATGATTTGCACAGATGAAGTGCGCCTTTTAACTAGGTAATCTTTATATTAGCGGTTTCCGTATCCTTAATGTGTTCAAAAGTTTGTTTCTCACATTTCCTTTCTGTTAGGAATTTCAAATGAACGTTCATTCATCTCAGATTACTTTATTCTAAACATTTCGAGCAGAGTGACAGAGACAGTAAATGTATTCGATAAAATACTCCATGAATTATTTTACAATGAACTTAATTTCGGCTACATGTATCCTTTGGAAACAAATTACACCTTTTAATATTATAAAGTTTAGCTGCCTATACCGATATAGCAATCGCATTCATGATAAAAGAAGTTATTTGTATTATATATTTTTAATTGATTGATGATTGAGTCTATCAACTAATTTCTTGATTGCTTGATTGTATTAACGTGATTCTTCAGATATCGCAAAATAAATAAATATTATTATGTCCACATTTCCTTAATTGCAATAATATTTAAGTCCGTTTAATTCTTTGTTTGTCGTTTTTCAATTGACTAATGATTGATTCTATCAACCTGCATTTTGATTGTTCGATTGTATGAACTTGATTCTTTAGATATAAAAAAAATATAAACATTTAATTTAAGCGTTCAAAAGTATTACAGTTGTTTCACAAAAGATATTTTCTTTTTAAAGAGTTCCTAGTAGCTAACGGACAAATTATCTAGGTAATTTGTAGAATACCTAGGTAATTTAAAAAATGAAAAAAAATTTCGTAATTTTTTTATAACGGATCACCCTAATTAGTGTACAGATTAGCTAGTTAATCTGCAGATTATCTTATTTATGCACTTTGAAGATAGTACACTCACACACACACACATACTATGTATGTATATTTATACTTACATATATATACATACATATTCAAAGTTCTATGGTATTTTTCCTTCATTTAAGAAACTCCTTTCTCAAGAGTCACACATGGTGGTATTATAGCTCTTACAAATAATGCTTGTATATCGTTATTATAGTAGAAAAATTAGAAAAATATTCCGAAATATTTGCAATAATATTATTGTAACATTATAAGTTTATAGTTTAATAAAAGCTAGTAACACTATATATTAATTTTATTATTATATTTGTAAGACGCTTGTCTAATTGTTACTTTTGCTACTCTAGCAGGGCTTTATTTTCTGATTTTGAACTAGCATTCAGGTCTCTAAATCAGCCAATTTGAGTGAGATCTAAACATTTCCAAATGTTGTTTTTAGGTATGTGTAACATTTTTATAATTACTCTCGATTCAAGATTCCTATAAATTATATTCCGTAAGGCCTCCCTCAATAATATAAATAGAAAGAGGGAAAGCTGACTCGCCATAAAACTGGCTAAATCCCACTTTTTTTAAAGCAGTCCTCAGTCTGTAGCGTCTATAAATACTTTATTAACTCCGAAGTTTTTCAAAAAGTTTATTACTGGCAAAAGTAGCCATATGCAATAAGATTTTACTTTCCTTGATTTTGTTATTATTATTATTTTCTTAACTCTTTATATCAGTGTTTCTCAAACTGTGGGGCGCGCCCCCCTTGGGGGGCGTGACAACTCTACAAGGGGGGCACGAGCCTATTGAAAAGTCGAGAACAAAAGATTATTTTTTAAAAAAAATTAGTAATTTACTGAAAGTAATCAAACAAAATACATTCTGATATAATAAAAAAATAAAATACACTTTTACACTGATATATTACACTTATAAATACATCAATGCTATACAATGTATTTTATAATTAATTTAACATTAAGTTAAAAACATGTTTATTAATTAGCAGTGAGTTCATGGGCATGACATATATAAAATTTAATATAATAATTAACGCTTATCTTGATAATTTTTGTACGGTTTATAATTAAACCTTGACTGCTAATCAAAAGTTTTTCGATTCGTTTCCAAATGCCAACTGTTTTCCACGTAGGAACGCTTATGTGATGTATTGGGGGAGGGGGGAGGAATAAAGAAGCAAAAATAATCTGGAGTAAGTAAATCCTTCACAAACACTGTCAAGGTCCTTTTATTGCATTCCAAAGCCTTCCGAATAATTTTATGGATAGCAGTGCACAGAAAAGATCGGAAAAACATATATACGTCCAGGGTAATTAATTCTTTGGCTAAGCGAGACGTTTATATACGCCAGGGGCACTTAAGAGGTTAAAGTCGTGTCGTAGCTTTAGAGTCAAAGTGTAGTATTATTGAATTCAGTACATTGTTATTGTATGGGGGGGGGCGAAGAAAATTAGGATTGAATATTGGGTCGTGAATATTGCAACTTTGAGAAGCACTGCTTTATATTTTTTTATGACTAAATACATCACAATTACTCTACACGATCACTTTTGTGACTCAGAATAAGTTCAGTGAAAATCAATTACTATTAAATTGCTACAATTATTAATCAATTGCTTCCCATAATCAAAAAGAAATACTTCCGTTACGCTACAAAAATAAACAAAACTCGCTACGCTAACACCCGACAGCCCCCCCATATTTCACAATTGACTCAACAACTAGTATTTTCCCTAAAGGAACAAGCGACTCATCCCATTCCTAAAGCATTCTTCGAGTAAATGGTCACCCGTGGAATCTGTAGGTTCCAATTAAATCATGTTCATGATTCGATGAGTCCAGTTACCTTACTCGGCGAGGTGATGGAATATAATCAAACGGTTCGGTCAGGTGGCACAAATTCTATCTGTAGCTCCATTTAACTAACCTGAGGCAAATAAATCGAAATATCAGGTCCCCAACTAATCCTTGTGTTCCACGCAGACTCACATAAAACAACTCTAATCCGTAGGATAAACCTCTAGTTTGGTTAGATAAACACAGCAGAGCAGTGTTACTAAATAAGCCTACATAACTATAAGGGTTATATATACTTATATGCATAAACATACATATATATACACATGAAGAAATGAATTATTTGTGTAATTCTCATCTGAACATATTGATATATTTAAAACTTTCAAGAATTTTTAACTGTTGGTAATATAGGAACTAATAATGGTTATCCTATAGTTTTGATTGAAGGATTGATTGTTTAATTGCATTACATTTATAAAGTTAGTTAAAAGCGATACATTGTATAATTCTAAATCATAAACAATGGACGAGGAGGACATATTAGATAGCTCCAAGCTTTCATAAATCCACACCACCTCAACATGAGTAATTGAAAAATGGACAGATTTAGCAATCCTCTACAAATCGAGAAATTTTCCTATGCTTTTTAAGTTCCAGAAAAACGTTTTTTAGACAAACATAATGATTAATAATTAAAATTAAATGCAGGGGTTTTTAATATCCCTGTGGTAATTTATTTGTATTTAGTAATAAGTCTAAAATATTTACCTAAGACTTGGCATGAGAATCTTAAAATTGCTTATGGATTTTTTTTTATTTCATAACATTGCGACATTAAAACGAATAGTTTCTGGGATTTCCAATCTTTTTCCGCTTTATATTAAAGTATTGATAACACCGAAAAAAACATTCTTCATTCGGGAGCTGATCTAATTACTTAGAGCAAGTTTTGAGATTGTAAAACTTAAATTCTACTGTGGCTCAAAAAATATTGGGACAAAACAAACATTTTTGTAAAAAAAATCATGTCTTTAATTTTAACAAAATTAGAAAGACACTCATACACATTGAAAGACACTCAGATTTCATGACTAAATAAAATTGAAATTGAAAGTGTCTCAGAGATTCAAAAGTCTGTTAATGCAACAATTGTCAGAAACACTTCAAGAAAGTATTATTTTCATTTACACTTAGCTTGGAAAAATTCACTTATTAGTAAAGGAAATAGAAAGGCTTGATTACAATTCACTAAAAAAACTCCATACTTGAAAATCGATTATATTTGAAAATGAGAGCTAATATGATAATTTTTAGAAGTGAGATGGAAAGTGATGGGCAAAAATCTAATATGGAATTGGATATAAAGAATTTAATTGCTTTTGTAAAACTAGGAGAATGTAACCATATAATGTGGTGATGTCTGATTGCAGCAGGTGAGTGAATATACTTTTCATTAAAATTTTAAAGCAAAATGCCTTCAAAAAAATTGGGATTATCAAATTCCAAGGCATTCAAAGCCCATGCATGATGCTCAAATTTCCAAAGTCTGTACTTTATATGACTACCTACATTTGTGCATAAAATCTCGGTCCTATCGACCCCATTTAGGATCATTTGGAATATAGAATTCAAGGACTTAAGATTTCGAACAAAGATGAATTTAGAAAAAGACTCAAATCAAAATAAGGAAAAAAATATGACTTTTTTTTTTTGAAAATCTGGTGAAATTTATGCCTAAAAGCCTGAATAAAATAATAAAAGGTAAGGGATGTCTAACATACTTTGGGAAATTTACATAAAATTTATAAAAAAATTATGTTTGCTGTCCCTATACTTTATTGAGAATACTTTCAGTTAATATACGAGAGAGGTTTGTACATTGTTTTTTAACTATATTTAGCAATGTTTTAATTTAATTTTGAGCTTTTTTTAGTTTTATTTAATCATCATAGATGACATGTTAGAAAAATTTCTTATCAAAATTTAACAGTTTAATTTTCTTTCAAAAAATGGTTGAAAATTTGTTTTGTCTCAACACATTTTTGAGTCACTGTAATCAAAATATTTACTTCCCATTATATGCGTCTTTTAATGTAAAGTTATGTATATTTTTCTCCCCCTTCTCTAGATGGCTAATCTAACTGTGATATCCCTTTAAGACCCAACTCACACGATCGCGCGTGTTTGTGTGAGTTAGACATTCTCATTCCCAAAAGACCCGAAATATTTTTATCTTTTAATATTGCATTCTTCTGGTTATTAACACTATACTGACCTAAATGAAAACATTTTTGCTACTCCTTTGGAATGCAGAGTGCTCCAAAATGAAAGTGAGGTCTGCAGCAGATAAAAGAGAAAGTACAATATTTATAAAAAAAGCAAAAGAAAACATTAATGGGCTTTTGATTTATCATTCGTATTTTTATAGTTCTAAAAAACAGTGCTTTTAGAGCAATAGCATTATTTCTGACATTAATTATAATTAATAATAATTCATTTAAATTTAAATTATGAGCTTGACTATTTGAGATAGATGCATTTTATTAAAATATAGAGGCTTTGGAAATATACTGATGGGAAAAAAAATCCCAACACGAAGAAAGACTTGCGTTACATAAATGAAATTTGGTAGGCATGTTTATACATGGTAAAGATGACATCGATTCCACTCAGAACTTGCAAATAGGAGTTGCTTTAAATACGTGCTGTAAATTTCGTGAGCGTTATCTGTCTGTGAAATTTTACGTACGTATTGAGCTGATGTTAGCCAAGAATCCCTTTAAGAAGACTAAGAAGACATTGTCAACAGCTTTGAAGAGGTCGTGTAACGTGTCGTCGAAGAAGGTGGATTTTCTTTCCATTATATTGCAGAAAGACTAAGATTGAACATATCCACTGCGCATGGTTGTTGAAATCAGTGGTACTGCCTTAAAAGACCAGATTCCGGGCAGCCACGTGACACTACTAAGAGGGAAGACCACCGTATTCGGCGTACGGCTGTGGTGCATCGCACTGCGTCTGCGGCAGAAAATAGAGATACAGTTGGTACTACAGTGACACAGCGAACTGTTCAAGAGCAGCTCCGAGACAAGCACCTTTTAGCGTGTATTCCACTGACTCCAAGCCATTGCCGTTTGTGACGCCAGTGGTGTCAAGCCAGAGATCATTGGAGGACGCAGGGGGAGATCTGTTGTGTTTTCTGATGAAAGCAGATTCTGCCTTTGTGTCAGTGATGGCCGTGTGTTGGTCAGAAGGATTATAGGGGATTGTCTGCAACCCAACTATCTGAGGCCCAGGCACACTGAACCTACCCCTGTAGTTATAGTTAGGGGAGCAATATCCTGTGACTGAAGGAGCACTCTCGTGGGCATCCCAAACACACTGACGGCACATTTGTACATTAGTGTGGTAATTCAATCTATAGTACTGCCATTAATGAGCATCATTCAAGTGGGAGTTTTCCGACAGGATAATGCTCCACTGTTGTGACGCAACATGCTCTGCAGAGTATTGACATATTACCTTGACCTGAGAGATCACCAGATCTGCTTTCGATTGAGCGCGTATGGGATATCATTGGATGACAACTCCAACTTCATCCCCAGCCAGTTCTCACCGTCCAAGTATGGACACAACAACAAGCATGGAGCTTTATACCTCAAAGTGACATTCAGCCCCTCTATGACACAAATCATGCACGCTTGCATTCAAAATTTTGGAGGTTTCACCAGCTATTAATGTAACAGCATTACACAATTAAAATACATTTTCTTGAACTTAAATTAACCCGTTATCTGAATTATTATTATAATTAATAATTAAATGCAATTAATGATAAGAATAAAAATTACAATTAAAACCAATAATAACTAAAAATTAATAGTTGAAATTAAAAAACTACTATAATAAATAAAATACTATAATAATAAGAAACTACTATAATAAATTAATAATTTTAATTAATAACAAATTAATAATTAAAATTTTAAAAAATTATAATAAAAAAAGATTAAAATAATTATAATTATTATTACTAACAAGTTAATGTTATTAACAAGAAACCTTCGAAAAAACAGAAGAAAAAGTGATGTGTCAGCTTGTCATTCTCAAGTGAAGAAATTCCTCTACCAGTGGTGATAGTTTTGAGAAGGATAATAATGAGACGATTTTCGTGCTGTGTGTAAAGAGAACTTTTATGCTAAAAAAATGTTCCAATTGTGACTGGATTCAGTGTCCGTAGAATGCAACAAATGGTCACACGGATATTGCAATGATAATCATTTGCATTGACAGAAATGTTTTGTAGGCTATCATTCGAACCTCCTTTCTCTCTCCTCTCTCCTCTGTACTGTCATTATTTTTAACAAACTAATTATGAAAAAATAATTTTTGTTTTTTTTATAGTTATTTTTACTTCACATTAAATTTTGTAATATTTGTCTTATTTTTTTTATTTACTGTGGTATTGTTGCATCTTTTCCCGTAACTGGTGGCATCTTCCCCATATATATGGGGGGAAATGCCACAATTAAATGATTTTCTTTAACATTCAATTTCTTATTTATTTTCATACTAAGAAGGGAATTATAACCAATTTAGTATTGAAAAATAAAGTGTACTTTTTTCATGATCTTATTATTTCAATTTTTTCAATGTACTAAACGAAAAATCCTTAAACATGGCAATACTTCTCCAGATTTACCTTGTCCTTTTTTGTCTAGGGATTATAAGTAAACATTTGCATTAAAACTTGTCTAACTATCCTTATGTTCGTTATTAGTATGAATCTCATTTATTGTTGGTAGAATATAATAAGTATTCTTTAATTTTATAATTTGTAATTTACTATCTTCTTAAGCGTTGGTGTGTGCAATATCTTGCATTAAAATTTCATTTAAGTTGAACTGCAAGTTTATTCGAGTCACTTTTAGCCAATGCTGATCTCAAACATCAAACTCAAACTTCTATACAATGCCATACGAAGTTTTTAAGAGTTTCATTACTTCTTAAAAAAGGAACAGAGAGAGAGAATAGCAGTCTAAAGATTGAATAAAATCACGAGCATTCGACTCCTGTTTTGTGAGCTCAGATCCTGATTCCACTGAAGACTGTCGCACCAAATAAGAAAAACTGATGACTTGGCTTGACGTGATGTGTGAAAGTGATGGAAAAATAAGAAAGTAGTTCACTTTTCCTCTTCGCTCGAGCATTACACAAAATTTAAACGTTACAATATGATTTACTCAGCCAAATAAATAATATTTAATATTTAATCGTTATGGTTATTCAAAATGACAACCTATCCCTGATAGATGAGTATCAGCCCAATGATCCATAACTTGTATGACTTTTAGTTTATCAACTACTCTTTTTTTTCATATGACTGAAGAGAAATTTGGTCTAGTTTCAATTGAACATTACGGTCACAAAAGGATTTTAAGACTTTTTTTGGTCTTAATTCGCAGCTACCCACATATAATTCAATTACAAGATTTGGGATTATAATTGTGTAGTAGGAATTTTTTTCTTTCCAGACGTGAATTCGAGTCCTGATGTTACAATACTCACTGTGTTGAGGAAAATGATGCGCCTGTAACCTTTCGAGGTTCAAAGTCATCTTCTTAGGGTGGTGTAAAAATTTGGAGTGAGATGCCATCACTTTATAGAGATTTTAAACTAAGAGGTTCCTCACCATGTTGCTTCAGAGCGCGACATAAATCAAAAATGAAACAATAATTTTAATGGAATTAATTTATTTTATGGATTAATTTTGTGGAATAGAGACTTTTTGTAAAAGTTCCATCTCCTTTCGTTCATAAAATCATATTCTTATTATCATCCAATGTATTATAATTTTTTAAACGTTGGTAGTGGTTGTCAACTGCGAATCGAAGACGTTCAATTTGAGTTGTCCATTCTAAAATTGCCATTTTATCACAAATACTCATTATATAAAAAGTAGGACGTCCCCAAATTTTAAATATAAGCTTTTTTCTGGCATAGAGTTCATTGTCATAAAATGGAATGAAGTAGTGTTCCACGTTATAAAATTATTGATTGAATGTTTATTCGTTAATTCTGCACTACGAAGCAACACGAGTGCTAATGGCAAAAAATCTTCTAATTTAAAACAATATTCAGGAGTCGAAAACGACACTAAAGGTTGTACCTTACTCCCATGACTTCTACACCACACCAAAGTGTAAACTTTGCTCACCATATGATGGTTCTTTAATGGTACCAGGACTCTCGAACCAACGATTCTACCAAATTTAAAGTCGATGGTAACCATGAGTTTTTTGCCACGAACAAATTAGGTTTCTACAGACGTATGAATAGTTAGAATATAAACTCGTCTACTGTCTTCATCACTGCATTGTAGCACAGAAATACGATGTCTGTCACCCAATAGCTCTCGAGAAATTCCAGGTATTCTAAATTCAATGCATAGAGTAATTTTGGCTGTATCCTGCTACACGTTATCAGTACATGGTACCTTACAGCAGTGTTCCTCAAACTTTAAATATTGGTGACCCATTTTTGAACCATAATTTTCAACGTGCTCCTCCCATGCAATAACGTGTTTAATGCAATAATTGTGTACTTTGATATAAAAGCTATAATATATATACGCGTGACCTTAATTATAAACCATATAGTCGTAAATTATCATGATACGTATTAATGTTTGAATATGTTTTGAATATGTTTGAATATGTGTTTTGTTACTCTTACGTCATACATATTTTAACCAAGTTACTTTTAAGTAATATAAGTATTACGTTACTTTTCATTTCTAATTTTACAACTGGAATAGAGGGCAAAATAATTTTTAATTAAGCTAAATATTTATTTCCTGAAACATCAATATAAAACTGAGCTAATTACAGAAAAATTACTAAGAGTGCCAATTTCTAATATTAAACATTTCTTTGAAAAGCTTTACTGTGGAAGACAAGCCAATGTGAGATACTAGTTATGATTAAACTTGTTTTTAATTACGTATTGATAAATTAACGATCGAATACATTGTACAGTACTGATACATTTATAAGCATATTTTATCAGTGTAAAAGTTTGTTATGTTTTTCATTATATCATAATGTATTTTGTTTTGACTTATTTCAGTAAATTAATACTTTTTTAAATAATCTTTTGTGATTGACTTTTCGAAATGCTCTCTCCCCCTCCCCCCATGTGGGGGGTGCACGCCCCCCCCCCCCTCCTAGTGAGGCGCATCCCACAGTTTGAGAATCGCCGGCTTACAGGGAAAAAATGGAGTATAAGAGATTAAGAAAGAAAAAAAAAGAGTTGAAGAAACCAAAAGTTACAGTTGATAGAACAATTTAGAGGCCCCCTCCCCCACAATTTTATTTTCTATCTCTTTCTCATTTATAAGTACTTGAAGAAGATATTTAAGCTGAGATCGCCTTTGCATATTTTATCTCTACGACTCTTCCTGATTCAGACATTTAGAAAATGCACTAGAGCATCGCTTCAACCTTCCCCGACTAAAAGATCCGGACATTCATTTCAACGTTCCACTCGACAGTCTCCAAAATTATGAAATGGTTGCGACGGCTCCAATGGTGGCCCATCTCGAATTTCTCAATTGCATCATTCGTTTGAGAAAGACGAAGGTTGAGTAATCGGAGAAGGCACATTATTATGCAGACGAGAAGCAAATAGGATTTCCATATTTGAGGAGGGAGTTGACACAGAGTGAGTTATTAAGAGAGATTATTGATGCACACAGTAATTCTCCTTCGCTCATACATTCGATTTCATAATCTCACAAAGATAATTACATATATATCTTTTTAAAATGAAACAATTTACTATGTGTAAGTATTAGAGGAACTATATGCAATAGCAGAATTTCCTCGAATGAAAAATCATCTGGTTTGAGACTATTTTACTATGTTTAATGTTATTTGGAAGGTGTACTCAGTGTAGGTGTTTCAGAGTCTGCTTTCTCTTAAGGTATCCAACTACCCTAAATGCATCATTTTTTAAAGAAATCGACAATTTTTCTTATGATTTTATTTTATAGGCTATCTTATTAGCTTTATAAAAATACCAAGTTTTTTATTTTCCATTCACTAGAACAAAAACTACAAGTGTTTTAGTAAAAGCAGATACCATAACTTTACATAAGATGTAAAAACTTTAAAATGCGTTTTACTCGAGATGTGTTTTTTTTTCGAAAAGTTCAAACGGGGACAGCGATTGCTAAAAAAGTTTTAAAAATAATTTGCTGTGTGAAATTTTGTGTGTATGTTTTGTATAACAGTAGAAGTGTTTTAACTTTCAGATTTATAAATCACTGTTTTATTATAAAATTTACAGTTATTTATGTGAATATAATCACTGTCTTTTAAGCAATTTCATATAAAATCTAAGATAAAGTGCTCTAGTTTTTGTAAAAATTAAAATATCTCTTATCCTGAAGGTCATTTCAAAAAGAAATAGCAAAGTAATACACCAAAATTGAAAAATTGAGAATTTGTTCATTTACTATTTGTACAGAGTGGGCCCCGTTTATGTATTTTTGTGTCAATTTTTACCCATTTTCCCCATTTTAGTAGCAATAATTTATTTTTATCTTCTTAATTTTAGCCTTTTTTTTTCTTAAAATATACTAAATAAATCTAAAAACCACAAAAAATTCTCCATATCTCCATTTTTTTAAAAAAAGTTGTCGCAAGTAGTCGGGTACCTTAAACTTTAAACAGTCATTAGACGTATAAAAAAAACAAGATAAAAGATTTGATTCATGTAAAATTAATTCCAAGTTGGAAAATTGGTTCATGATAACCGAGGGGTCGTGGTCGAAAGCTCGTGGGTGTCATTCTTTCTGTTGAGTCATGGGTTTGAGTAACGACACCCATTGAGTACTTAAAGATCCGCCATGTTTAGAAATCATGCGCTACGTCTGTAGCTGCTCAAAGGCCTTAAAAAATTGGAAGAGTGGTGCAGGTGTTCCTCGTCACGTGACCAAGACTAAAAATAATGAGGTTTGTCACCAATACCCCTCATTTTGCTTCATAATGCTATGTTATTAAGCAAATAATCATGATAAAAATTTTTAACTTCATAAACAAACAAAAAAAACATTTTAATGTCTTACTCACATTTAATACAAGAAATCTCTAAATTTCTGGTTACGTCGAGACTAACAGTATTAACATGGTTATTTTAATATTTTTTCATTCCTTCTCCGCACGATTCCTAACATCTTCCAGCAATCTGGTTTTTTATCCGTTATAATGAAGTTTTTAGCAATCTTTCCTCGAAAATATAGATCTCGGAACCGATAGCCATCACGTAGTTTCAGGAAATCGATCAGATAAATCGGTAAATAAGTCTGATGGTTCTTAGAATGTTCAAAATATTACCCATCATTCATAGCACACACACACGTTGGCGCACATGTTTTCACTTACTTTAACCGTTATGGAATACGATGAACATATTAATCTATAAAAAAAATTATTGAATACATTTGTAAGTCCCCGTGAACCACAAAATATCATACAGGGCTTACAGAAGTAAGTATGAAACACTAAAAAAGGAGAGAGAAAAGGAACATTTAAAAGTCATAAAGAATTTTAAATGCTTACAATGAATTTACAGAAATTATCGAAAGAACTTCTGGTGGAAACAAGTTGATGAAAGTCTGGAGATCAATTTCTAATAATACCCTTCAGAGCTAGTCTTTGGATTTTTCTTTCCCTGGCTAACTTGGAACACAGAAAGAGCACATGTTCTACATTTTCCTCACCACCAAAACTAAAATTGCAGGATGATGACGGAACCGACTTAAATATATTCACGTAACTTTTAAAGTTACCAGTCAAAATCGGGTTATTTTCTATAAACATTGTATATTTTCTACAAATTATAACATTAATGTTTCATAAAATGCGAGAAATATTAAGTGAAATAATAAAATTAATTTTGTCATATTACACTAAACACATAAGAGAAATATAACAATGTTGTGTACGAAAAAAATAAAGTATTTTACAAAAATAATTCCTAATTCGTCATTTAGTTCTCTCTCAGATATATCTTTTTTTTTCCTCAATGGGGCTGCATTTTACGACTTAGCCCTTGCAGGCATGGATAGTCTCAAAACGTGAAAGCCAATTCACATGGTGCACCATCTAGTGGCAGCCTCGTTTCCTAATTTGTGGATGCTTGAGATAATTTTTTTTAATTCATGTTCCCATCGGAAGCTAAATATTTCCAAGAGTATCAGAGCCAAACTGATACTCAATTGATCTTTTGCATGCCACATAATCATATGACATGCGTGTGTATACGATTTTCACGTCCAGAAAATCTATCGACTCCAGCCGAGCTCGAACCCGCAATCTTAGGCTTACGAAGCTGGCACTTACCTCTAAGCCCCGCAGCCACTAGACCAGCGATACTCAACCTGCGGCCCTTTTTAAGTGGCCTGGTCAAAAGGTCCATTGTTCTAAGAAATTTACTTATTTAAGAATACTGTATTAAAAATTTGGTAGAAAATTATTTGTCAAGAAATCAAATACATCAATTGTGCGTTTTGCTGTCGGTGTCGTACGGGTAGGAATTGATATTCTTGATATTCTGATAACATACAACAGTGGAGTACTGACAATTTTATACGTGGAACTAATTTTAAACTATCTTTCATATCTTGCAAGCGAAAAATATTCGAAAAAAAAAATAAATCGTTTCAAGACGATCGGGAGGTTGGCTATTTTGTTGCAAAAAACAAAGATGAATCCATAATTGTTTGATTTGTCACGAAAGTGCTTTATTTAAAAATACCAATAATCAGGAATCATTCAATGGCCCTTTTACTCGAAGTTCTCTTTCAAGAGGTGATAAATAGCCTTTCTTGAATAATCTTTGCAAAATGTTTTGTCAGTGGTAATATCACAACGGTAACAAAGGCATCCTAGGAAGTTTGTTATATTTTTGGTAATCATATGAAACCATTTACTGATGAAGAAACTGTGAAGGAGTGTTTCTTAAATGCTTCTAAATTAGTTTTAGTGAAGAAAAATAAAAATAATAATAATTTAAAAAACAGCAAAACAGGAGTTGTAATATTTTGATCAATTTTCCACATTTTAAATTTCCAATGTTTTCTTTGTCTTAAAGCATTCCCTCCCCCGTTTATCCTCATATTGCGGCCCACGTATAACTAAATAACTAACATATGAATGCGGCCCGCGTGAAATAGCTGACATACGTAGGTGGTCCAGAAAAAAAAAAGTTGAGTACCCCTGCGCTAGACCTATAACTTAGATAGGGTACTTATTGTAAGACATGAAAAACATTTTTAAGTGTATGTAGTATAGATTATACATAGAAATCTATATTTCTTTCATTACACTATTTTTTTTTTAATTTTAACTCTACTGAGAAATTTACTGTTTACATGAAGATTCAAAAAATTTTTATATATTTATCTTATAAAAAATCCCCACCTGAAAAAAATTTTAATACTCTATTCCTTCTAGCAATATTTTATAACCAAATTTTTTTGCCGACATCCTATTGTTTAATTACTCCTTTTTTTAAGGTAAACATACTTAAAAATGTAAAATTCTTCAAATTCGGTAAAAAGAAAATAAAGATTCTTAACATCCGCAATTTCTAAAAGCAATGTGTAATTCCTCCCACTTTTCGAGAGAAAATGTTGTCAATATACTTTTTAAAAAATAAAAGTTATCACTCAATACTTACTATACATAACAGCTTTCTGTAAGCTCATAGCTTCTGAGTCGATACATTTTTTTTTATGAAAGAGAAATATTTTCAAACAAAAAAGACATTACATTTTGGATCCCCGAAAAATGCATTCCTCCTAGATTATAATTATTAAGTAATTAGAGGGGTCATAAACTTTTTCCTTAATGCATGCAAATATAAAAATTTGGCTCGCATCTTAACATTAAAAAGATTGCTTAGTGAGCAATCTTTTGCAATCATGATAAGCTTGGAAGTTGCTTAGAACAATCAATTTGGATTTCTTCTAAGTTCATGCATTAAAAAATTCCATTTGGTATTTTTAGGACTTTTGCTGAGAATCTAATTGGAATGGAGGGGGTTTTTTATGTTCTTTTTCTATGATCAGAGGGAAGATATAGTTATACCTTCGTAAAATAGTTAATTTTTTAAAATGCTTTTAAAAAACAGATTATTGTCAGTTTATTACTGTATTGTGTTGTATATTACATAAAATTAGTGGTTTAACATTTTTATCTTAAAAACAAGTAATATAAAAAAAGAATTCAAGTCAATTCCTACTTTGAATGGATGAATAGAAAGTATTTTATTGTGATTGAAAATTTGAATAAGATTGTATATATGTACAGGGAGAGAGTGAACTAAAAAAAATAGTAGGAATGTTGTAACAATGCACACCCGGTTTGGCTGAAAAACATGTCTTAGACGCCCAGTTTTGTCTTTGTTTTAACAGACAGTTCACTTCCACACTGAACTTCTGTCCCATACAAATAAAAACTCAGACGTGCCCGAATAACTACGACAGCTTGCTCTCGAGGTCATAAATGGTATTCTAAGTGATGTCATATTGATATACACCGATGGTAGTAAAGACGAGTCAAATCGCATAGGGACCGGTGGCTTCATCGAGAAGCTTTCAATCCGGCTTTCTAGACGCAACCCAGAAAACTGCTCAGTCCTCAGAAGTGAATTAATTGCTATAGACGAGAGATTAAAGTCCATCCTCAATATAACTGCCTCTAGCAACATTTGGTTCCTCACAGATAGCCGTAGTGCCATTCAACACCTGCAGGACTGGACTCGTGTAGATAACCTCGTGAGCATTCGAAAAATCAATAAGCTCAAAAGCATATCAAAATATAGAGACGTCCACTTTCAGTGGATCCCTTCCTATGTTCACGTTCCTGGAAATGAAGTCGTGGATTTCTTGGCCAAAAGAGGCTGCTCTGAGATTGCGACCACTGATTATGCACTCACATATCGAGAGATTTACTCTTTAATAAAAATCAAGGACAAGCAAGTCTGGATAGACCCTCCTGACCATCCCGGGATTAGTAGGAAAAGCCTTGGGAGTGCTTTGGAATTTGACGAAGACAGAAATGATCGAACGGCTGTGTCCAGATTGCTCAAAGGGCATTTGAAAGGTATGACCTTCGAATCTGGCTGTAAGGTTTTCCAGACTTGTTCCAAGTGTCACCTATTGCCGGCTTCCCCTGAACATATTCTCGATTGTTTGGGGTTAACTTTGGAATTCGTCCATGCGAGTCTGCTTCTGGTGCTGGACTTTGCTAGGGTTAATCGTCTCATGGATCTGATCTAGCTGCCGCTAGATCCTGAAGGATTGGACACAACAACAATAGTTACATTGTTACAACAATAGAGACAAAAATGGTAATTAATTAAGTTAAATTTAATTAATTTATTAATATTTGAAAAAAACTGTATTAACATCAAGTGTCATCCACTACAAGTTTAAAAAAATTATTTTAGCTTGCTTGGAGGGATAGAAAGTATTTTATTAATGATTGAAAATTTGAACAAGATATATAAATGTATAAATATATAAATAAATATATATAGAGAGAGAAAGCTAATAGTAGGAATTGAATAAGAACACGTTCATTCTGTCTCTTTCTTGTATCATTTCTTTAAAACAATTCAAAGAATGCCTCTCTTCCCTAAAACAACACATGGTTTTAAATTTGCATGACTATTTTGTACGAATCTACAGAAACACATAAAGATAATCATATAAGCAGATTTCATGTACATATGTAGAAAATTCATTGAAGTATTCAGTGCATTTCCTCGAATAAAATAGGAATTTTAGATTATAAAACTATAGTTATCTAAAAATCATAAAAATCCCTTCGGAAAAAATCTATTGAAGCAAAATTATTTTTACTGTCAGATTAACAAATCCCTATCCCCAATTCGCGTCGATACATTGTCCGTAATAAGTGACTGCAAAATAGCTGAAATTATATGGCATATACACCTCATTCTGAATAAAATACTCATTGTTAAAAACCAACCAAATGACAAGTTGCATTCAGATATCTGTGTTGATTCGTTACTTGTTGATTTCATTAGTCACACACACCATCTCCAGTGGATGATTCTTTTATTTGCTTGGTTTTGTCCGTATTTATTGCTCACTTTTGTAACTTTTACAGCTTACCGATTTTCTCGTTCCTTTTATTTCTGTTTTTCAAACTTTTAGATAATATAATTCAACGTTCAGCTTTCCTATATCGCGGACTTTAAAATTGCACAGATTTGTGAGAAATTAAATATTCTGTGATATTTCTTCCCATTCTAGTTGCCAAGAGCCCTCATGGCGACTAAGGATGTAATTTTTTAGCTAATCCATTCATCAGATCATTAGATTTTTCAGTTTTGTTTATGTTACATTGTACGCCTGCTTTCATCAATAATGAATCAATTTTTTAAAGTACGGGAAAATTTCTGATTATTGTTCAATTCGAATGAAGTACTTATAGTAACATAACTAAAATCGTTCTTTGATTAAAATTGTTTTTTTGCAAAATTTTAGGTAGAACAATTAAATAGAATATGCTTCAAAATCATTAAGTAGAGTTCCTGCTCAGTGATCGAACGCGACATCTGATTGTAGTCTTCATGGTCAAAACTATGTGTTCTAAGTTTATAGCTATTTTTTTCTAGTATTTTCTCAAAAAATTATTCAATCCTGATGAAAAATAAATACACAGCTTTTTATTTTATATATTAGCTGAAATATTTTTTCAGATGGCAAATCATTCTACGCATTGTAATTCATTAAAAAAGTATGTATTTTATACAACAATAAGAAACCAAACGTTTTATTAAGTACGTATGCGAATCTATCAAAATCTTTTAAAACGCTCCCTCAAAACTACAGAACAAAAGACATAACAACAGAGACGCTTCAGAGACTTTGAAACGATCTACCCAAAGTCACTCGAGATATAAAGAGTGAAGATCTCTGAACCATTTTCCCCCTTCAATTTTATAGAATTTCCAGAATCAACTTGTTTCTCACAAAAAAATCTCTATTCGATTTCACGAGTTGTCCAACAAACGATAAGTACGTTTTGGTAGGAGACGAAAATCCTCGAGCCATAAAAAGCTCCCAGCCACAACTGCGAAGGGGAAGTAAATCCAATTTTTACGATCGTTGTATTTCTCTCGGAAATTCAACTCTGTTTAATCCTTGTTTGGATTTCTCACAGGTCTCAAATGAAATTTTACGTTGCCTTAGAAATGGATGTTTCGTATTTGTTTGTATTTATACTTAGAAATTATCTTCGGTGTTCCAAATGGGAGTCCATTGGAGAGATTAGTTTTCTTTTTAGAATGCTGTTAGTAACTATTTGAAGAAAATTATTTTGAAAAACATTAATAGCTGTTTTGTTAACTTTTTTTCAAACTAAATATATATATATATATATTTCAAGAGAAGTAGGATATATTTGCAACTACTTATAAGTCATTGTTTTTTTAAATGTACCTTGCTAGTATATTTCAAACACCAATGTAATTTTTATCTAGAGCAAAAAAAAGTTAACTATACTCTATTTTGTAAATACAACCAAAGTTTAAGAAACTAATTCAGTGTTCAGTTCATATTTTATAAGAGATTGATAGAGATAAAAGATTGGGTGTCATGAATGACAGTTTGCATTCGACGTGGGATTGAAAAATAAAGGTCTTAAGCAAAGATCATCGGAATTTGCACCCATTCTTCCTACAGGATTGTCTCGAGTTCAGATAGTGAGTATAGAGAAGGAAACCGAACACTAACTTTGTTCTCTAATAAACCCTGCAAACACTCAATAATGTTCAGATCAGGTGACTTGGGGACACCACGATAGATGTTCCACTTCATCATTATGTTCATATAGTCATGCTAGAACACAGCGAGACATGTGAACAGGGGCGTTGTCATCTGGGAATACAGGGCGTTCTCCTTAAGGCTGTTTTCGGTTAATGTTAAAGAATAGGACCCAAATTTGGAACATTTTTTCAGATATAAAAGAAAAGAAAAATTAATAGAATATTCTGGCTTCACTGTCCTTCAGAAAGCAGCATTTTTTATCATACTTCCCTTTTTTAACAGAGTTGATTCATTTTTTCTGGTATAAAATGTGTTTCGCGTTTTTTCTCCTATACCATAATCTTAAATGGGATATGCCTTCCCGTATTAAAATGAAAAAGAAAGTATTTATGGAATATTTTGAAATTTAAAAAAAAACTATATTGTTAACAAAGATACGAGCTATAATTCTACAAATTTCCATAGAAATTGAGGCATTTTTCTATTTGAAAATGTGCTTCGCGTTTAGCTCAAGCTCTCGTACTTTTACCGAAAACAGCCTTAAAAGAAATTCTGAAGCATAGAGTAAAGATGATCAGAAAGAATGCTTCGATAATTGTCTCCTGTAATCATCCCCTTCAAGACAACGAGTCTTTCCCATGTTAACGTCTCTGGAAATGAAGTCACGGATTTATTGGCCAAAAGAGGCTGCTATGAGATTACGACCACTGATTATGCACTCACATATCGAGAAATTTACTCTTTAATGAAAATTAAGAACAAGCAGGTCTGGATGGCCCCTCCCGACCATCCTGGGATTAGTAGGAAAAGCCCTGGGGGGGGGGGGGGCTTTGGAGTTTGACGAAGACAAAAATGATCAAACGGCTGTGTCCAGATTGCACAGAGGGCATTTGAAATTCAGGACCTTCGAATCTAGCCATAAGGTTTTCCAGACTTCTCCCAAGTGTCACCTATTGCCGGCTTCTCCTGAACATATCCTCAATTGTTTGGGGTTTGCTTTGGAAGAAGTCCATGAGAATCCACTTCTGGTGATGGACTTTGCTAGGGTTAATGGTCTTATGGATCTGATCTAGCTGCCGCTAGATCCTGAAGGATTGGACACAACACAGCAACAACAAGGCAACGAGAGGCTCCAATTCACGAAAGATATCACGCCCCACATCATCTTAATACCACCCCCTCCATGTTTCACGGTTGGAATCAGGCAGTCAACATGAAATGCTTCTATCGGTATTCACCCTTTGGTAAAAACACGTCCGGTGGTCTGCAATAATGTAAATGAGGATTCCTCCGACCAGACGACTTGTTCCAATTGAATTTGTGTCGTGTGTAGTTTCGATGGTCTGTTCATAGCTCTCTGCGCCGAAACTAAAAGTTTGAGAATAGCTACCTAGCCATAAATGTTCACAGCATGTAACTCCTGTTGAATAGTTTTTTTGAATAAAGGTCCTGAATGTGGGTCCTCTCGGACGTTATCTTCGGCAGTGTAGTCTTGCGTTTTCTGGTGTCATTATCCTCTTCAACACTCCGTCTATCAAGGTCCTTCAACTTCGACTTTCACCCACTATTGTTCTTCGTAGAAGACACCTTACCAAGGGCTGTCATAACCTTTGACACAGTGGTCCTTGAAATACTTTTATAAGGTTGACTGTTCTGGACACGGACGCTCCAATGAGGCGAACTTCAATTACAATGCTTCTGCTCACGTCGGTGCCGTTGGACATAACCATGCTTTACTAGAAACAAAATTTTCTGATGTGACTCTCACACTGCCAAATACTTGATTGATACCTTCCATTTCACTTCCACTAGGTGGGGCACTGTTGCGACTCGTGGCGGCTGTTTATTGGATGGTCGAAGTACTGCTCATTTGTAAATGGGCGTCCCTATTATTTTGTCCAGTACCAATGTATATGTATGTAAGTTTGTTTTTTTATATGTATCACTTAATATTTAAAAAAATAGCATGAGAAAATGAAGTGGTACTTATTTTAAGTAGTATGAATAACAATTTATGAAAAAAATTAGTATAAATATTTAAATGATGTAAAAATTATATTTGTTTATCCATTTATGAAAAATGACTTTTCTCAAAACAATTATTCATTGATACACACAAATACACATTTCGTTTTACACATATTACTCTGGTCCAAGATTACATCCTGATAATCGGCATATGAAGGTATTTTTTGTCATTGATAAATTTTCGCAAATGCCATAATTTCATCTAGGCACACTGCTTCGTTATTTGGTTTACAGAAGATCTGTACTTCAGTTTTATGTGTATTTTCATCATTATTTTTCATGCACAAACATTTTCTCTACTCTTGCAGGATTTGTTTACTTCGCATTTTTCGCCGAAGTTAACTATCTTGCGGTATTCCGATAGTGACATATGTTGCTTAGTTCTATTTATCTTTTAGAACCTCTCATATTGAACCCAGCAGTTGTGTATAGCAATATCTATTCAATGTTTAAATAAACGAATGCGTCAGTTTTTTTTTTTTTTTTTTTTTAACAGTGCATTTGTCATATGCCAAACATCAAACACAGAAATAAGTACTAACTATGCATTTATTGTATGAGTTGACAATGGTGTGGTATTCTAATACTCTTTTCTCCTTTTAGTTACCTATTGCAACTTGAAACTGGATCTGCTCCAAAAAACAAATGTATTGTTAAATATCTAATCACTTAAAATAATTATAAGACTACATAATTTTTTGACTACGATATTTTGCAAAATCTGGTAAAAACAATACTTATTTCAGAAGCAAATCTAGTCTAGTGCTCTTATTCAATGATTTTTTAGTTTCGTATAATTATTCTATTTTCGAAAAATCTTAAAAAATTAAACCGTATATTTTTTTATGATGCAGAAGACAGACCTCAAGATTGAAAAGGATAGTAGCAAACTCTAGGCCTTTAGAAATAAAATTGTTGGTGTAAGCCCAGTTTTAAGGTCAACGAACCTTCCCCTATATTTTCCTATTCAGCAGCGTCGAAAGGAAGAGAATAAATTATAAGAATAAGTTTGTAAGAATTGGCTAAGTTGTATTCTTTACAAACATAATATTAAATGTTTGATACTTAAAGTACTAGAAGATAGTTTCGAATAACCAAAATCATGTAAAAATATTAATCTACACTTCACTTCTGGCCATCCAAAATGCAACACTAAGAAGGACTAGAGATGTAACAGCAAATTTTTTTTGGCAGATAACATGTTGCACAAAGATCAAACGATTAAAATTACAGTCTCTTGTGATGTGTGGGTGATAACAAAATCAGTAGTTAGTGTAGCCACCATTGTTGATTATAACCGCTACCACACGCCTCGGCATAGAATCAAAGAGACTTTTGATGTATCCTTGGGGTACAGCAGTCCATACAGCTTCCACATATTGCTAAAGTTGATCTGGTGTAGCAGCAGCGGGTGATGAATCCCGGGCCAGTTATGGTGCAAGCATGGACCACAATTTTTCAATCGGTGATAGATCAGGAAAACAAGCAGGCCAAGGAAGCAATTCAGTCTGAAGCGTAAATAGAACATTGCGAGCCACGTGTTGTCGAGCATTATCCTGTTGGAATATGACTGATGGCAAGCGCTGAATGTTTGGGATTACCACGGGCTCCAACACCTCAGAGATGCATCGCTGGCTGTTCAGTGTACCAACAATGCATAATTGAGGGTTGTGGCAGTGAAATCCAATACCACTCCAAACCATGATACCACGTTCAAGACCAGTGTGGCGATGCATAACGCAACAGTTCTGCAGCTTCTCACCATGATATCTCCAAACTCGAATCATACTATTGTGATATTGTAGGCAAAAGCGAGGTTCGTCAGTACACAATATCGTTCCATTCTGTTGCCCATGTCCACCATTCATTGCGTCATTGGCGGCGCAAACGCCTTTGGTTTCCAGTCAAGGGTAAATGAAGCAATGGACGCTTTGTGAACGTTCCACTCTACAGCAAATGGCGTCGAATAGTATGAGTGGACACCAAATGATGCGTAACGTACTGAATCTGTTATGTTATGGTTCGTGATGTGATTGCGCGTTCCATCATTGTTATGCGCACAATCCGCTTGTCATCACTGGCAGTCATGCAATGAGGTAAGTGTGATTGGCCCCGTTGATCTGCTATTTTCTTCTGCATCCAATGATGACAGGTCCGTATCTCAGTTGCTTGGTTTCATCCAATACGCTGACCGATTTCTCTGAAGGATAATCCGTAATGCCTATAGGTACTATTCTTCCTCGGCCAAATTCAGAAAGTTGGTAAGAAAAAGTTCGATATCTTCCACGATGATAAGGTAAACATATTAGGCAAAAAGAAAAAAAAACGCACGAAAAAACAATTGCCGTACTTCAAATCGCCAATCTGTTCTCCACTTATATAGCGCTTGCGTGTGGCACTACGGTGGCCCGCTATGTTTGTCTGCTCTATATTACTAATGATTTGCATATTTTATCGCTGTCAACACATGATGTAAATTTCACATGGTTCGCATTCTTCCTTTAGGGTGTAGCATTTTGTGTAGTCAATAGTGTAACTTTGTGATTATTAACGAAAAATATTTTTCAAAAATTCAGACGTTTTGTTCAAAATTTACCGCGAGTTTTCTTTTCATTGCTCTTTTTCTTTTAACGTAACTAACGTTTCTGTGTCAGTAAGCTGAGTACCGTCAGTTAAGAAGGTAAGCACTAATTCTAGAAAACTTTATAGAGACAACTGTTTTTTGTATGATCGCCGTTTTTGCAATGGCTGATTTTTGTGAACAGCGAGTGGAAATAAAATTCTACTTTTTGTTTGGAACCAAAAATCTTGAAAATTTTTAAAAACGGTATAAGCGGACGCGTTATGGGAAAAACTTAAACGTTTGGTGGTTTTTCCGTTTCAAAAATGATGAAATGCCTTTTGATTAGAAATCTAACTCTAGACGCCCTTCCATGCCCGGGTACATGAAAATGTTGAAAACATTTAGAACATATCAAGAATCGTCGAATGTCATTAAAAAATTGTGTAGCTGTCGGGATGTCTTACAGCTCATTTCAGCGAATTTTGAAAATTCCCCATGCTCATACAGCAATGTCTGTAAGACAACTATTGATCAAAAATAGTATGACCCCTATTCTGCACCCCCACATACCCGAACTTGCTTCGTGTGACTATTTTTCGTTTTCTTTAATGAAAAAAGACATGGAAGGAAAGCGTTTTGCTGATGTTATAGTGAATAAAAAAACGTCGGTGGTGCTGTTCTTCATTAAACATTAGATTACAACTGATAGATAAATTTAAACAATGTTTTTAATAATAGGATAAAATATTAGATTAGTGTATTAGTGCAAGTGGAGAGTACTTTGAAAGTAATTTATAGTTTGTGCTTAAAAACTGAATGGACGATTCTTAAAAAAAATTCAGTGTGTTCTAGTTACTTTTTATCCTACATATATATATACTGTAGCGCACACAGAAATCTTCCAAGGCGGGGGGCGGGCCGGAGTTGAAAGTTCACCATTCTTATACCATGCTATTTTTGATTTTGTCGATTTTTAGGAACAAAACACAATAAAAAAACTAATTATTGAATAAATAATTAGCATTAATTAATAAAATTAATCATTAATAACAAATATTTAATTAAATTTTACTTATTATATACTTACAATTATAACCAATCGGAAAAAAATCAAGGGCTTTTTTGGGGGAGGGTCCGGACCCTCCCCCCTTGTGTGCTCTACTGTATATATATATATATACTGAAGGGACACTGAATAAAGGATACCTACTTTGTAACAAAATGGGCCTCCACTGGCCTTGATAACGGCTGCCATAGACGATGTATACATTCAACAAGTTCTTCGAAACGTTCCACGGGAATGACTTACCAGATATTGGTTAAAGCTGTCCACAATTCAGTAAGGTTCGTTGGTGTTGTATGATGGTCTTTCACACGCCTTGTACCAAAATTTCCCAAAGATGCTCAATAGGATTTCAGTCTGCACTTCTAGGTAACCAATTTATGACAGAAAAGTCAGAGGAATGCTCATCCAGCCAGTAGCCAACCGGGACTTGTGAGAGGTTCAATTGTCTTGCTGGAAAACTCCATTACCAAGAGGATAACAGAACATAGCATAAGCGGATGGAACTGATCACCCAGCAACTCTACGTATCTAATTGTATTGAAAAAGGTTGGTACACGCACCAAAGATCCCAAACAGGGCCATACAAAAAAAACCTGACCATGATTGAACCTCCACGTCCTTGTACAGTTCCAACCTGGCATGCAAGGTCTATAGCTTCATGAGCCTGATGCCATATTCTCAGCTTCCCGTCGGCGTTAAGTCGTTAGAATCGAGACTCATCACTTCATGCTACTTGTTTCCAGTCCTCTACACTCCAGTTTCTGTGCTCTCTTTTCCCAGGCAAGACGTGCAGCCCGATGACGAGCATTGACCGTTGGTACTCTCGTAGGTCGTTGGCTCACTTTCTGCCTGACTCACAAGCCTGACACTTTCTGGTGACACTTTCTGCAAACAGGCTTAACCGTTGGATTCAAGATTTTCTTACATACGACCATTCCAGAAACAAAAACATAGAAGAATATCTAACCCACGCTATCGTACGGGTTGGGTCTTAAATGGTTATTGGGTCTTAAGGGGGCTATACCCCCTTATCCTAATTTGAGACCTAATGATGCAGAATGAAGGAGTTGCTGCCCTTTAAAAATATACATTACTTCAAAAGTTTGCTCGAGATGCAATAAGAAAGTTCAGAAAGTCAAATATTTTTGAGCAAGTAGACTATCTTGAGACATTATTCTCAGTACCTGTCGGTAAGTAGGTGACTTTTAAGCTCTAGTTTAAGGGTCGGCAGACCCCGACTCTTCAGATTTCTGCATCTACATAGTCAGAAAAAACAATTATGTCTATTAAAAATATTCATCGATGCATGGTTTAATCTTGAGTGCTACTCTAGAAGGGGAAGTTTCCGTGCCCCCTCCTAGTACGTAAACACATAAATAGTTCTTTGATGTCTTGGTTTTTATTTCATTGACACTTGGCTCTTTTCTCTCAAACCTCTGCCAACCCCTTCTAGTTTAAAGTTCTGAAAAAAAGAGCAAAGCAAGCTTCTAAACCAGCTATACTCAACCTGCGGCCTACCGAACTTTTCTGAGATTCACGGCCATACCTATTGTACTAAGAAATTCAATTATTTGAGATCAATGCATAAAACAAGCATTTAATCTTTCGATTTTCATGTCGGTGTTGTACGTGTACGAATTGTACGATTTTTTTCAATTTGTGACTGTAATAATTATTAATAACAAATAACGTTGAAGTAGCAAACTGAACTGGAGTAGTAATTATTTTATGGGGGAAAATGAATTTAATGATTAGCAAATAATACCGATTCTAATCTGGAATTCAGTCAAACTTGTCATTCTCCACTTGATAAATTAGTATTTGAAATAAAAAATAAGAGAGGCTTTGACAAAAGACAAACTAAAATTATCAAACGTCTTGGCAGCTTTGTTTGTATGATAGTAGAATGTATAGGGGCTTGTTTCTGGATGAATGGAAATCGAAACTACGCCATAACTCAGTCAAAAATGCATAAAAACCTAAAATATGGTATGTAGATAGAGATTAACATAGTATTAAAAGTCAAAATTAAGTTTGAATATTTTGATCAATTTTCCCCATTTTAAATGCCCCATATTGCCTTAGCCTTATAATGTTTTTCCAATTAATCTTCATGTTGTGGCCACGGGAAATATTTGTCATATGTGTGTGACGGCTCGTTGGGGCAAAATGTTGAGTACCCATGTTCTAAACAGTCACCTTTAATAAAATAGCGCTATGTCAACACATACAAAACAAAATGAACCCAAACTTTTCATTCCTTTCTATATAGATAACTTTCAAGAAATATATCAATTATTTTTATAACTGGACCCTTTTAATTCCTTACTCAGTTGGTAATCCTCTCATTTTGGCGAGTATCCCAGTACAGAAGAATACCAAGGACTTAGCCCACTGTGTCCCTGCGTGCACTTTTGACTTCCATCGGCCCCGGGAGCAGCCGTGAGTGACATTTCCGAGGGCGATAAAGAATCCAAATATGGAAGACCCTGGAAAAGAAGGGTCTCCCAGGTAACCGTGCTCCCATTGGTCGGATCCTCAGACCACCTGTGTTCGAGGGGACGACAGATGCGGGGGTGGACACGAAGCCTTCCGAGATCGATCGGCGGATGCCGATCTTGCCCGACAGGCATTCGGGGGTCGGCATCCCCCTTCTTAATAAGGTGGGAAATTTCTGTCGCATATGGTTTCACGCATGTTAAACAGATGTGTGCTCCGAAGGAGGCTTAAGGACATATGCACTCGGTTTGGCGTGAAGAAGTTTCGAAAGTTTTTCGATATTTACGCGCTTTTAAGAAACACTCTTCACCTACGCTTTGTAGTGTGATACATAAACCTGAAATATAAATCAGTCATGTTGCAGTAAATGAAACAGAAGAGCAAACAACTAACGATATTTTCTTAAAAAACACCTTCTAGGAGCTGTTTGACAACATTCTTCCATTATTATTCTTATTTTATTTCTGGAAGAGAGGTGATAAACGGTCTCTTTATTTCAAGGCTAGAGCTATTCTGAGTTTTAAACGTTGTTTTGAGAAGTACGAAAGTTTTAACATTTTTAATCTTTTAATTTTTGACCTTTAATTTTTTTTAAAACTTTTGAAAAACGGGGAATTTTTACTGTTTAGCTTTTTAGAATTGGTGATAAATGGTTAAATGATAAAACACTTTTATTTACATTAAAACATCTTTTAATAATTAAATAATTAACATTAAAAACATGGTTAGAGTTACAAATATTATAAGTTTTGGTTAAGTTTTATGTATCCTGATGTGTGTTCGATTAAGATTTGAAGTGTGGACCAATTTGGCTTTTTTCAAAGTACAAGGTCTGTTGCCAAAAGTCTCATGTAGCCTTAAAGGGAAACGTTAATAAATAATCCGTGAATTAATCCATTAACGACTTAATTGTGCATAAAAGTTAAGCTATTGTTTTTTAAATGGATTTAAATCTGAAAGTCATTGCGGAGTGTATTAAAAAGATATAAAAGCTTAAGCATCGAGTTCATAT
>BMAV01008221.1:239041-275554 GCA_019973955.1 Trichonephila inaurata madagascariensis
CCTAAGAGGCTTAAGGGGTGTTATTTATAACTATTTCCGTTTTAAAATTATTATACTTGGAATCTTAAAATTTGGTAGGTAGATTCCTTTCAAGGAGTATAGAGATCTTCTACAAAATGGGTTTTGGAGAAATCGACTCACAAGGGGTGTCACGGGGCCTTAAGGAGCTCTATAATTGAATATTCTCGTTTTTGAACTATGAAACGTGAACGTTTAAAAATTAATAGACACGTTCCTTTTATAGAGTAGAGATCCACTACAAAAGTGATTTTGTGAAAATCAAAACTTATATAAGGGGCGTTATGTGAGGGGAACGGGCGTTATAGATATTAATTTCCATTTTTGAACTATTTGGCGTGCAAGTCTCGAAATTAGGTAGGCATGTTCCTTTCATATAGAAGAGATCCACTAAGAACGGATTTTGTGAAAATTGAGTCTCAAATGGCGTTGTGTGGACTTAAGGGGTGTTATAGATAATTATTTCAATTTTTAAACTATTAGACGTACAGTCTTGAAATTTGATAAACAGATTCCTTTCATGGAGTAGGGAACTGCTACTCAAAGGTCCCTCAATGGGCATTTCAGGAGATTAAGAGGCGTAATAAATAACAATTTCCGTTTTTAAAGTATTAGATCTACCTGCTTGAAAATTGGTAAGCATCCTTTCATGGAATAGAGTTCCTACGACAAAGAGTTTTGTGAAAATCGACCACCAAGAGGGGTTTGTGAGAGGTCAAGATTAGTTCTAGAAAAACATTTCTGTTTTTGAATTGTTAGACCCACGTAATTGAAATTTGTTAAGCATGTTTCTTTTGTTGAAGTGCAAAAAGCATTCTACTTCAATTTTAGAGATCATTAGAAAATACTAATTAGAAGTTCTGTCTTTTTTATATCAGGAGGCGAGAGGTTACAGGTATAAGTATATTTTTCAATGCAATCGAATTCTTAATGCTAGGACTTAGATATGAGAATAATATATATATATATATATATAGTATATGTTTTTATACAACATCATGAAATACCCAGTGAAGCAGGAGGGTAACGGCTAGTTTATATATAGATATAATCAATCTGTAAAATATGTTGTAACATTCTAACGAGATCGCAGAGTGTACTTGTAACTAGGTACCAAAAAAAATAAAGAATTTATGAGACTAAAAGAGGAAAAAAAGATTTTCTGCTTAAAACTTTAATACCGGGATATATTTCGGCAAGTCAGAAAGCGTTTAAATGTTAAAAAGACATTAAGGTGGAGAAACGTGTCATTCAAGCATATTGGATGTGGCTAATATTAAATATATAAATGTACTTTTGCTATATTTTTAAATGTTAAATAAATCGCTGCTGTGCAAAACTTAAGCAATAATATAAATTTTAAGCAGATACTCATAAAATTTTTCAGAAAAGGGGTTTTTGCGATCAGTAGAATGATCAGTAGAAAGGTGATGCGTATGCAAATTTCTGGAACAAAACGTCATAGGCAACATGAGAGTACGCAAAACGCTTGGAGTTGGCGCGCGCAGCTCAAGCCTACAATAAAACATAGACTTTCACTGCAAGTGAAAATAAGCTTTTTCTTGAAATATGGCTGCAAGAAATCACCTAGATGAGATCTCATGTGGAAGAAGGATCGGAAAGCTGGAGGAGAGGGGGGCGTCGTTCAGTGCAGCTGAAGACTTCGGAATCAACAAAAGTGTCGCTTCCCGCGCTTGGAAAGACTTCCAAAACATAGGTTCAGCTGTCAGACAGGTTGGTGTTGACAGCCCTAGGAAAACAACCGCAATGGATGACCAATATATTGTCCAGTAGGCGAAAAGAGCCTGATACCAGCCATCAAACGCCATTGCTCAGAAAATATGTGCAGCAATAGGGTGAAAAGTGTTGCGGTTTACTATGGCTAGACACCTTTAACAAGGTGGCCTATTCACCCAACGTCCTGAATGCTGTATCCCTTCGAAAGTTGGCCATCAGTGGCACCATTTAGAGTGGTGTCAGGAGCACAATAACTGGACATCTCGTCAATGGAGTTGTGCCCTCTTTCCGGATGAGAGTCGTTTCTGTGTCACGAGCGATTCTCAACACCATTTGGTTTGGAGAGAGGTCAGAATACGGTTTCGCCCCAGTAACATCACGTAGAGATCATTACGGTGGTCCTGGAATTGTCGTCTGGGGAGGCATGATGCTGAAGAGGTGGACTAAACTTAACGTTTTCGATAGAGTTTCTGTAACCGGAGATCACTATTGTACGGAGGTGGTTTTTCCCTGTGTGCGTTTACTCCGAAGTGCTATTGGACCAGACTTAATTTTTATGGATGTCGATGCACAGCCACACCGAATTGGTGATGTCCAGCAGCTACTCGAAAGTGAAGATATTTTTCGAATGGATTCATCCTCCGGGGTACATCCAACAACTGAAACACATACTGAATGAGGGATGGCACTCTTGTCTCAAGAACTGTGACGAATCTATACGCGTCTTCTCACTAACTCTCTTGGAGAATTCTTGGGCTAGCATTCGCGTTAATTTCACAGCCATCCCTCTCAAGAAGAAACCGTAATATTCAGATTAGTTTGACTATATAGTCAGAGTTTTGTAATTCTAGAGAAGGAAGTGGTAAGCAGCTGTATTCACTATGCAGGTAATATTGAAGAAGGTTTACTTTCGCATGCAAAGATTAAGAGGGGTGTTTTGCCGCTGAATTAGTATAGATTTGAGGTTAGTAATCAACGATAGGTTAGGTTGAGTTAAATAAGTTGATTCCGTATACTTGCTTAATAATCATTTCCGTGCTACTCATTTGACATTCACTTTGAGAATAGATTGTTGTTGGTTAGTTTGTTTGACTAAATAAATAATTAAGATTATGGAATTCTCTGGTTTTGCTTTCATTCCTTCCACACCCTTAGTGCGTGAGAGAGAAACTTCAGGTGCAAGTTGCTCACAACGGTGCCCAACGTGGGACATGAACCCTCGACCCCGAGATTAAGAGTCTCGTGCTCTACCGACTGACCTGTGCCGTCACGACCTCAGCATGTGACTTCTTAACCGGCTTGTAAAAAAATACTTTTGTATATTTCTTCGAAAATAAACGACTTTTCTGCCCCAGTATTCCATAAAACTTTTATAAATCTTTCGTTCAACAAAATGGGCATGTAAGGAAGATCGACAGGGCACATACGCAGAGCAGAGACCCTGATTGAAGGATTCACTTCCATTCGCTTACAAGTTTAAATTTCTATTATTTCCTCTATTTCCCCTGGTCCAATTATTACTCGAACCTCTATTTACTAAGTTATTGCGACTGCCGCGATTCTCGAACTCATGATCATTTCTGTTATTACGGTTCCTTTTCTCGAACCTTTGATTAACATTGTTCCCCTAAGGTCTATTTCCGTATGAACTTCTAATAGTACCCCTCCTGTCATTTTGTCACTCAATTATCCCTGCATCTCGTCAATTTCCACTCCTACTTTCGTCAGGAAATCTCCTACGCGCCTCCCAATCTTGTCTTTTTCTATTATTCATCGGACCCTGGGTTTCTTTACTCAAGTACCTATCTTCATATTTCGTGATCAATTTCAAAAGCAGAGATCTAGAGGTTGGATTTCTGATATCGATATACTCCATTCACTGTGGTTCGATACGAGCAATTATGTGTTCAACTAGACTTTCTTCGAACATATTTAGTTCCAACCTCTTATGTATTTTTATGATGTCGTAAATAAAGTCCGATGGAGCCTGGCCCTTAACTTGATACGAGAGATAGAACCTTGCTTCTAATTCGTACTTATTCCTTACAACTGGAAAATTTTTCGTTAACGCCTCCTTTAATTGCGCGAAATCTGTAGCTGTCCCCTGCACCAAAGAATACCCCAATACCTCAAACCAATCCAGAGCGTGTCCCCTGAGATGACCTTTTAGATATACACAAGCCAAATTGCTAGGTATCTAATAGTATTTAACGTTATTTTCGATGTATTCTAAAAATTCTACCACATTTTTCGATACGGAAATAAAAAAAAGTTCGGGTAAGATCCTATAATTGGATCCGACTTCTATCTTGGGGTTAGGGAAAATAGAACGCCCTTCGGACATTCCCGTTGGGTGCCATTGTGAGCAACTTGCACCGGAAGTTTCTCTCCCACTGTCTTGCCTACCTAAGGGTGTGGGAGGAATGAAAGCAGACCCGGAGAATTCCCTAATCACAATTATTTATTTAGTCAAACAAACTAATCAACAACAATCTATTCTCTAAGTGAATGTCAAATGAGTAGTACGGAGAAAGCAATAATTATTAAGTAAGTATGCGGAATCAACTTATTTAACTCAACCTAATCTATCGTTGATTGCTAACCTCAAATCTACTAATTCAACTCAGTGGCAAAGCACCACTCTTAATCTTTGCATGCGAAAGTAAACCTTCTTCAATATTACCTGCGTAACGAATATAGCTGCTTCCTATCTCCTTCTCTAGAATTACAAAACTCTGACTATATATAGTCGAACTAAAATCTGAATATTACAGTTTCTTCTTGAGAGGGATGTCTGTAAATTAAACGCGAATGCTAGCCCAAAGATTTCCCAAGAGGATTAGTGAGAGGACACGTATAGATTTGCTACAGAACTATTATACAATCTGGTGCTGAGTCTGGAAAGATGGTGCGAAGCTACCATTGCAATAAGTGGAGTACATTTCCCATTTTAATGGAACATCTGCTTATTGTTCTTCATCCTTGAACGATGCTATGTGTTCCATAAAACCTTTTTTGTTTGATTTCATACTATGTGCATTGTATTCCTTTTTGCGCCACAATTCTTATGTTATCAATTAATTACAAAATCCTGTCTCCCATTTCTGAGTTTATGTCTCTCGGAAGATATCCTGTGGAGTTATGGTAAAAAAACACATGTTGCTTAATCTAAAAGAATCCGTTGAAAGTGTTTTGTTAGACACACACATAACGATTTTTTTAGCCAAAAGTTTGATAAAGCAGTTTTTGGAAACTTTCAGAGTTTCAAAATATTATTTTTAAGAAAACCTTCTTTTCATAAAAACTCAGTTTTTTCTAAAGTTAAAAAACGTCTCTACGAAACTTTTATTGTTTAAATTTAATATGACATATTATTATTCAGAGAAACTCAATTTTTACTAAATTTAACAATAATTTTATGGAATGATTTGAAATACATACTGTTCTTTAAGTTATGGATACCTTTGTAAGTAGACATTTAATCATCTATTGCATTACTAACGGTTTTAAAGAAATGCATAAGTGAAATTTCTAAAAATCATTTAAAGCTATTTATAAACTTTTCGAAGAAACTGCTTATGTTTTCTTAATCGAAAATTATGTAATTGCAACCATGAATCAAGTTATGTCTTGTTCCATTTGTCTAAAGCTGTGTGAAATTATTTAGATCATTGCACTTAAAAACACATCTTTTAGTAACACGGTTATAAAAGCACTAAAAAAAAATTGAACCTGGAAATATTCAAAACTTCCCATTTACTTGTAAGTATAATGACGTGAGTTAAGTTGGAATTAAGACAGATTTTTTTTTCTTATTATTTTATATAGTATACTCAAAATATTCAATTTATTTTGTTACTGTTCATTAAATATTTTTCATATTATCATTAGAATGTAATATCGTATGAAACAGATTGAATGCACCGTGGATGTCTTTGAACTTGAATCTGCAATGGATATGTGAATCAAATTCGAAAATTAATCTATCGTTGCCAAAGCTAAATGATAAATGTGATTCCATCGTTACTATTGTATCAATTTCAAATGTCATCGAATCATTCACTGACCATTGTCAAACAGAGCGACTGCGCGCTTTCGGATAATATTGATTGAACTAATGGGCAACAGAATAAGTTGTGCATATTAATCGGGATATAACGTTTCCATAGGATTGAATCCTATCGTCGCTTTACAAACATCAAATATTACGAAATATGTGCGATTTTCTAAATCATCCCAATCATTTTACTCGACGATGAAATTTTCATATTCTGATGCGATATCAAATATTAATTCATATTGTAACACTTTCCCTTTCGATTAAAAATGCAATATGCAGGGAAACATATTTTGAAAGGAGAATATTATATATATATATATGTGTATATATAACATTTTCCTTTCAAAATATGTTTCCCTGCATATTGATGTTTTTTAAATTTTTATTTTATAATTTTTTAATTTTGTTTGAAAACGTTGGAATTTTGTCTTCTATATTCGCCATTGATATTTTGAAATGGGATTTAATGTTATAAGATTCATATGATTTCAATTTTTTAATTGATTATTAATTGTGATTGAATTATATATATTTAAATATATATATATATATATATATATTTTAAAAGAACAAACATATAAGAAAACCAAAGCATTAAAAATCTCAAAGTAAAAATAATCACTCGAAGAAAAACATATGGAAAAATGGAAACCTAGCAAGTAAGAACGAAATATCAGACTTAAGATTGAAATGTGTTTTTATATAAACAGGGATACACAATACGATTCAATTGATAAAAATCGGTCAAAGGATCCAATCTAATTTTTTCATCCTAAATTATCCTTTATATATACGTTTCTATAATCTCACAAAATTTGAAAGGTATAAGTTTAAATAAAGCAGAATTATATGATTTACATTCCTTTTTATTCACATCCCAATAGTGAATCGAAACTTTAAACTGACATCTCAGAAAGATAAAGTAATTATTATACCTTCATTCAAAATGCTAAGGCTCTTTTTCTATTGTATTAAATGATTGAATATGTATACCAAATATTGCTAATAATACAAGCAACAAAAGTTGATGTGCATTTTTGAATCAAAGTAACACCTATTTTTTAAAAAATAGTTGAAATTAGAATCTATGCACTTTTTAAGGAATTATCAATAAGCATTGATATAAAGAAGTATTTTACGAGTATCAATCATATTATCACAAAACCCGTACCAACTTTTGTTATACATAGTTTGACGTACTTGTAAATCAAATTTCATATGCGTACGTGAATTTGTGTAGGATGAGTAGCATTTTAAAATCACTTCATAAAAAATTAAATGGTTAGCTTTTTATGGTACTTTGAGCACACAATCTGTTTTACACATTACATACAAATAAAAGGGCAACCAAAAAAAGTTTTCGAAAATCATTAAATTGAAAAATTTTGTTTAACCTCTTAAGATACAAGTATTAGTTCAAATAACAGTTTTCCAGCAAAAGAAGTTAAATTGTAATGGAATGAATTTTACAAGTTCTGCCATTACGGCATTTGTTTTGAATTTCTCATGTTTATATGACCATTGTTTGTGGTTCAAAAATATAAGGTCCTTCACCAAAATCCCTCGTGTTGCTTCAGAGTGTGACGTAATTTAAAATCATATCAAATGATTATTGTTTAAATAAAACAGTCATGTTGCCAATAATCTTCTTTGTAACTTTGGCGAAAGGCAAATACATATTTATATTAACGATAATCAATGGATCTCAATTTATTTCAAACTTACATTTGTACAAATTTTGCAGATATTATTCTTTTGAGTTACTTGTAAAGGTTAGAAAAGGTAAATAAGAATCATACACAACTGTAGTGAAATAATTGCACAAAGTCAATATAATAAAATAAATAATTTTCACTCTACCCTCTGATTCCATTTATGAATCAAAAATCGAAGGAGAAAACGAAGTGTAACTGAAATGTACATTGTATCATCCTAAAGGTTAAAACATGTTCTAAACTCAGCTTTTCCCCTATTAAAAATAACTATAAACTTAAACACGTCATATCCCATCCAAGTTGCATTGATTTCGTAAGAATAACAGCTTTTCAAGATAAATTTCATTTTGAACTTTCGCTCGACGCTGTGTAAATATTTTGGCTACATTTCCCGTTTATCTTTTTCCTTTTCTTCCCTCAAACAATTTTGTCCTGACAACTCTTCTGCCTCGAAGTTCAAGATCGTAAAAGTTCATTACTTATTATGATAAATTTTAGGGAAAGCGAAGTTTGTTTCAAATGTCACGGGTTTGAGTCCTGATTCCACTAAGAACTGTCAAATTTGACAATGGAGTATTCTGTGAGTTAAATGAAACAGAATTTATGAAGTTGGCAGAAAAGTAAAGTTTCAAGTGGTGTCACGTGATCGTGGATCTTAATAAATAGATCTAACACCACTTGCTCTCACGTAGTTTTAGAAGGTACTAAAATGTAAAAGAACAAATACTCATAAAATACTATCACCCTGTTTGTTATCTGATCCGGTTTTTAAAATATAAGAAAGATACTAGGTGGTTGAAATTTAACTTTCCCTATTAATGGCATCCTACATTGCAAACGAGTGAACGCAATTCAACGAAATTTTGTATACCCGAGATGCGCTCACGGAATTTTGAAAAAAAAAATTAATTCCAAAATGTTCACCAGAGTGTGCCTTTTCGGAAAAAACATGAAATTTAACACAATAAACGAACAAAACGGAATACAGAAACAATATTATTATTTATTGACTCATATCACCTTGTCACCGAACCACCATATTACATAAAGGTAAAGGAGAAACAAAGACAATGCGGTTTGCTGAAACAAGGAAAGAGTAGGGTGAAAATGCACAAGAGGAGCAGTTGAGAATCATCTCCAAGGCGATGTAGGGAAATAGGCTGCAAGTGACCACCCACATTCACCTTCACAATTTCAAGGCGATGGAAATTGCACTCAGCAGCAGATCGTCACTGATCAATTGTGAGGCTTCGTACATGAAGCGTCACGGAGTCCTTCAAGTCATTCAACGTCGCAAAACCTCCAAGATACACAGCCTCTTTAAAGAGCCTCATAACCAAAAAATCACACGAAGTTAGATTCGGCGAATGTGGTGGTCATGGACTAGGAAAGGAGCACATAATAACACGTTCTTCTGTGAAGTGTTGGAGCAAAAGCGCCTTTACGGACCCATGGATATATGGAGCTCACCATCCTGCATGAAAATTTGCTGTAGGTACGGCACAACAAACGTCTGCAGCATGTCTATGTACCGATGGCACGTAACGGAACATGTGGCAGACCCACGTTCACTAATTTTCTCAAAGAAGAATGGTCCAAGGATGAATGTCACCATGAATCCACACCAGGCGGTGACCTGTGGAGATTGTAGGGGAATTTCAGTGTGGATCCGCGGATTTTCCTTAACCCAACTGCTGCAATTATATGTGTTGACTGTCCCATTGAGGTAGAAATGAGTCTCGTTGCTCCACAGAATATTCTAAGGCCATGGCAGATCAGCAGTCATTGGGTTGAGAAAACTGACTGCGAATAAGAGACATTGTGGCTTGTCCCGATCAAGCAGTTCCTAGGTATGGCGGATTTTGTATGGGAAGTAGTGCATTATGTTTCTGAGTACTTTTTCGGACGGTGCTGTAAGAATAACCTGTCTGTTGAGAAACTCCACGCACTCTGCCGCCCCTAAAATCTGATGTATGTGACTGTGCGTCAACAGCTGTCTTGACGGCATCAACAAGTACCGGTGTGACACATTTACGGCCTCTTCCAGAGTGAACTCCTAATTTCCCTGTCTCTTCGAATCTCTTAATCATTGCCTGGATACTTTTAGTAGACACTAGTTCACACCGTAGGTTCTTTCTATGACGAAATTCACGAACTGAAGTAGAAGCATTCCCCTGGTTTTCGTTACATAGCTTCACCAAAAACGAACGCTCAACTTAAGAGACCGTCATTAGCACAGCCAGAAACATCGACTTAAGCTTGATAATGTCTGCAAACGTTTTATTCCCTAACCTGTTTTGCGTAAAGCTTCCTCTTCTTCCCACACATGCAAATCTCGACACTTTTCTTCTACAAATTTCTCGGTTTTGCATTTTATCTCATAATTCTTGTTCTGGATTGTTAATATTGTTTCTGTATTCCGTTTTGATTGTTTATTGTGTTAGATTTCATTTTTTTTCCCGAAAAGGCACCTTCTGGTGGACATTTTGGAACTAATTTTTTTTTCATCGAAATTCTGGAGAGCGCACCTGTACAGAAAATTTTGGTGCATTCCGCTCACCAGTTTGCGCTGTAAGAGGCCGTTTATAGGGGAAGTTTAATTATATAACCCCCTGATATATGAATGAATGCGCGTATAAGTGAGTATTGCTCATATATGAATGTGAGAGATTAGTATCAGAATGAAATATACTAATATTTGTTTACATATATTTCACCACGTTAAAAAAAAGAAAAAGGAAAATTTTGAAGTAATGTCGAGGGCTGATTGTTATTATGCTACTGAGGTACTTTATTGCTACTTTGGATTGTTATTTGCTAGCCTTTATTAGAATACTTTGATGCTACATGAGAGATTCTGGCGATGAACATCATAATATCGAATTACAGTCACCTGATTAGAAGGAAGCTTGAGCTCGTACCCTACTCTCTTAACATCCCATTTTTGTCGAGACTTTGAGCCTCAACTTGTATTTAACGTCCGAAACAAGCTTTTCAATATATGAATTGAAATAACGTCGTGACCTCGAATTTTCATATTAAGTAAAATTGTCAAACTCATATAACAAGGAAAATTATTGAAGGAAACTCAAATTTCATTTTGAAAAGGAACATAAATAAGTGTTAAGTATACATTTAAAATAAAACATTTTTTGTTTTCAGTCATGCTGCTGCAGTTAAGACCTTTTGAATTAAATCAAAATAAATATTTCATATTTTTAGAGACATTGGCAACTAGATAAGGCAATAATGATGGCTTGGTTCTATCTAGTGTGTTGTATCTCAGATCAGCAGACACCCTGAATTGTTCCCCAGTGTGAACCTGGACTCGTCTTTGAAGAGCTCAGAAGCTCATCCCTGTGTGGTCCAAGAAAATGTTCTTTTACCCAACATGAATTGGTATATTCGTCATTCAGCGGGGCACTCACATCTGGTCATCTTGTGTAGAGACCTCAATTGAGAAGGCATTTTTGCACCGCAGTAGAGAAGATTCTAATTTCTGATGTAATGAAATGATCTGCAACGAGAGGAAGTACATTCGTGCTTCTTTACCATAAGGCCGAAGGAGCTAGAAAATGGTTTCACACAGACAGTGTAACTCGTGGATGATCTGGGACATATACCTTCTAGATACAGAATCTTCATATTGTTGCTTAGATAGGGGTTCAAGTACTTTATGCAAATCAGTCGCAAAAAACAAGACTTTTCTTAAGAAGCGATGGAAATTTATTGTCCAAAAACAATCCTTGGAATACAGGATACTCCGCGAAATTAGCAGATTAAATCTCAAAAGGTCTTTTCATCTTCAAAAGCTCTCAGACACAACTATCAGTGTCTAAAATACATGTATGTCAAAGATTATTTATAAACACTTTCTTGTTCTACTCAACAGCCGAAGTAATCACAAATCACTGGTCAACTCTTCAACGGCCAAGGCTAGACTACTAATCGCTAGTCAAACCAATACTAACTCAATTTCGGTGAGCGTCTCCCTATTTATAGGTCTCACGGATCTTTCGAGAAAAATTCGCTTACGTCACAGGTAGTGATTTATCCTAGATTTTTCTATACTAATTTCCAGAAGAATCCATAGGGTCACGAACTCGCGAAAATGGTAGCCAAGTCACCAACATTGTCGCCAAAAATGATGCCAACTTGGCTTTATCGTCAAGATTTCGTCAAGTTCCCATTGAATCGCCATTATAATGTAAGGAACGGCGTTGCTTGCGAATATCACAATTTTAACATAAAATAAAGGCAAAATAAATATAAACTTATTACTCAACCAGATATAAATTATTTACACTAGTTCAAAAATGCATTACACAAAATTCGTAAAATTAATCCCATGGACGTTAAACCATACTTCAGGTCTACATTGAGACGTCTAGCAGCATCAACTTGTGACAACTCTATTTCCATCCATTCAACAGCCTAATCGGGTAAATTACACCTCCTAGACTTTGTTAGATACTCTCCTGGATATTGTGAACGAAAAAACCAACAACTATCGAAAATTAACAAGCAAACACAAAACGTTTACCCGAAGTTGTGAAAAAACTTCAGTTTTGCATATTTTTGGCCACTTTTATAAAAGTGAAAATTTCTCTAAAATAAAAAGGATGAATATCATCGCTTTTTGGACACACGTTGTCTTAAAGTTCATGCAAACTTTGAATTTAAAACAAACTATGAATTTAAACTACAGTACCAAAAATATAAACCAGTATTCTTCACACTTTGTGGACTCCCGGTAACCCGGTAAATTGTTTTGAATGGCATTTAAATGTTCATAGCTGTGTGAGAAATCTTGTGTATTTTGTATGAATTTGCAACCTAAAATTTAGGAGTTGTTTCTACTTATAAATTTAGATTTTAACGTCCAATTTCCGTTGATCTGCTGATAAGCTGTTCATTCTCCTTCAATGTCAAGCCTTTTGATTTATCTATTCAAGTACATGACTTTTAGTAATTTAAAATTTAAATTTATATTCATTTTTTACAAGAAAACTGCTTTTAAGAATTTCATCTTTTATAAAAATTGAAATGTTACCAAAACTTTGACATTTTGATGTGGCCGCGGTAGCCGAGTGGTATAGGTATCGGACCGTGGCTTGCCTTGTCAAGAGTTCGAGCCCAGTACCACTAAAGACCCGCCGTGTAGGGCAGCGATGCACGTTAAATCTGTCGAGAGCTGAAACGTCCTCCCGTTGGTGTGGTGTGGTAGTTAGGAGAGGGGGGTGCCAGCTCACAGGTGTCGTCCACGTCACTTGACCATGGTTCAAAATTACGTGGTCCGTCACCAAAAGCCCTCGTGTTGCTGAACAGTGCGACGTTAATAATCAATCAATTGACATTTTGATTTAACAAGTAGTGATCACTTACGAAACCTCTGTCAAATTTCCAGGGAACAAGGGTTGAAGAGCTCTGATATAAACTATAAATTTCATTGATACTGCCATTTTTTCATTGTGAGATTCAAAAAACATGCTGTACTTTAATTTTTAAAGGACAGTGTAATAAATACATTGCTCAAGAATTTTTCCAGTGTATTAAAATACCGCATTCTCTATTACTTTATTCTGTATGCAATACAAATCGTTTTCTCGACTGTATAATTTCTAAGCTTATAACACGAGTGAATTAGTTAAAATGAAATTCCATTTACCTCCCAATTCATTTTACACTCCATCTTCCATGAAATGGATTATCCATTCAAATATTTTCCTTCTCTTACTTCTACATTAGCATGACTATGCCGATTACATAAGCATACATCTATTCAAATGCATTCTTTTCTGCAAAAACACATTCCTCGTCTCTCAGATTCGCCAAATTCCCTGCGATTGGATCTTTCCCACATCAATTAGCGGCTTCCATTGTGGCGAGAGAAGCGTGGGTGGGAGATCCTTTACCGTCCACTGAATTCCCAGTAATGAACTATTTAGGAGCTTCTCCAAAGAGAAGGGATGCTGTTAAAGGACTTTAATTGAAGACGTACCCCGTTCTTAAGCGTTTCGGAAATTGCAAGGGGATTAGTTAAGCGAATTAAGACTTTGGTTAGAAGAAATTCCCTTTTTTTGTATTAGATTGTAAGGTTGATTATCGGCAATAGTTAATTTAAAGCATCTTTTTAATCAATATCGTAAAAAGATTAATAGGCTGGAAAATTTTATAAAAAATCTTAATTATTTGAAACTTTATATTGTTTTTTCAATACTTATTGATTTCCTTAGAGTACTAATTTGCTTCATTTCTGATTAATATTTCAATTGTGTCTTAGACTGGAAATTGAAACAGTTTTACATACAATGTGATACCACATCCGTATATTAATATAATATTTCCTAAATTTAATTTAAAAAGTGTTCAGTATTTTGAGCTTTTGCATATAATAAAATTCATATATATATGAGTTTTCCTTTCATTTTCTGCTGAGCTTATGTCTAAATTTTCTGCTGGATGGGGAAGGTTGGACCTTGCAAAAGAACTTTAACCCTATTTCACGGTCCTAAATCAGTGACAGTTCTAGAAAACACAATAGTTTTCCAATTTGGTCTCTTGACTTTTTAAATGTCACTTATATTTTAACGGATTTTTGTAGGTTTTAAAATCCATTTTCATACATTCTTATCTTTGTAAGAACTACAGTTCATCTTTTATTAATTTATTTTAATACACAATGAATATATATATATATATATATATATAAATGTGTGTGTATGTGTGGGAGTGTGGTTCGTTAGCTAGTAAAGACTAAGAGCTAACAAACAAAACTATTAATTCTAACGGTAACAAAAAGTTGCGGGCTACACAAATACTATATTAAGTGCGCGTCGTTGCCAAATGGCTAAAATTCACTTTTAGGAACTCGTTTTTTTCTTCTTCGCTCTCCTCTATCTCTCCCTCTATCCGTTTTGTCTCTGGGGGATCGCCACTCGCCTTCCTGTGAAACGCGCTCAATCACGTCTCAAGGCACCGGCAAACGCTGCCATTATATAAGGGATTCACATAGATAGGAAGTTAAAATATAAGAAACCACAAAAACATCGATAAATATGTAGGAATAAATAGTAAAAATATAATATAAAATACACGCAAATTACTATATAAAATTATAGAAGAAAAAGAAGTAATATGATTAGACGAAAATTAAAAAAGGAACTCAACGAGTCAAAAAGCAATTTTGGACTTAGGACCGAACAAGTAGGGTTAAGTTAAGGCTGTTTCATTCTTTCATTACAAAATAAAATTCGAAAAAAAAATTTTTTTGAAGATTTGGTTTTTTCTTTTGATGAAACAAATATTTTATTTATTTATTTGCTTTTTTTTTAATCTATATTCGTTAGACAAATTTTTCCTTAGTAGCAATCCTAAGAGCAGAAAAGAAATATCTAGATAGCTTTTCTTTACTAATTTCACGATGCTTGAAAAGTTTATTTCGTAACATTATAATATTCTAACAATGGTAGTTGCATTGTGCCGCATGAAATAAAAATATCTTCGATAGTTCTTAGTTTTTGAAAGAATGGAAGATGTTATTTTGTGTAAATCTTTATTTAAACATCATTAAAAAAATATGAATTACAGCATGACAGTCAGGGTCACAACTGCTACGAGAATCCTCTCCTGCGCACGCGTATATATATATAAGTCTCATTGACACCTTAGTTATTTGTTTCCCTTACTAATTAGCTCTCCTCTCCAAAAATTTAATGACCTCTGCTCTAAACGAATTATTTGTCTAATGCAGCCTTTCTTAAACTCAAACTGTGAGGGAGCGAGTACATTGAAAAGTCGAAAATAAATGATAATCCAAAAAATTATTAATAAAAAGCAAAACAAAATAAATTTTGAGTTATGAAAAGTAACATATTACTTATCCTAATACACTTAAAAATAACTTAAAAGCAACATATACAAAATTTAATATTTATATTGATAACTTGTGTATGGTTTATAATTAAGGTGGTATTGCATCTTTGGCATCGAAGTACCTTATTATTGCCTTCAACACATTGTTATTCTATGGAGGGGGTGCGATGTAAATTATGATTGAAAATTGGGTCGCCAACATTAAAAGTTTGAAAAGCACTGATTTAATGAATATAGATATAAAGAGTTCAGTAATGAAATGCTTGTTTCGCCAGAAAAAGAATTCTGCAATATGCAGCCATTACGCAGAAACTTTTTTTTTTGTTCGAATTTTATTTCATGAAAGAGTCAAACAGACCTTATTTTTTCTTCAAAATTCGAACATTTTCCGAAGACAGGCAAAGGAAATACTTTTTTTTCTACAGCAAAGACGCATAAGGGAATTTATCGTCGGTCGCAACCTCTGCTCATTGACAGTTGAGAACAATAAGGGGAAAAAAGGGAAGAAACAGCCTCGGATGTCAGGGGAAATCACAATAGATTGAGTAAGAGGAGGGAATCCCTTCTCAAAGACTTTGTGAAGTTCTCGCCGAAAGAGAAGAACTTGTCACACTTAGATCGCATTGTGACGCCCCATATCTCGTATTCCCATGCAACTTCTGGAAAACGACACTCTGCCGCTCAAAGGGGATATTTTATTTCGAGGAATGGAAAAAGGATTTTGCATTTAAGAAAGGGTGCATTCCTTCTTCTTTAAGAGGGATCGGCGGGTTGGAAATACAATTTTAACATAATCCATACACTTTCATTTTTTGGATCTAGATATTTAAAAAATTGTAACCATTAACATAAATTTATTCAAATTCATCCCAAAATTCACAAGTTTTCTTGCACATATTTTCATGATTTAGAGAGTTATAATGTCCTCATGAGGAGTGGTGAGAAGTTTGGTGAGTTAGGTGCTAGCTCAAGTTTTATCCTCTGAAGTTAAAAGTTAAAAGTCAGTTGCTTATAGACCTTGTGTAGTTGTGCAACTATAATTATATATATATATATATATAACAATCCATCTATCACATATTTCAAGGTTATATCTTCCTAAAATGCATATTACTTAGTCATTTGCAAGCGTATTCTTCTCAAAACATGTTTTCTAACATTTACTTCAAACAATCGTCCTTATAGGAATCCAATTGCTTGATATTTTTTTAACGTATTCTTTTAGAAATGGTGTGAATCAGTCTTACACTTAAGCACGGATTTCCTTTGATTTCGAATAATATACTAGAAAAAACTTCGTATTCAACAATTCTTACATGTTTTTTTTTAAAAAAAGATTATTCACAAAAAGATCATTCTCTCTTACTAAAATCTGTATTAATATATACGAGGGGTGTGGCTATTAAATAACGAGACTGAAGCAGTAAAAAAAAAAATTTTTATTTCATATATATTTGTTGTCACTGATGCCACGTGTCCTGACGTTGTCAGATCAAGGCCCCTAATTTCATCGCGGCAAAGGGCTAGATGTACACCTATCGTTAGCCGTAGCTTTGGGCACCATACAGGAGACACTACGATTTGGCTCGGTTCCACCCCAATTCTTAAGGAGAACACCCAAGAGAGAGTCAGGGGCGTCCAACCTCTCTTTCCCTTTCACCAATCACACGAGCGGACTTGATGCTCAATGGATATTTAGAGTCCCCCTATGTGAACACACTATACATTTCAGACGCCCATGACTTTTCCGGGATTCGAACCCAGCCTCGACGGCATAGCAGTCAGCGTCACTAACCACTATACTGGATGGGCGACTCATACATATTTACTTATTATTACTTTCAATTTAAGCCCTTTTCTACCCATTCAATGCCCCTTGCAATTTTTCGATTGTTCGAAACAGTGCTGGAAATCTTTTTTGTTTGAGCTCCTTTAAGACGCGTACCGCTTTCTCTTTTCCAGCGCTTTAACAGACTCAAATTATGTTTCTTTTAATACAGATTTCATCTTAGAGAAATTAAATAAATTTCTTTTTTAAGTAATCCTTTTTTTTTTCATGATACCTATATTTCAGGAAATTTGGTTCCTTTTTTTCCAGCTGTTTTGTTAACAGTTTATATTTAAGTAGCTTTATATCCGTTACTAATATCTCAAATTTGCCTCTGAACGCAGGGAACGATTCTAAAAGCCTTTAATAAAAAGTTACTCTAATTTATTTCTTTATTTTCTGATTATTTACAATCAGTTGCTTATCGGAATGGTTAATAGATGCAGAATAAACAGTAATAAAAATATAAACTATTATTTTCAGCAGTCTAATAATTATAAATAGAAAAAAATCAGTGTAAGAGAGAGAGAGATATTGAGCATTTTTATAAAAAGTAAGATTTGAAAGACCTTCGAGTAGAGTGGTTTGATATCCTAGCATTGATGTCGGTGGGGAATTAATAATGTGTAGTTCCAGTTCAGGTGTGTTTCTCATTGCTAGACTGGCTCAAAATTACACGAGATGCATTGTTAATTGTCTTTTACGAGTCAATAAAGAAGTATTAGAATAAAACTCATTTTCCTTCGAAAAATTTTTTAAGCAACATATAAAACATGGGGAAAAATGCTCAGACACTCTCTCCGGGGAGAAATTTTGTAATGGAAGAGACCATCGATTTCTGAAGTACATATGTTACAAAGATTCTAGCCTTATTGTCGGTAATGGATCCACATTTCTATTAAGAATACATATTTGCCCAGGAGATGTGTTTCCAGGCTGTGCTCTGTATTGGTATTAATCTATTGTGCTATATAGCACTGGGATCAATATTATTTGGTTGACTACAGCTTTTGCCAACAACTCTATCATTTTTAGGTTATAGGAAAAAAATAATCACTTTAAAAAAATACTACTTTTTTAAAAAAATTTATAGACTGAAAAACGCTTTGAATTAATAACTGGAAAATAAATGATATATAAGTACACATATTATATATGTTGATTCTACATAAAAAGAGATTATAAAAGTAGAATACAGTACCTATACTTCATCTTACAAAATGTAAATCTATACGGATGTTTTTACAAAACCAGAGAGAATTGAGTTTTATTATAAAGAAATAAAAGAGAGGTAATATGAGGCAACAGAAAAGAATAAAAACATTTGTGGTATAAGAAATCTGAGAAACCGTATGCTAAAATGTAAAGTTAACAAAACTTAAGTATTATTCATACGCTTTTTTGATACTATTGAACTTTTAAAAATAAAATCACCCACTGAGAGAAATGGTCTAATTAATTAGAAATAACCATATTTTATTTGCACAAAATTCTGATGGTTTCTTCATTACAAAATGTCCTTTGCTAAAAAAAAATATAATGCTTTTACAAAACTGGATATAGTAGACATTCATTCAAATTCTGTTAAAACAACTGTTTAATCGAATGATAAAATGCATTGAAGATCAAAAATACATTTAATGTATTAGAATTTCATCACCAGTAGGCTATTTGACATACCAAATGTGTCCATAACCATAAAACACGTGGGAAAATAATTCAGAATATCAGCGAATTATCTAGGAAATCCTGTTGTCTTCTCTTCTTAGAAATATAAAATTTTTAAAAAAAAAAAAAAAAAAAAAAACTCGCTGGTAATGTTTTTCGCATTCCGTAAAATGTAAAAATATTTCCAATACATTTTTTTATGTTAGATATTTGATTCTACTTTTGAGAAATGTACTGTTTTTCTTTAAATAACATGCTTTTTTAATATTAAGCTGTCTTTTTCTAACTTTAAAGTACTTTTATTTCGTTTTTTATATGATTCTTTGATGAAGTAAGATGGGAATTTTCGACTGCTAACTTTTTCTGAAGTATCGCCTTTTAACTGTACTATCGTATAGACCAGGGATGGATAAACAATAGCCCGCTAGACATTTTATCCGCCTACCTCATATTTTCAGATAATCGCACAGAAATTTTCGATTTCAATGCTAAAAAAGAATCATTTGCAAACTTATCCCATATTTTGAATATGTAAAGATATTCCACATTTTGAATACGTTTGCTTATGTAAAGGCATGAAAATCTTTATGAACACTGATTTTAAAACTTTAGCGTGAGCAAAATATAACTCACCTTAATAAACATGCATTAAATTATTAAAACATATTTACTTGCTTTTATATTTAAATTTAAATTTTAAGAAACCAAGAAGTATATATTTTATATACACAAGCACGGCTCCATTTATCACATTAGAAATAAACTTTTTCTTGCCAACGTTTAGTATTTATTGCATTGTATAATAAAAATTATATTAACCTACTAAAAGTTTTCCTTTTTTGCCCCTTTCTTAAAAACGTGTACCTATCACTAGTGCAGATTGCCGTACTCATTTCAATCAACCACAGCGTTACACGTTAAAATGAAGTTTATAGACCTGGATATATATTTTTTCAAATGCTTAAACTTCTCTAAGAATAAAGGGAAACAAATTTATAAACGTGCATAATGTATTCATGCAAATGTTTCTGAATATTGGTGGGGAATGTTTTATGGAAAAAAGCGTTTTAGTTTGAATTTAAAACAACCTTAAAGTGACTGACTGCATTTAGAACCCTGATTTTGAAAAAGCGCATTGAACGATTTTTTTTTTAATTTTTAGTCGAATTATATCATATATATTTATAATTTTTTAAGAATATTATTACAAGAAAAAATTATTTTGATGCAATTTTTTGACAGAAAAGTGAAGAAAGAGTAATATATTTCTAAAACATTCTTCTTTATGGAAAACGGTTCTATTATAATAGTATTTTGCCTATATAGATCTAGGGATTCTATTTCAGGGTTGAGCTAGGATTTTTGAAATATATAGTTTACAAGTGGATTTATTCACATTTTATTACATCACAATAAAAAAATTTTAACAAAATACAACCTTTGTTATTTCAATCGACCGCAACACTGAAAATAATGCAAAAATTGTAGTTTAACCTTGGTGTAGAAGTCCTAGCTATATTTTTAAAAATATGTCACACTTCCTTCTCTCTCTCTCTCTCTTTTTTTTTTTCCTTTTGGCAAAAAAATTGCATGTAAATGATTTGTTTTCCTTGTAATAATATTATTAAAATAAATTTATACCTATATTTTAATTCCACTAACACTAAATGTAGAAAAAAAGTATTAATGCACTCACTTTTTCAAAATCACAGTTCCAAACGTAGTCAGTAACCTTTAGAAAATGTAACAGAGATGACTTTATCTCACTCTGTGATACTTTTTACATGGGAAACTCATCATTTTAGGGCTCGCCCATAAGTCAAATGTAGAATAAAAGACACATTCTATGATAAATTTAACTCTATGTTACGGACGACTTTCTGCCTTTTCCATTCTTTTGTGTCTGTTTATTTCTAGGGTCTTCCTTTTGACATCAAAGCCATGCGCTCCTCTTCTTTCGTCATTCATTATACTCGTTTTCCACTCTATTGTTCCCTCTGTCATTCTGGTGCACCCTCTTTTTACTCCCAACAAAAAAAAAAAGAATTCCTGTTGTTCTATTATGTTCATATATTCCGTCACAAAAGAAAATGCATGCCTGAACACGAGATTGGTTTTAAATCTTAATTAACATTCGAGTTTTGAAACATCCCTTCCACGAAAGCGTACAAAAGAAGTCTTTAATTACTTAAAAGAGTGCATTCTCTCAGAAAAAAATTATTTCATATAAAAGAAGAGTTAAATTGCAGTAGTTTAGATTTCTGAGGGCTTTATGTTATTCGAAAAATTTGCTGGAACAAAGGACTCCCAGTTGTTGAAAAGCATTTCATCTGATCTTGGCACCAGGTGTTTTGAATCCGCGATTTCTTTTATGTATGTTATTACGCGGGTGGATATCTTATTTATTGGAAAGGTAATGTAAATATTATTTTCTAAAAATGTTCTTTCTAAAAAAAAATTGAGTATTCTGTGCAGCGTTGGTCTTTGCCAACAATGCTGGAGAGAGAGATATATACTAAGTCGCATTATAAAGCAACACTAGGGTTATTGGCGATGGACCTCATAATTTGAATCCCGGTCAAGTGACGAGACCGACGTCTAAGCTGGCACCTCCCTGTTCCAATTACCTCGCGACACCAAAGGGAGAAAAGGGATAACATTGAGCCTCGACAGATTTAACAGCAACTACCCCGTATACACTGCGGGTCTTCAGTGACACTTGGACTTGAACTCGCGACACTCCAGTCACAAGTTCGAGACCATAAACCCAAGGCTACCTTAGCCACTAATGCTTGAGAAGAATCGTGTCAAAACACTAGACCTAGAGAAAACAGATCACTAAAATTTCATGGGCTGTTAGAGTTGTACCGTCAATAGTACCAGAACGCTGTTTATCTTTTATGTTGACCTCACAGCGAAGACACATTACTTAAAAGGCTGCGTGCGAGCCATTGATTCTTCATGCCTTATTGATGTTTACTGAACTGTATTCCAATGTTAAATGTGAGGCAAGGTTAACTGGTTCCTTCTTTCCTTTTCAGTTGACATCTTTGGTATTTAACTTAGTCTCGTGAAATCCAGTCTTCTCGAATTTACACTAAGTAGAATCTACTAGTAGTCTCGAATGTTCAGCCAATCCTTCCCTGAACATATCCTCGAAGCTCTGAAAGATCTCTTCTGATCACTTCTGAAGTTTTTCAAGTAAGATCTTATTTCCGAACCATTGAGGTATTTGGGGATATGTAGTATTAACAACATATAGGTTGGAAACATTTCTTATTGTGTGGCACGATGAACTATTGTAACTATATTTAAAATGGTTTATTTCTTATTGTATTTATTTTAAGGAATATACAAATACATAATTTACTGTTTTATACTTTGTGCTACACTTTCTGTTAAATAATGTAGAATGTTTAAAGATTATTTAATAAAAATACTCACTTTTTATTCGTCAAAATATACGACAGCTTATATAAAAAAATGATTAGTAATTTTGATTAAATAATTTGATGTATTAAATTTTAGATTCTCTAAGCAAAACATAAATTTGATTGTAGCTTTCTACAATATTTAGATATTTCTCTTGTCCTTTGAAGTCAATTTATAGTAATATATTTAATATTTTAAAAATTATAACACTATTTGAAATTTCTCTTTTTCTACATTTAACTCAGTAATTGACAGCGAGAAGAAAAATATGGATTCTTCTTTAAAAATTAAAGTAACTATTTTGGTACCATTAAAACATGGTTTAGTGAGAATTTTTTAAGTTCTGAAGAAGAGAGCTTTCAGCTACAACATTTATTATTTTTGAAAGATTAACAAAGCTGAAAATAAATGAATATCTTTACCTACATATTTATTCAACAAATTTGTGTTAATTTTATTTTTCACTTAAAATGAAGAAAAAAAGAGAGTCTGCTTTAATTTGATTTTAAAATAACGTTGTTTTTAGTGCTTTTTAACAGTTATCAGAACTTCATTTATTACTGTAAACGAGTTAGTGAAGTTAAATCAACTAATTTTAAATTAAATAATCCTTTGCTATTTTACCTTACAGCGCTACAGAATCTTTTACAGACTTTTAATATTTAAAAACAAAACGTTTTGATCTATCAAAAATAAATGCTTGATTCAAATAAAATTAAAGTTTAAGAAGATCTTAACTTAGTCTGTAAAATAATAGATTATAAAAAATTGATTCCATCGAAAAGATTGTTTTTGCTTCGAAGTTTATTGTATTTTAGGGTTTTCAGGCATGCACTACTTTTGATTAATTCTACTTACAATTAATATAATGGCCTGCTAAAATATTAAATAACTTCATTACTATTTTTATTTTAGAAAGGTTTAGTGGAATAAGTTTTTTGTTCTGTTCAATCGCGTTTTTAACATGAAGCGTGCATTCCTCGAGTTTTATATGAAACACTAGACAATGCTCTAAAATTGAATATCGGAAAGGAAATATATTTTTAGCATCACGAGATCATGATCAGTCGAACGCTTGGTTCAACCAAACGATTTTGTCAAAAATAGAACTATGTTAAAATTCAAACTCCTTTAAAAAAGGAATATTCAAATATATAAGATATAAATATAATCTTGAAGATTGAAAAAAAATCTTCTAAACAATCTCTGTCATTTTTCACCAAGAAATTGATGTATCAAAAATCACAGATCAAATTGAGAATTATCTAAATAAAAATTAAAGAATAAATAATAATAGGGGTTCTAAATAAAAAAGTTTACTCTTTTTTATCTACAAATAAAATAAATATTTCAATTCATTTACCATAATTCATTCACAAATTACGTTATACATTCTTCCATTTCATATTTTACAATCATTGGCTCTTTGTAAAAATTTTACTTGGGTAAATCTGAAATGAGAAGATATAAATAATCTCAATTCAATTATTAACTAATTCTTTACTCGTTATACGATTTGAAACAATCGTTGTTAGAATATATAGGAATGAAATTGTCATATGGAATAATGAAGCGTTTATATAGTGCTTTGGATAAAAATACCAAGTAGATATTTTTAAATGTTGAGAATTTCCTTACAAATTCTGAGTGAACCAGTAAAAAAGGTTGGTTACAAAAGTACTGTATTACGCGGCGCAATATATATTTTACAATCTTTTGTTCAAATTTCGTGTCCTTACATTTTGTTCTTAAACAGCTATTGTTTCTTTTTAAATATATCTTTAATTTGTTGTATTAGTGTTCTTTTCATTTCTCATAACTTTGTGTGGAATTTTCTTTACATGAATTAAAGGTATCTCTGACGACGATCGGAACCATAACTTTGCAAAAGCGTATAATGAATAGTTTTTGTTTTTATTTTATATTTAATGTCACTTGAATTAAAATCTACATATAAAGTTAGTATAAAATCATTATTACAATAAAAAAAAATATTTAAGTGCAATTTTTTTGGCTGAAAAATGAAGAAAGAAAGTAACATATTTCAAAACATTTCCCTTTTATGGAAAATGCTTTTATAATAATTCTATTTTGCTTACATATAGTTAAAATGTCTATATAGAGCCTGAACTAGAAATTTTGAAATACATAAATCAGAAATGGATTTATTCATATTTAAATATATCAGAGTAGAATTCCATTAAGATCTGGTGGAATAATCTTAAAGATCTTCCCATGTGGCCAAGACGTAAAGTAGTTGCCGAGTTTCGTCCGACCACTGTACACGACTGTCTCCTGAAACATCTACATAGAATTCATGTTGCACAGGCTCTTTTCTGCACGCTCTACGATTTTCGGGAGGACATGGGTGCTAACCACATTCGCTAAAGGGCTCTTCTTTGTGCGACCTTTATAGACAAGCTAGAGACTTATTGGGTTCATAGACTTTTCTCGCCATTTTTACTTTATTATTTTTCCTTACTTTGTTTATTTTGTCTGTTTTTGTTCCTACCTCCTTGTGGTGTAGTGGTATGAGTCTTGGTGCCTGATATATATATATATATATATATATATATATATATATATCAGAGCACACACAGAGAGATAATTTTTTTATAAGAAAACACAGGGTATTATTTTAACTGATAGTAACTGAAAATGATGCGAATTTTTCAAATAATGACTTGGTATTATCACATCCTGGGAGGTCGTCGCAAATGGTGGAGAGTGAAAAAATTGATCAAGCACAGTACTAGATTATTATCTTTTATTTGAAAGCTCAATTTACCCCGCGATTGCTAAGTAAATGATTTCAGAAATTATTAATCTGAGAAAAATTATAGATAATTCATAGGCATAAATCAATAATAAATTAAATTATTTATTAAAAAGTAGTAAATTACTTTATAACTGAGAGCGAAAACATAGAAGTTTTAGCAATCATTTTATTTATATATAGAATACCTATTACTAGTCATGTTTCTGATTCGAGAACTCTTTATTTTACATTAACTTTTTTCACTTAAAATGAGTACAATGTTATACATTTAACGTTTTTTGCTTAGAAAACATAATTTAATGCATGCCATTTTTTTTCTTAAATGAAATTTCAATTTCAGCTATAAATGGATTGGAAAAAAACACGTATCCAACATTAAACTTTTTTAACATATACATGGACATATTACGGCAACTTGTACGAGAGCAGAAATTTCGAGCATGATCGAAAACGGTGTTAAGTTACGTAGATTTTGAGCAACTATTTCGGTCGCGTGATCTTCAAAAAGCTTGAATATTTGAACACATTTTTCCTCTTGGTATATTTTAAAGAGAAAACTCTTCCACGTAAATGCAGTTTCGATATTCCCAGGAGGTGAATTTTAAAAAGCTTCCTGCTTCTTTATTCAGATCTATAGTAAATGTAAAGTATAAAATTTCAAGTGAGATATTAAAATCACATAAAGAACGGGAATAAACTATTCTAGTCATAATAAATAATGTTGATCTTTATAACGAAGAATTTTCGATCTATAAATGCCCTTAGCAATATAGTAGAAGATGGAGCCTTCTACTATAATATCTGTAATACCTTTTTATTAACGTATACATTGTACAGATGAATAAATGTTTGAAATAGTACTTCATTTTTAACTAGTAAAATAAGAAAAAAAGTATTTTTTTTAAAAAAAAATCAATTAAATACTTTATTACATATAACAGAAAAAGTTTGAAAAAGTATTATGGAAAATTTCGCCTTTATTATCTTCCCAGCCATAAAGGTATTGTAGAAGGAAAGATGGCTTGCAGGCTGAGAGATTATTCTTTCAATAACGCTGAGTAAGTAGGGGTAAACTTAGAGAGAATTGACGTCAAATTTGTCATAAGATGAGGTCAAGACACCAAATTATGATACAAAAATAGATTCCTCATGACAAATCTAAAATGTTATAGAGTTATTTAAGAAAATACCCCCAGAAGAGCTTCCAGAATACAGAAAATCTATATACACATCGTTACAGGGGAATATCAATTCTGTATATTAGTATTTTACTACAATTCTGTGCGTTTTATTTACTTTGTACGATATTTTGATAACGGATCTGAATTGATGCACACTTTGTTCCTGTGCTGATGTTATACTGTGGATTTATGTATGCGTGTTATTTGTTTCATGCTGAAAGGAAATTTATTTTAATTACTAGAGAGTACCAAAATAAAATGTTGACTTGTTTCGAAGCAAAATTGCTTTCCAACATTTGAAAGCAGTTCAACTTCATAACCATATATTTAATGCCAAAGACTTTGTAAAGGCTTATATGCCCTCTTGAAACTAACTTGGGATTTTTCTTTGGTGCGTTTTTGAGAAATTTAGCAACAACCTTCTTACAAAGGAAGCTTGATATGTTAATGAGAGTAGTTATATCAAGTGATTTAAAGCACATGTACGGAAGGAGAATAGAAACCGCGAACGGCAGACAGTCAGATAGTATTATGGAGTGTTTACTCGTTGTGGTTCTAGTTTTTCCTTTAGTTAAGAAGGATAATTGAGATCCAAAATATTACTGATACTAAACATTATTAGGAGTTTCAATTAGCCTACAGTTTTTTTAGTTCTGTTGCGTGAGTAGAGTGTTCGTCCCCCTCTCACTATAAAGCTCTACATTTAACTAATAAATACATTTTAATTACAACTGTGTTTAGAGTTTGTTATGGTTGCGATGCCTACTATCGTATTGGTTGGAACGCAGACTTTTGATATAGAGAATTTTTGAAGCTACCTGCATAAATTTTGGGCAAGCCATCAAAACTCTTAGCGCTAATACATAAAATTTTGATACATGGCATTTTTATATAAAACATAATATGTCATCTAAGCTTCCCCCAGGTATATGTATATAACTTAATATAGAACATTCAAAAAATTCTACATTCATTTAAAATTCTGGATTCGATAAGGTAGTTTCTCAATTTCGTATTTGAAGCAAACGGCAGTCTAACAAAAAGAACCAATCTTTTTGTTACCCTTTATTTACATCGACACAAATACCCCATTCCGTCGTTTCTCAATTTATTTACTTAAAAAAATTTGTTTTACAAGAAAAGAAAATATTCTTCGATAACTAAAAAAAAACCATTAAATTTTTGTTTAACTTTAAATAAACTTCTATGTTTATACTAGTTTCTCTAATATTTCTTCCTGAAATTGCTTAATCGAAATGAATTTAGTAGCATTAATCCTTAGTTTTTCAAAAGGTTAAATTTATAACTTTCCTTTTTTTAGGCTAATCTCATTTAAGTTAGTAGCATCAAGTGAGAGTTTTCGAAAAACATTTTTTATACTTAAATTTTTCTTCTTTTTAGGATACTAGAACTTCTTCCTCTTATTTTTCATCCCAATACTGCTTTTTTAACTCAAATCTTTTAAACCCAAGCTGAGATTTAAAAAATATCAAAACCGATCGCTAGAATAACTAAAGCTATATTGTTGATTCTCTATTTTGATTTAGAGAGAAGACTTACGATTTTTTATGCATCGTATCCTGATGGAATTTTATTAGCGGTCGTAAAGTTTTTCATAACGTCCATATTAAGCGTCATAAAAGAGAAACTTTTAAGCAACTTTACAGGCTTAAGGAAATATTTGGTAGAAGGTTTTAGCCAGGCAGTAAAGCTTTCACTACCTTAATATAACAGGGACTAGATAATTACGAAGGATTTCAAGATTCACTGTTTCCAAACTTTACAACTTTGATCCATTTTTTAATCATTTTTTTATATTTTCTTTTTAATATTTACTCTCTTAAAATTGGTAGTGCGTTGTTTGTTAAATAACTCTAAATCCCTAAGACGAAAGAGAAAATAACCGTTGTAAATTTACTTTGAATTTATTGCAAATAGAAACATGTAAGATGTGTTGAAATTCCCATTTCAGAGAAATTTCATGTGCATGAGTCCCCAATTTCCTTCCTGTTAAATTGCTCATTATTTTGATGCGAATTCAAACTGCTAATTTTTGGTCCTCCGCTTAGAATTTCATTTTTTCAGAATCTGTTAAGACATACCTCAAAGAAAAAAGTTGGGGCAGTTACATTTTTTATGACAGTTTATTTAAACAACATCAATGGAACTTGTGATGATCCTGTGATATCCCCCTCCCCACTAGTAAAGTGAAGTGAAGAAATAAGAATTTTCCCGAATAAATATTTCGTTTTGTAAATAGCATTAACGCACTCATTCACTTACTCAAACGTCAGCACGTTGGTTTATTGTGAGTAATAAATAAAAATTTTTTAACGAGTGTTTATTTATGTCTATACTAATTTGGATTGTCATCATTAATCGATTAGACCAAAAAGCCTACAGAACATTTAATAAATAATTTAAAATACACATTTTCAGACATAAGTTGTATTTTCTTTTGTTTGCTTCTTTTCTCTGATACATATGTATCATCCACGATCAAAGAGACGAAGACATAAATAAGAATTCATAGCTGAAGCGTAAAATGGAGCTTACAATTTCACAGCCTAAAATTTTTAAATAATATATTTTGCAATAATGGAATGATTTCAGTACCCACAAAAATGAACTTCATATTTTACACTTTTCCAAGATTTCTTGTCATGCTCCTTAAATGTGAGGGAATTTCTACAGAAATGTTAGCTACCTTAAACACAAACGCTTATTTAACCTTACGTTGTATGTAGTGATTGCAATACCGGTATTCGGTACCCCGGTATACTCATTACCGGTATTTTGAGCCATTTCAACAATTTTATAATACCGGTATTTACAAGTTTAAATAACGTTATTCTAAAATTCTCTCCGCTATATGTTCAGGGATCGCCAGCATAATTATAATATATAATTTATAATACATTACATAATTATAATGATTTTAAAAATGAAAATGAAAAAGAAGAGAAAGTGATTAACCAATTCAAATTTGATCAAGTTTATAATAAATTTTATTAAAATGTTTTACCCACAAACCTCTATTTACATCTAGAAGAATTCGGTACACGAAGATGATGACACTAATGTCGATATTAAAAAGGAATTGTCTCTTGAACAAAAATTAGAATTAGCGATAACTAAAAAAGTTTCAACAAAATACAATACAGAAATCAGATATACCCAAAACCATTTGGCGAGAAATCGATTTATTGAAGATGAAGAATTCAGAGGTAAATACTTGGAAAAAGTATATCGCGCATTGCTAACAGTACCATCAACTAGCGTAGATGACAAAAGATTGTTTTCGACAGCTGGTAATTTTTGCACAAAATTACTTTTAGGCTCAATGACAGTACAATTGATGCATTATGTTTTTTAAGATCACATTTCCAAAATTTGTAATAGTACCACAGACTGAATAATGATATTTATACTTTTTTGTGGTTTAAATAATTAAGATGTTCCACTACTTTTTTGTGGTTTTCTTTATGTACTGTTATAATCTATGAGTTACAAATTATTTTTTGCAATGTTTACACTCTCTAATAAAACTGGCTAATAAAACAAAGAAACATCTATGTTTACTTTCTTTTTCTAAAATTTCTACTACCGGTATTAAAACCTGTATCCCCCGGTATTAAGATCTAAAAAATACCCAATACCGGTATTGAGTTTTTGGTCCGATATTGCAACCCCTAGTTGTATGTTAAGGGGGAAAATCGTTTGATTATTCAAGAAAATATTGTAAATACATTTTACGCATTATTTTCCTTAAGAAACTCTTAATAGAAATTATAGTCTATAAACTATTTTTTTTCTTTTCAATTAGGTAATGTACATGCATAAAAAGAATACGTAATCAATCTTAATACTCTACTGTACCGTATTTAAAATATTAGCCAAGTTGTTTTCTTCACGAAGTTAATACATTTTATGTTAAGTGTGTCACTAAATATTCTCCCTGATCAAACAAGCTTAGCTTCTCACATCTATTACCGACAAACAATAATCAAGATACAAACTACCACAAAAAAAGCGTAACTTTTTCGAAGTAGCAAAAAACCTAATCAACTATATTGAAGAGAGAGAGAGAGAAAAAAAAGAAACAACTTTGTGAAAAACTTCTTAATTGATATTTCGGACACTTTAGTGGCAGCAAACACCTTTCACAACAATGTCTTCCACTTCCGCTTTGTAACTTCCGGCCACCTGCCGCGGAGCCATTGCCAAAGCTGCGAAGAGAAAAAAAAAAGCAAACAAGAAATTAATGATGAAAAATATTGATATGAGAAGAAGATGGCTTTCTCTGACATGTTTCCTACCAGAAGCATAAAATAATCCTCTTCTTTTCATTAGCCCAAATAATTAAGACATGACTCATTACTCTTAGGAGGGACGTTTTTTTTTAAACTTATAATAATCTTTTCTCTGCCTTAATTGCTTTTTGTGAACTGAGCTTAAATTTCTTCGCTTTAATCCCGCATTATCAGAATAATAATTTTGGAAGATAGGGCCGTGATTACAAAGATTAAATTGATTACATTTATTCAGGGTGAAATCAGTTTTCCCAGAAATTGTGTGGAGGGGAGATTGTTTGTTTTTCGTTAATGCTTTTTTTGTGGATGTATAAAAGAATGTAAATGTTCTAAAAAATGGTGAGAAAAAATTTATAGAGAAGTTTTCGAAAAGTGCTTTTTTTCAAGCGAGATACCAAACGATTTTTTGAATTTCTAAGTGAAACCTCTTTTATAAAAAATGCTTCAGCATTTGAAAAAAAGAAAAGAACAGTTTTCTTTGTTTTCATCTGTAGTAGAATAATAATACACTTTATGATGGCCGAGACTTTTGATTTATCATAGATGGTAAGATTTTATGTCACATTAGCTGTCTTTGAATGAATATTTATAATTATTAAAATATAAATTTGATTTAAAGCAGTTATTTACTAATTAATGCTCTTAAGGGTTTTTTTTGAAAAAATAAATAAATTCAATTAAAAAATGAACTGCTTTAAATTAGTCCATATATTTTCTATATTATAGTATTATCTGTAAGTTATTTTAAACCTTCATCACGTTTTTATTTATGATATAAAAACGCTATTTCTTCTATGGTGGTTTGATATGCTGTGGTGGTACAACATTTTATTATATCATTTGATGATTTCTTCATTTCTTAATATTACTAAACATTTCATTTTAGCTGTAAATAACTGGAACGGCAATCAAAATTTGAGTTACTTTTTATCACATTATTTTAGAATGAAAGTTAAAACGAAAATGTTTCTCAATTTTAATTTATTTTGTCAAAATATTACCATCTTAATTATATCCAAAGTCCCAAATTTATATACTATACACTTATGTTCATGAGATCCATCCTATCAATCCATGATATTTGGGGCATCATCTAAATGGCTTTAGTTGGTGTAGCTCTTAAAGTTTAATACATTATTAAAGAAGCTTTAATTACTTCCCAGTACTGTAAACTTACGGGGTTGCATACATTTAAAGTTGAGATTCGTTTTTTTTCTGTAAGTTTAATTTTAACACTTTGCTCATTTACATTCATTATTATTACGTGGAATGGTCAAATGGATGGTGTAGGCTTTCCTGCTCCAAGGGGATTGGAAACAACAACAACAACATTCATTGTAATTCAAGCTCAAAAGAAGCTTTCACACTTTAATTTACGAGTTTTTAAATTATTTTATCAAAAGTGGCGCGCGATCTCAACAATAGAAATCATTGGTAATAAAAAGTAAAATTAAGAATTGAAACAACCAAAATAATGTAACGTTGTGTATCATTTTCAGTATATTTCAGTATATCAGGTTGATTCGCTATAAAAATGACAAACGGGTACAGAGACGACTCAAAGTTACATGGCGTTCAGGTTCACAAAGACCGTATTTGAGAGCTATGGTGCAAAGTGGCAACGAAAAGGATCAGAAACAGTAACACATTAATAGGACAGAAAACATTTATTGAAAGATTGTACTTGAACGTTATTCAAAATTACAACCAGAAGTCGTCTAGCAAGTCCGACGACTTGCATGGAATTCCTTATGTTCTGGAAGATTCCTAGCATGTCACATTTCCTCCCGGCAGCTATTAATATTCGAGTGATGAGGTCTTGAACTAAAGGCACTGGCATCTTGTATATCAAACTCTTCACGTAACTTCAGAAGTCCCTGCATGATAGATCCGATGATCGGTAAGGCCAATGAACCAGGCCACCACGACCTATTCACCTCAGTCCAGAGGCTACGTAAAGGTGTCGGTGGACGCGAATTCCACAATGTGGAGGAGTCCTGTTATGCTGGTATCTCATGAAGCGGCGGAATGACGAAGGAACATGTTCTGCGTCAAGAAGTTCAGGTAGGACTTATTGCAAGATGATCAAATATGCCCTACCATCCAAAGAACTGGTACGGTTCAATGAGGTAGTCTCCAAGAATACCTGACCCATTGTTGTTGAGCAGCACGTGGTTACGTACGATGAGGGTTCTTCAAAGTCCACACATGGTTGTTATGCTGATTGAAGTTTTCATCCATGGAACAATACGGAAGCAGCAAATGCACTTTCTGTAGAACTCTGTTGCGGGGATAATGTAGCAAACGTCCTCCGGAATGGATAATCCTTAGGCTGTAATAAAGGAACACTATGTGAAGATGCTACGCACTCATTTGGCTTTCTGAAAGTATCCTCCAGACAATGGATTGAGATAAACCCATCTGTTCGGCTATCACTCGAGTACTCGTACTTGGATTGCCTTCTACCAGACATAAGACAGCCTCCTCATTGCCTGGTATCCTCGTCATTCGCTATCGATTCATTGCAGCTCTCGTTAAAGAAACAGTTTCACGTAACTTTCTGTTCACGCTTGTGAAGGTCGTGTGATGTTGAACACTCATGTAGGGGTAAAATTTTTGTTACAACCGCCAAGCGGTGTGCACGTTAAAATCCGCAGCTTTATACGTGATTAACACATGTCGACGGGTTCCTCGTTTAAATACGTTCACCCAATTTCCTCGGGAAACAGATCACAAAAGATGATTTCTAGCAAGATCGATATTCAAGAAAGCTTCCATTCAGAGCCATCTACCGCAAGGCTGCCGGGAGGAATCTCTCAGAACGTAAGGTATTTCATACAACATCACTTCACTTTCAGGCTAGCCAGACGACATCTGGTCATGTTGTTGCTAATACCACCTGTCTGACGTAGTCAGATTGAGGTCAACTAAATTCATTAATGCAAGGGGCTAGATGTACGCCTGTCGTTGGCCATAGCCTTGAACACCATACAGGTGACAGTACGATTTAGCTCGGTTCCACCCCGATTTTGAGGGAGAACACCCTAGGGGAAGATCAGGGGTGTCCCACCTCTCATTCCCGGCCACCAACCTCACGAGAGGACGCGGCTCGACGGCTGTTTAAAGTACCCCCATGCTGCGAAGGCACTGTACATTTACAAACATCCACATCTTCACCGGGATTCGAACCTAGGCCCTACGGCACAACAGGCAGCGTCGCTATCCACTATAATGTATGGGCGAGAAATCTAGTCGTTATAATCGAAAACACGTTGCAGTACAATTTTTTTTAAAAAAAAAATGTCTTTTGTCTCCTTATTGTGTTGCTGTTCCTGTTCTTTTTCTTTGCTTCTTTGCACCACAGCTCATGCATTTGTGACTCTGCATTCCTATTTGATTCCGAGTCGTCTCTGTTCCCTTTTACACACCCTGTAAGTCTGCAGGTATGGTAGTGAATCACAATGTATAGAAATGTGTTAATACACTTGCATATTATTGATAAATGTTCCTTGTTCATATGAATCCCCCACCTTTTTTCTTATTTATCTTTATAATATATTTATCAGGATAATTGTATGCAAATCTATCTTTATCGCAAACATTTGAAAACGATAATATTAAAATACAAAAAATTATAGGTGATTGTGTGTGCATACTGAAATTACAATATAAAATTTTAAACTACTCTTAATATTTAATGCTATCTTTCCCACTTGGAAGAAAAACCTTGTTTATCAGCCTTAAGCAAGAGTACCGAGTTTGTATATAGCTTATTTGATATTTGACATAGTGTATTGGACAAGATAATATTTACTTATTAAATATTTAAATTCATTTTGTTTTCAAATATTTTCCCTATTCGAGTTAAATTTGTTTAGGTTAAAATTGTCATTTCAAAATTCAGTTTCCCAATATTATGCCTGTGTTTACTCATTTTTCGAAAAATAATAATAAATTGCAAATTAGCGTCAGTTTTCGATTTCGTTGTCATGGAAACAAAACTGTGTAATCATCACGCCAGTTAAAATATGACAATGAAAAATTATTCAACAGTTGTAAATAACTGTGTAAAAACAACATGTGTTTTTCACATGAATACGTGAGAAAATGCTGATAAGAATTGTTTTCAAAACATGATTAATCATTAACCATAAATTATTCATAAGTTCTGTTATTTATAGACTGGATATTTTATTTACAGATGTTAATGTGTTATTCACGACTATTTCTCTAAATATCGAAAAGTAAATTACCCCCTTATATTTCTTCTTTCACGCTATCTCATACACAGTGTATTCGAGGTTGCTTTGTCTTTGTATCTACGATGCATTTTTTTCCCTCTTTTTCTTTGAATGATTTAACATAACAAATCTATGGAGCAATATAATACCAAATGTTATTGCAAAACATGTCAATATTAATTATGAATTTACGTTTGTATATATACATTGCATATGTAAGGGAGTATGTGTATTTTCTTGCTTTCCACGTGTCTTTATACGAGTTTACACGAAAGGTTGCTTACCAGTACCAAAACTCATTAAGAATGTTAGAAAGAACTAACGGAATCTTTTACTTTTGTTAATGAATTTTATGTTGTTGACGTGCCCTTCCCGTAGGGGAAGGAAGTAAAGTTACCTGAGCCTGAGACAGGTTGGACTTCTACTCGATAGATGGCGACACCCCCTATCTCCACCTCTACAATTTAGGCAAGGACTAGAGGGGAGGAAAGTATTATCCAGCACCCTTAGTTTCTGTTGTAATTGCCTGCTGGACTTTCGGAATCATCGATTAAACGAGCACGTACTCTGTATGTACTCGGAGGATATTTGGTATGATCTGGTATCAAACCCATGCCCTCCGGTCTGATGCTCTAACCACTAGGCTACCTACGGCCCTAAATTATGAATCAAAACAATATTTTAGTAAATAATGTTGATCAAATACCTAAAAATTCCCATTAAGAATAGCGAAAAATCAATTTAAATTTACCGTCATTTAACTTAAAATATAAGAATTAATAACCACAAATTAATTAATAAAACAAAGTTGCATTCATTTTCTTTTATTGCACCTTGTGCAGCTAAAGACCCTCTTTGAAAAAAGGATAATGTAAATAATAATATTGGCATCACGTGGAAATTTGAAGAGGGGAGTCCCAGTTGGGGTGTTGTCTTTCTTGCATGGCTGAGACTCAAAATCACGGGGTCATTCACCAATAATCCTCGTTATTGTTTCCTTTGTTCCTCATCTCCATGTCTAGCCAAGCTAGACCAAGTCCATGATCTCATTCACTCTCAAAAAGTCCAACACCATTAGAGGATCTTCATAAAGATCTTGTTTTGAAAGCCCCAGACAGTGAAGAATATGTTCTGGAGATGCCTGGCAGGCAGAACACCTTACACAAGCTGGAAAAACTTTGTTTCCATCCCTAAAAGTCAAAGTTCGAAGGTGTCCACTCCGGAAACGAGTCAGAATAGTTTGTTCCTGCCTGCTGCATTGAAGGAAAAGAGAACCACCAAATCGTTTAGCCTCATACCAGTGAAGAGTAGGAGGAACAGTTGATTGCTTGTTGTTGATGCAGATGGAGTGCAGTTCTGAATAGGTGAGAGTTGCCGAGTTCATAGTGTGTTGAGCTGCGCCATCTTTTGCTAGGGAGTCAGCAGTCTCATTGCCCGCGATGTTAACGGGCGAAGGAACCCATTGTAGATGGATTTCGTGAGAAGAAGAAAGATATTTTAGCATCTCCAAAATAGCCCCTCCTGTGTTATCACCCACCTTATGCCAGTTAGAAAGATGTTAAATGGCACTGCGGCTGTCAGATAATATCCAGATGCAGTTCGAACCAGGAATCGAGAGTGCCTCTTTAATGCCTGTATCAATAGCAATGAGTTCACTGCGAAAGAC
>BMAV01008221.1:280554-304266 GCA_019973955.1 Trichonephila inaurata madagascariensis
AACATATTCGAAAGTTGGTTCACCAATGCATTGCAGAAATCAGAAAGATCTTGAGAACTATGAAAAAGAAGCTGGAATTCATTTAACCTAATAGGAGGATGAAAGCTAGGAAAGTTTTTGAGGTATTTTAATTATTTTTTCTTGAAGCAAGATTAGAGTATTTTAAAAATGGGGGGGGGGGGAAAATGTAAGTGGCCGAATTTTAAAGGTTAGCATACTTCATATTCGTAATTTTTGATGTACAATTCTTCTACTAAAAATCTATTAATTTAATTCAATTAGAACATATAGATATGTATTTCTAGGCGTATGCATTAGACATGGGAATTGTTTGTTTCCAAAAGAATTAGGAAAAGAAATCTCCCTTTCCACCTAAAAATAAAGTGCTCAAATTTTAATCGTTAACACTCTTCCCTATAAATCCAGAATTCACATTAGTTTTCCCTTTTTTGGTAAAAAAACTAGCTTTAATAAAATTGTTGAGAAAAATAATTCTATGTGCAAAATGTATGCAGAAATTCATTTACTGCATGTATTTTTATAATTTTAAATAATATAATACTCTCTCTCTCTCTCTTATAAAAATGTTAGCTTAAATTAAAACAATTATTATTAAAGTTTCTGTTGTTATATTGAGAGGAACATATAACAAATAATAACATCACAATACAATGTAGAAAAATTTTGAAAAAAAAAAGGAATATGTAATAGCTTTATATATAAATTTCTAAAGTATTTCTAAAATAAAATGACATAGTATTTATTTATTCAGCTGTTTAGTTAAAAGTAAAACAATGTATAAATTTACAAGAAACCAACAAACTAATTTATCAGGTGGACTATTTTTTACATATTTTTTACTTGATAATGTGTAATACTTTAAAATGTTTAAAGTGTGAAAATGCTCAAAACACTTTTTAAAAAAATAGCAATCAGAATGTGTTGGAATTTTAACTTATCAAACAAAGTAAAATGTGAATTCAATTAGCGGAGTGTTATCTGTGTTTCAAATTTTCCTCAAAAAAAAACAAAAAAAAACAAAAAACAGAACTATATTTTGAGCAATGTTATAACATGTATTTCTTTTAAATTTCTGTATTTTCAAAACATTAAAAATTCACTTTCACTTAATCCTGTCTGTCATATTTATAAGAAAAGAAAAAGTTAATATGCTAGCTATTTTCACAAAGAAAAATAGCTGCTTTAAACACAAATTAAATTGTCAAACCATCTAATTTTTTTTATAAATCTTTTTTAATGCTATACGTAGGTAAAAGTAGCGATATTTTACGTAGAGAATACTTTAGAACCAAAAAAGTGTTCACCGCACATAATTTATTCACGTCAACAATTTTTTGACCGTTTTTATTTTACATGTTTATTAAAGTTTCGTATATTAAAACGTAAATTATTTTTATCGCTGTTTACTTAAAGGAATATTTATTCATGTTAAAACGATGTTTTGCTTCTTAAAGAATATATAGCCGAGTAGTTAACGTCGCGAACTTGCGATAGTTTGGTCCAGCCATAGGTTTGAGTCTCGATGAAATCCATTGTGTAGAATGTAAAATTCAAGTTAAATATATCGAGAGGCTCGGAATCCTTACGTTGGTGTGGTGGAGAAGCTTGGAAAGTTGGATACCAGTTGATTTGTCGTCCGCGTTACGAGATTGAGGATCAAAATTACGAGGTCCATAGTCAGTAGCACCAGTGCATGTTCAGAGTATGGTGTTCATAAAAACTCTATTTTAGTAAAAACTTAATTAAAATAAATTTAGTAGTAGAGCTGCAGGAAATTATATAATATGACGATTACAACAAGCATTAAGACTTAGCTATGAATATTCTCAAACCTAATATATCTTTTCCCATGCCTGACTCTTTTAATAAGAAGGAATTATTTAACCATGCACCAATATACGTAAAGGTTTATGTAAATGAATTCCAAATACTAAATTACACTCAGTTCTCTTAACAAAAACTTTCCGTCTATATATGAAATGTAATTATTATTCATTTCCCAAAAGGAAGGAATCAAAACATACACTCTGGGAACTTCTTTCTTAACAGTCACGCTATCTTGGTTGTTGGGAACTTAGTATTAAAATCTGAATAACCTAGATTATAAATGGAGTAATATATTATATTTAGTTATATTAAAAAATTTCCATTAATCATTGGAATACTTTCATAATAAGCATTTCTTGCTTTTAGAATGCTTTTTGATTATGAATCACTTTCCTTTATTTCGAATGCACGAAATGAAATTGATTTCTTTCCTTTGCAATAAGAAATGGCTTTAGTAATCAGTTTTTATGAATGGTAAAGCTTATAAAAACACTTTGGGCAAAAATATACTGTATATAGTTACCATGTTTTCAGACTTTATTGTACAAATGTGTTTTAATGAGATTTTTTCTTTCCGGTATCCGACTACGTTCGGAACCGTGATTTTGCAAAAGCGTATAAATGGATAATATTTATGATATTTAGTGTCACTTAGATTAGAAAATGCATATAAAATTGTTTTAAAAATGATATTACAATAAAAAAATTATTTAGGTACAATATTTTGACAAAAAAAAGCACATAAAAGGACCCATTTTCAAAATATTCTCCTTTTGTACAAAATGCTTCTATTATAAGAATATTTCGCCTATATATAGATGAGACCTCTGTACAGAGGCTCAACAGGAATTTTTGAATTACATAACATAGAAGTGGGTTTATCTATATTTTACGACAACAGAGTGGAGAAATTTTAAGAATAAAACGCCAATAATTGTTTCAATTGCCTGCAACTCTGACAATAATGTGAATATTTCAAAAAAAATAGTTCAGACTCTCTGAAGAAATTTTTACTTTATACAATCACACACACACACAAAATATTATTATTTTAGAAGCATTTCATATAAAAGAACATTTTGAAAAAAGGTATTCTGAGTTAATTTTTTGCCAAAATATTGTAATTAAATAATTTTTTTTGTCAAAATGTCATTAAAACAATTTTATACATATATTCTAATCTAATGACACTAAATATCATGAAAATTATCGATTTATGCGCCTTTTTAAAATCACGGTTCCGAACGTAGTCGGATACCTTAAGGTATTCGACTAAGTTCGGAAACGTGATTTTGCAAAAGCTTATAAATGGATAATATTTATGATATTTAGAGTCACTTAGATTAGAAAACGTATATAAAATTGTTTTAAGCATATTATTACAATAAAAATTTATTTGAGTACAATATTTGACAAAAAAATGTACGTAGAATGACCCATTTTCAAAACATTCTGCTTTTATGAAAAATGATTCTATTATAATAATATTTTGCCTGTATATAGCTCAGACCTCTTGACAGAGGCTGAACAAGAATTTTTGAAATATACAACTTAGAAGTGGATTTATCCACATTTTATTACAACAAAAGAGAGAAATTTTAAGAAAAAAAAGACGATAATTATTTCAGTTGGTGGTAATTCTGAAACTAATGTGAATTTTTTAAAAATCCCGGTTCAGACGCTCTGGAGAAGTATATACTTTATATAAGCAAAATATTATTATTATAGAAGAATTTTTTATAAGAGGAGAACGTTTTGAAAAAAGGTTATTCTAAGTTAATTTTTTGCCAAAATATTATATTTAAGGTATCCGACTACGTTCGGAACCGTGATTTTAAAAAAGCACATAAATGGATAATTTTCATGATATTTAGCGCCAGTTAGATTAGAATACATGTATAAAATAGTTTTAAGGACATTTTGACAAAAAAAATTATTTAAATACAATATTTTGGCAAAAAATTAACTTAGAATAATCTTTTTTCAAAATGTTCTCCATTTGTGAAAAATGCTTCTATTAGAATAATATTTTGCCTGTATATAGCTCAAACTTCTTTACAGAGACTCAACTAAAATTTTTGAAATATATGACTTTGAAATGGGTTTATCCATATTTTACGACAACAGAGAGGAGCCATTTTAAGAAAATAACGCCGATAATTATTTCAATTAGTGTTAACTCTGAAAATAATGTGAACTTTTCAAAAATTCTAGTTGAGCCTCTGTAGAGGGATCTGCGCTATATACAGGCAAAATATTTTTATAATAGAAGCATTTTTCACAAAAGGAGAACATTTTGAAAAAAGGTTATATTCTAAGTTAATTTTTTGCCAAAATATTGTATGTAAATATTTTTTTTTGTCAAAATGTCCTTAAAATATTGTTTGGATGTATTCTAATCTGAGTGATACTAAATATCATGACAATTGTCCATTTATGCGCTTTTCTTAAAATCACGGTTCTGAACGTGGATACCTTAAATAAATTTTTTTTTTTGTCATAATGTCCTTAAAACAACTTTATACATGTATTATAATTTAAGTGACACTAAATATCATGAAAATTATCCATTTATGCTCTTTTTCAAAATCACGGTTTCGAACGTAGTCGGATACCTTAAATATCAAAAGAGAAAATATATTTCTATTATCAATAATGTCAGAAATTTTACTCGCTTTCCAATGGAAACTCAAGAACGATAATTGATTATCATTTTTACGTGTTTGCTTAGTATTTTTACTAAAAAATAAAATTGAGTTTCAACTTATTTAAAAAATTTTGGAAGGGAAAATATAGATATTAGTTATTATTCGAAGTGTTTAAATAGAAATCGTAAAATATTATAAATGTGTGCGATTCTAATCTATAGCCAAAACTTGAAATTTTAATGTAAGGGCATAAAAAAGAATTTATTTTGAAGGCATTACTTTAGTGTACTCTAGAATATTTTACTTAATTGTACGGTTGGCTTAAGGTTGAAACCTTTTTGCTGCTATTTGTCATCAATTGAAGCATTCACATTTTACATTCAGTGGTTCACAAGGGTTTGTGTCGAAGTAGACAATAGTTTATGTGTATCGCATTGCCAAGGATTTTTTTATCATTCACATACTGAATGAGTCAGAATATACTCGAAAATTTTAATCTGACAAGGATTAGCAACTGAATATCATTCGCACAACCAAATTGATTTGTTTCATTTCATTAATAGAAAAAACCGTTGCTAAATTGTTAAAATTATTTACATAACAAAAATGTCAAAAAGTAAAACCAATTTGTGATATTCATTTAACATTTCTGTGACGAGCTCATCGTGTTTTCCACTAAAAACTCCTCTTGGGTTCTTTGGGGCCGAAAAAGGCAAATTCTTTCCAACCAAATCCAGATGCGAAGCGTGAGTATGCAAATTAGGAACCTTTTAAATAGCAAAAGTTTAACGAAAGCGTATGACCTATTGGGAAGTGATTATGCTAGTCTGAGTTTAAGAGCGTAAACTGAAGGAAGAGAAGTAGGCCGTTCTTCTAGTGTGAAGCTATCCGTTACAGAACGAACAAGTCAAGGTGGATACTATTCCACGCGAGATCAAGAAAAGATATTTAAGATCCGAGAGGATTGTTATTAACCAAGAGATTATGGTAGGATAATTCTGTTATCTATTAGGAACTGTGTATAAGTTGAGATTAGGAATAGGCGGGAATATAGTGATTAAAGTCGCGCTTATTTGGTAATACGCGTATTGTGTGTTTTCTCACCTCAAATCTGCTAAGTTAAAATATAAATATTATCATTGTTAGTGTTTAAGTTAAGATCTGAATAAAGATATATTAAGATCATGACAATGCCTGGTTCTTCATTCACTTCCACACACCTAGGTCATGAAGATAACTTAGAAGTAAGGCATCACCCACGGGCGAATACCTTACATCTCTAAACATGATTTTCCCACTAAACACAAACCCTGCTTGAAACAAACAGTCCACTAACCAAAAATTTGGTGAAGATTTTGTAGAATTCATGCCAAAGTATATTTACATAAGCAACTACATTTAAATTACATTTCATTGCTTAAATTTTATTAAATTCACAAGAAAAAACCAGTTAAATTTTAAATGAACCAAATATCAATCAACAATCACATTGTTAGATGGCTGCTTGTTTGTTTGTATGTAAGTTAACATTTTTTGCCCATTAATACTGTGATAGAAGGAAACGATAACTTTGGAAGTACTGCTCTGTGTTTTCTTCTCTAGATGATAGGTCTCAACTTTTAATCACTTTTCGCAAATAATACGAGAACAAGACAACTTATAAATATTTATTGTGTGTCGAGAGCATGAGTGAAAACTATTTTTCATTATTGGCTATTTATAACAGCATTTGGTGACGGTTTTTCGTTTCGTAAAAATGGGAGGTGGACTGATACGATATTGAAACATACCAAATATGTTGTTTTCGTTGCAATGATACACTGCTTGTGGAAAAAAGAGTTTTACAGGAAAAGTACTCTTACTAGCATTAACTTGAGTAAGATTGCGGCAACCCTAGAAGATGTAAGCTGGGCTACCAAATTGGTGACTTTATCAGTCTTGGTGACAAATTTAGAGACAGATTTTACCGCCAAGGAACCAAGCCGAGCTCTCCGGAATCGACACTTCTGTAAATTTCTGTTAAGCTATGTAAGGAACCTCTGAATTCAGGAGTGAGTACGTTTAATTCAGAACTTGCTTGTGCATTGTGTGCAATAAGACAGAGAGACTTTATCTGCCTGAGTTAATGCTGGTGGAACTGTTCAAGAAAAATGTTTTTGGAACGATGTAAAGCTTGTCAAATATGAATACATTTTTCCATTACTGTAGGTAATCTGTTTTAATATCTCTTTCAGTATATACGTGGATTTATTTTCGTGCAGTCCTTTGTTAGTCCTCGTTCAGTAATAAATTTATTATTCATTAAATTGGAGGCTGTCTTTCCGCCACACCAATCCACAACAATATTAAAATATAAATGTTACATTATTTTACTTTTAACAATTGGGATTGAGACGCAAAACTCCAAGCAGATTTATAACATTATATTTGATACGAAAAAATCCGCAATTACATTTTTTGAAAGGTCATCTATTATTTAAAGAAAAGAAAATGTTAATCAGACGCTTTGAAAATCTTTGAAAGGTGGGATTCTTCAAACACTAAATGGTTGTGATAAACGTATATGTCAAAATCCTAAAACAAGTGCCATTGGCAGAAAAATTATATTTGCAGAACTTTTATATATAAAAACCATTTTACCATCTTCATAGAAAAATATAGCTAACAGAAAGAAAAGGACACTAAAGTTAACGATACATAAAAATAGTGCAATTTTCCCTATGTACAATACCAGCAAGCAATATAAGCCACTTTCAAAAACATCATCGCCTACTTATTATATGAACAACTGATATAAGCCAAAATTTGGCTTGTTTAATACCTGTTTACTACGCTGCCTTGTTTGGATTAGAATTTACCAACGGATCAATACCAAAATGTTTCTCTATAAACATCGTTAACTGTGATTCAAACGCGTCTTTGAGTATCTATTTGAAGCCATTAAAATAAAGAAGAGATATGATGCGATTTTAAATGAAATCTGTAGCATAGATCCTGTTTAAATTAAAAAATAAACTATTATTTTTTTCCCTTCCTGTACCCCGTGAAGCAACGTCTATCTCTAATAAAATACGACGTCAAAGAGCTTTGCACAAACCGTATTTTATCCTTCCTAAAAATAGGGCTTTAATCTCAGCCGGTGAAGTAAAGAGTCGTGTCCCTGAAATAGTAGAATGTCTTGTCTCGGAAGAACTAACAAGCAAAGAAGCACCTGCGATGCTACATCGTGTGGTAAGTGCAATAACGAAAGTTTCCGCCTCACAGAGAAAAAATGGTGCTCTTTCCTTAGCCTCGTCCTCTGTTGCTTTCAGAGCGAGATATTAAAGTGAGACATGAAAGACTGCTACCCCTCTCCCCTACACATGCACCCCAGAAAGTGGTTGTACGATGACTTTCTTTTCCGCTATGTTCCGTGTTAAATTCCCTTATAGTTGTATATTATTCATGTTTATTTAAAAGAATATTAAATGCATTTGCCACAAGAAATGTATTCAAAAATTTTCATTCTGTCCAACATTTAACGATCTGTTGATTAAAAAACTAATTGGTGTGTTGATGTTTCTTATAGCTCCATAACGTTCTCAGATAGCGATATCCGAGTGGATATGGTATCGAACTCTTTGTCAACGTTGTAAATGTCTAACCATGGGGTGGATCTGGTACCACTCAAAATCCGTTGTGTAGAAGGATTGATGCATGAAGTTTTTAGATGAGGGGTGAAAGCTTTTGGAGAGTTAGGTGTCGTTCTCCTCATTTAACCATCAAAATGACTGAATCCGTCGCCAATAGCCCTCGTGTTATTTAGTAGTGTAACATTAGCAACTCATCAGTAAATCGACTCAGAAATATCCCCATGGTACAACGTCTCTCGTGACTTTCCGATATTTTACTGTGTTTTAAATTATCGAAGTGAAGTAATATCACCTAAGTGAAAATTAAGTAACTCAATGCGTCATTTAAATATTTAATGCAGTATTATTTACCAAAAATATACACTAAAATTAAACTTTTATTTTCTTACTGCAAATGATGGTGTAGTGTGGAAGTTTGGAGAGTGGTGAGCCAAAACTCGGAAGTCATCCTCATCACTTGATCGAAGTTCAAAATGATAAGGTCCTTATCCATATCCCCCTTTGTTTTTCTTAGTGCATTGGCAAAAAACAATTAATCAACTCATTTATTTATAACACAAACTAGTTGTTATCCATGAGTTTCACTGGGTATTTCACGATCCTGCATGAATATATACTACTTATATATAAATTATTCATATCTAAATCCTGGCATTAAGCGTTCTATTGCATTGAAAAATATTATTATTGCCCTCACATCTTGATTTAAAAAGGACAGAATTTCTAATTAATAGCTTCTAATATTTTTAAAACTGAAGCAGAATTATATTTTACACTCTCGTAAGCCCCTCCTCCAAACTGGATTTCCGCAAAAACCATTTTTATAGTGGATCTATACTCAATAAAAAAAATCATGATGCCAAATTTTAAAGTCTGAATTTAATAGTTAAAAAACTAAATTTGTCTTATCAATAATCACTTTCACCTCCTTTGACAGTCCGTAAAACTCATTCTTAGCGGATTCCAATTTAAGGTATCCGACTACGTTCGGAACCGAGATTTTAAAAAAGCGCATAAATGGATAATTTTCATGATATTTAGTGTCACTTAGATTAGAATACATGCATAAAGTTGTTTTAAGGACATTATGACAAAAAATTATTTAAATACAATATTTCGGCAACAAATTAACTTAGAATAACCGTTTTTCAAAATGTTCTCCTTTTGTGAAAAATGCTTCGATTATAATAATATTTTGCCTGTATATAGCTCAGACCTCTGTACAGAGGCTCAACTAGGAGTTTTGAAAAATTCACATTATATTTTCAGAGTTACAACCAATTCATATAATTATCGGCGTTTTTTTCTTAAAATTTCTCCCCTCTGTTGTCGTAAAACATGGTAAACCCCCTTCTAAGTTATATATTTCAAAAATTCTAATTGAGCCTCTGTACAGAGGTCTGAGCTATATACAGGCAAAATATTATTATAATAGAAGCATTTTTCACAAAAGGAGAATATTTTGAAAAAAAGGTTCATTCTGTATTCATTTTTGTCAAAATATTGCACTTAAATAATTTTTTACTGTAATACTATTCTTAAAACAATTTTATATACAGTTTCTAATCTAAGTGACACTAAATATCGTAAATATTATCAATTTATATGCTTTTGCAAAATCACGGTTCCGAACGTAGTCGGATACCTTAACATAATATAACAATGCGTATCAAATTTCATTACTATAAGCCTTGTAATTTGAAAACGGGAAAAATTTTTTCTCAAAACGTCCCAGTAACTCCCTTCTCCCATAAGAGTTGATTTCCATAAAATCCGTTTATGGCGAATCTCTATTTGTTGCGTGCTTTTTAGAAATCTATTCAATTTCTTAAGCTTCAAAATACGGCTTGCAAAATATCTAACGTGTTTACATAAAATTAATACTTCAAGTTATTTAACAGTCAATCGGCATCTTTACTCTTTCTACTCAACTAAATATTGCAAAACATTGCCGGATTACCAAAAATAATATTAAAAATTGCCAGATTGCAAAAGGTATAAAATTAATCTTTTGCTATGACACCAATAATAAACAATATAATACTATTCATAACCAATATAATACTATTCATAAAATATTTTTAGATTTACCGCGCACTATTCAACAAAAGAAATACGCTTTCCAAATTTCAAGTATGTGCGTCTAACAGTTCAAAAACAGGAATATTTTTCTATATAACACCCCTTAGCCCCACACAAAACCCCTTAGGGTTCAAATTTCATAAAACCCTTTTCGTAGCGGATCTCTGCTCTAGGAAAGAAACGTGCCTGCGAAATTTCATGTTAGTTAGTCCGGAGACATCGTGCGTTCCAAAGATATCGTGATGAGTGAGTGAATGAATGAATGAGTCGCTTTTCTCGTTGTTATAATATATATATAGATTAGAATGAAGCTCATAAGTAACATAACGCATAGCTTGCAGCATTAAATTTTGTTTCATTCCGTCGAATACTTAGAGAGAAGATTTTCATTTTTTTTAAAAAAAATGATTTTTTATGAGCAAGCATAATATACAACAAATCTTTTTGGGCTTTATTAGTTTGGTCACCTTAAAAGCCGCATTACATATTCTCCATTTGCTAGAAACCTAATAAAAAGGCCGAATTATGCAAGGAAAATGTTGTTTTTCATCGTAAAATAGGATTGGAAATTTCTTGAATAAACTAAAGGCTTAGTAATGAATGAAAATTCTATCTTCATGTTATTGAATTATTGAAATGTATACAATCGTTTTTTCACTTAGGTTTTCATAAAAAATAAATTCAAAGTAAGTACCTTGATCTATGCAAATACTCTCGAATCTGTCTAGACTGAGGAAAATTACATTACGATTTATTCTCTTTTTTTAATTGAATTTAGAGCATCGAGTGGTTGCATTCTAAGGCAGGGCAAAAAAAAAAACTTAATCCAAAGTCAAAGCCAATAAGTTAATAAAGATGATTCAATTTTTTTAGAAAAGTAAACTGTTTAAACGAGTAACATATTTTTCTCTGTGATTTTAAGGTTTAAACAAAGCTGTTGCCTTCTAAAAAATAATGCTTGCGTTGTTTGTTTCTTTTACAAGCAAATGGTCTTAGAAGATATTTATGACTATTGTTGAACTGGTTTTCGTTTTTTTACAGTTATTTAAATTTTATAATATGTAAAATTTAACATTATTTTAGGATTTCTGCTCATTATTTTCATCTTCAAAACATTATTTTAGGACTTCTGCTCATTAGTTTCATCTTCAAAACATTATTTTAGGACTTCTGCTTATATTTAAGCATAAAATAAAGAATTTGATTCTTGTGTCTCTTTGAATTAAAACAATGAGAAAATGATTTTAAACTTGTTAATGCATTTATTTATTTACAAAAAATATTCCAAATACTTTTCCAGTTGTGGAATTTTTGATTGAATTTTCAACACAATAAAGCATTGTTTGTGTATTTTAGTTCAATTTACGCAATAAATATGTACATGTTACTCTACTTCTAAAATTTAGATTAAATTTCAAATTTCCTAATTGGGTAAAAATGTTTAAATATGAAGATTCTTCCAACAGTATTACAATTTTTTTAAAAAAAAAAAACTCTTATTCGGATTAAATTTTTAAATTTAGTGCATTAGTTTATCTATGGGCATTATTATTGTTGACCAACGTGTACTTTTTAAGCGAAATTTTTTGCAAGAAGCAAAAGTTGGAAACGGCAAAATGCAAGAACTGATTGGTCTGAAGTACCTGATTGTTTTTATTGTAAGACCATGACGTCGCATGAATTTATGAAGTGATTGGCTGAAAACATGTTATCGTAATTATCATGTGATTATGACATCTCATAAATTTAGTCCATTCAACTCGATGGGGCTCTTTAAGTAATTCTTATAACAAATTAATTTCGATCGGTATGATTCTGGAATCCTGTGTGTGTGTGTGTGTGTGTGTGTGTGTGTGTGAGGGGATGTTTTACTTTGTCTCAAGAAAACGCAAAGTAAATATTTTCCGTTTAAATGAATAAGAAATACATAAAAGTAACTTTTCATCTATGTCAAAACAATAGCCTAGTTTAACGTTGTTTCAAATAACTATCCCTACCAAATACACATTTAACTTCTCCTGCTTGAACAGTTGACAATTCTCATCGTCGAAAATTGATTTGAGTGAATATCGCCTTAGGTTTATGCGAGGGCTACTGGAATAATCCTCGTAATTCTGAACCAGTTTCAGATGACTAAAAGGCAATACATAACTTGATGCATGTATTAGACACAAAATAATGAAAAAAATAAACATGAAATTTGAATAATTTTTCACTTAATGTGATATTGAATATTATTATATTACTTATTATGCCGTTGCTGCAAGTTCAAAAAAGCACATACTACATTAACTTATAAAGTCTCGTTTGAAATGAAGCAAGAAAAAGTGCATTTAACAAAGTAGAATCACAACGAATAACTTCCAACTCAATATGCAGTTTATGGTATGTTCAAATAGGATTGGAAATAGCAACTGATGAGTTGAATCTGTTTATCGCATTACACAACTCCATGTATAGGTATCCAAATATTTTTATGCGTAGTTGCTTTCACATTTCACTGCAAGTAACGTATGCAAATTTTCTACTGTAACCTCTCTTCTTCTCGAGATATGCTACTTTTATTCTTAGTTGCTTATTTTTTGAGGCAGAGTGTAGTTTGTAGCTAAAAAGTCAAGTTCAATAAGCTAGAATCTTCTTCGAATTAGAACAACAACAATTCGATGTTGATTTATATGAGTTATGTGATTGATTTGATTACTTATTAAACTCTTACAGATTCATTTAATTTCTGATTTACGGATCAAAAAGTATCAATTTTTTTATGCTTGTTTTCAAACAAACATATCTTATTAAACGTAATAGCATCGTTCGCATACAAAATTTCCGAAACATTACTGTAAAAAAATCTGTTGCAATAAATGAGACATTTAATCATTATGACATTGAAATCATTAGACTTTGAGAACAGAAATCATTAGACTTTGGAGTCAGTTCACGCTTATTATATACACTAATGGACAAAAAAATTAGCGCACCGAGAAATAATTGCGGAATTGTAACGAAACTTGGCATGAAGGTGCATGTCGGGGAGATATGCAAATGATTAGAAATGCAGAGTGATCGCGCATTACGTATAGCCGGTAGAGGATGTTTAAAATCGTTTTCCGTGGAGTATAAAACAGCTAATCAAAACTTGTTTGAGTGTGCTGAATCGTTTACAAAAGAAGAACTGAGGTAGACATGCCATTACGCAGTTTTCGAAGACAATATGAGCAGCTGTCGCAATTTGAGTGGGGGAGAATCATCGGCATGATGGAAGTGGTCGGCTAGGCGAGTAGCTCGTCAGTTAGGCTTCTCTGATTGTGTTGTGACTAGTGGATCCGAGAGATGTCATTTACACGAAGTCCAGGCACAGGACGCCCTCGACAGACCAGTTGTCGAGAACACCGTTACATCGTAAGAAATGTACGCGTACAGCCAACTGCTTCATCAGCCGCCATTCAGGCACAGGTAGCATCTTCACTAGGGGCCCCTGTGTCTTCTCGAACCATACGAAGGCGTCTGGCTGAAGGACATTTGGGTTCGCGGCGCCCATTACGTGTGCTGCCCTTGACGCCCACCCAACGACGCCACCGTTTGGAGTGGTGTCACGCACAAGGAAATTGGACTGCAGCGAATGGAACCAGGTCGTCTTCAGTGACGAATCCAGATTCAATCTCAGCAGTGATGACAATCGTGTTTGTGTATGGAGACCCCGTGGTGAACACCTCAATCCTACCTTTGCTTTACAGCGACACACCGCTCCGACAGCTGGTGTGATGGTATGGGGTGTCATTGCCTACAATGCACGGTCACCCTAGTATTGATCCGTAGCACCATGACAGCCCAGTGGTATGTCTATGACATCTTGCAACCACATGTGTTGTCACTCATTCAACGGCTCCCAGGAGCCATTCAACAAGACAATACTCAGCCTTACGCGGCAAGGGTGTCACTAGACTGTCCCCGCACTGTTACTACCCTTCCTTGGCCTACCCTATCCCCAGATTTATCTCCAATCGAGCATATCTGGGATCATTTGGAACGGCGAGTTGGGTATTCCACGAGTTTGAACGAACTAAAGTCAGGGTCACAGCAAATATGGAACGAAATGTCTCAAGACATCATAAGGAACTTGTATGCCTGAGTGCCCGATCGTATAGCATCGTGCATTCGCACTAGAGGGGGTTCAACACAGGGTATTAAATCCTCCGTTCTTTTGCATTTTTCTCTGAAATAAGTTATCCTTTTTCTTTGATTTTCTAATTATTTACTTATATCGAAGTAGTCATTACGTATGTAAAATTTCGTTTCATTTTGACGACTCCTTCTTGGTGCGCTAATTTTTTGTCCATGAGTGTATAAAAAGCTTAGAATATCTATATTTTTTCTTGAATTACAAATTTTATTTAAATTTTTGGCATTTACATAAATGGTTTTGATATCATTAATCAGAATTTGATCGTCTATAATAAATTCGAAAACAAGACACTGCACATAACCCAACATTGCAATCTGGACAGTAAAATCTTTTTCTTTTTTTTTTTTACCTTCTTTACTTTACTGTTTCACTTTCAGCAGCAAATAATGCGCTGTCGTGTTAAATTATTTTTTCCTAGTTTGGGGAATGCAGTCAACAAAGTGTTTCTCAAGCAAGCGTGAAGGAAACGGGGCTCAGTAGGAAGTCCTCTTTTTGCAGAAAATTCCACCCAGTGGTACTTTTCAATTACACGAAATCGTGAAAAGCACATGTGAAATAATTCGAGAAAGACTGATTGTACAGTGCAAATTTTCACAGTGCCCGAGTTACACTCGGCATGGGCCATGATGGTACGCTTAGCCTGCCCCAGCTCAGCTCGAGAAAAACCTGAAAGGGGTTAACATTCTATTTTGAAGCTCCATGAGGGCTATCGGTGGCGGACCTTATAATTCTGAGCTTGGCTCAAGTGCCAAAGACGACACCTGAAAGGGCACCCCAATTTCTGTACTTCCTCCACACCACGCCAGCAGGAGGACTTCATGCTGTTACAGTTGAATAAATGAAGAAAAATCTATAAGTATTAATCCTCAGGCATTATTATCGAAATTAAAATCAATACAATGTTTAAAACTGTATTGCAATTTTCGATCATAGAGCAGGAAAATCAATGCCTATAAAATTGAAACTATTTGATGAATTTTTAAAATGTAGAGTTTATATTTTTTTGAAAACCCATACCTGACATATCACAAACATCTTCTTAAAAAATTCATAATAAATCAAAAAGTATTCCATACTTGTTTTAAAATTATGACTGATCGTATTCAGTATGCCTATATCACCAAATAAAATATACTCCAGAATGAAACTCTCATCAAAATAAATAATTTAATTGCTAGACAATGATTACTTGTTTATTCCAACAATATATCCAATTTTAGTAGCATTAGTTATGATTAAAATAAATGAATATTTCCTTGTGAAATATCTAAAAATTATTAAGACAACCCTGAGCAAATTTTTGAGACTGTTTCAAAGGAGACAGTTTTATATTAAAAATTAATGCTTGCCTAGAGACAGTTTTCGAGATATTAAATAACTAATGAGGCAAATTTCCATTTCTCGCATAAGTAGAATTATCGTAATTAAATACTTGCATAGGAAGTAAATATCTAAGTGTATTTTAATTGCCATCTTAAAGAAATAAGAAAATCTAAAACTACGTTACATGTTCTACTGCAGAAGTTCTACACTTGAAGTCTTTCAAATTTGATCCGGTGTTTCATTTCCTGCCATTTTGATAGCTGAAGGCTTAGACATTCCAGGGAAAAAAGTGTCTGAACTCTTTTAAAATTTAAATAACATAAAGCAAATTCACTCATTTCTAGTCATGACACTTACTTTCCAGTGTAATTGGATAAGGAATGTTTCCTAAGTACTAAAGCATGTAGCAAAATTTTGGCAAGAATAATTACACATTAAAGTTTATCTTTCCACACCCATATATATATTGTTAAGAATTTAGGTAATTGGTGCTCAATTTTATATTAAAATAGAGTAAATAACTTAAATCTGCATGTTTAAAAAGTTAATTTTACTTTCTGTTGTATTTTTTTTCATAAATTCACATTTTAATAAATTCACAGGCAACGCCATCCTTTACATTATAATGTCTCTCTCTCTCTCTCTCTCTCTCGTTTCGATGGAAATATAACTAGCATCAATTCTGACCACCATATTTGGAGACTTTGCGACCTTATGGGGACATCTAAGTTGTTGAAGTCTATAACATCATGACCTATGACGTGATTCGATTGTTCGAGAAAGCTATGGAAGGCAGCCGCGCAACCTATAAACAGCAGTCGCTTCCTGAAACTGAGTTTGTTTTACTTAAGCTGTTGAAGTGTTCAATTCGGTGTTACTGCCTACGAATGAGTGGTAATAACCTTTATCGTTACATGCCTATATTTTTAGACACTGATGGCTGTGTATGAATGCTGTTGAAAGTGTTCTGGAAGAACCTTCTGGAATGTTTTGTTTAAGTTTTACTACTGTTTATCCTGTATTAAAAGGCCTGTTTTCGTCAATAAACTCTATCGATCTTGAAGAACAGTTTTGTTCTTTGAAACTGACAGCTCATAAACTCCAAGAATCCCGTTCTACGATATATTACTGTTTGTGAACATTGAAACACCATGAAGGAATCGTGCAAATTAAACGAGGCACGTTAGAATTGATTCTACAAGAAGCCATCAGGATGCCTTTATATGTGGTTCAATTTTCTGTAAGCTAGAAGGGAGAAGAAATTGACACTGACTACAGTGATGTATCACGAGCTTGGAAATTCACCCAAACGATATGATATGTAAATCGCATTGATCGGTCAAGTAAAGGAACTGCAAGTGATAATCTAAATAATGTCAAACAGTCAAAAAGAGACAAAACTAGACAACAGGCAGTATTACTTAACAACCGAACAATAGATTTCCTGATTCACTTTTGACACACACCTTCATAAGAAGACCTATCTGATCCCTATCCTGAATGCTACTATTGAGAGTAGCCCATTGGCTGCGCCATTTACAATGAACGCCAAGACTAGAAATCTCATGAATAGAGTCTCCTTGTCTTTACCGATGAGATTTGTTTCAGTCAGTCAAAAGTTTCTTGGCACCACTTAATATGAACAGAAGTAAGGACTCACACACATTTTCATCCTATTAATATTTAGAGAAACAGATCACTGGCGTGCTCCTGAAGTTCTTGTGTGAGTTATGATGGATGGAAGAACGAAGCTCCACGTTTCCGGCACAGGTGCACTTACCGGATATTATTACTGCAACGAAATCATTCACCCTTCTCCCCATGCATCTGTTTCGAGATTCCATTTACCCAAACTCTGTTTTTATCAATTGAAAGGCAGCTCCATGTGGGTCACATGCTGCTCTGAAGATTTTAGAAAGTGAAGAAATCCATAAAATAGATCGGTCGCTGTGCTCTTCTGATGAGGAGGGCGTTGATCATGTGTGGAGTACTTTAGGGAAATACATATTGTACGAACGTATCCTCCGAATAGCACCAAACAATTAACACATATGCTCATTGAGGGGAATGATAAATATTTATCTCAAGCACTGCTGTGAGTATTAACAGATCATGCCACACATACATTACAGTTAGGAAAGATCATACACCTTAAAAGGACTTGTTAGTTGTTCTCCCTCTAGACTAGAGAATCTTTTGTATTAATACCATTATACAGGGTGCGGCAAAAAAACACGGACAAATTTCTTGCCTCCAAGAATAGTTAACGAATTTCTTTTTAATTGGTGTTTCCATGTTATTTTATCTATCACTTTAATAATAAAATATTTTCTTATATATGTCTTAGTTTGTACTCTTTGATTAATGTGTTTTTGATAATGTCGAACAAAAGGTCTGCTATTTTAGAGTTTTTTCCGCAAGGGAAACGACAGTATGAAATCATTTGTTTGCTTAATGTACCCCGGCAAACAGTGTCTGATGCAATCTGCCGTTTTGTAGAGCTTGAAATGATGGCCAATGTCCAGAAAGTGGGCGAAAATGCACTATAAACACTTCAAGGAATCGCAAGGCCATCGATAAGTGAGTCCAGAGAAATCCGAGGGTTTCCATTAGACAGATCGCTCGTGACATGGGAATAAGTGACAGATCGGTGAAGCGAATAGCAAAAATGGAGCTTGGACTGAAAGCCTTACAAGTTGCAAAAAGTTCAGCTTCTCGCTGAAAAAAAAACAAACTCGTACGGCTCCGAATATGCTGAAAACTTTTGAGACAAGCCGCAAGTCAGCACTGGGAAAGATTCTTTTTCAATGATGTGAATCTCTTTACGGTGCAACAAATTCATACCTCCCAAAACGATAGAATCTGGTCTGTGGACGCTCTAAGCACCTCGGCAATTGTTGAACATCGCCAGTATCTAAAGTCGGTCATGGTCTAAGGCGGAAATAACTTAAGTGGCAAAACACCTTTGGGTTTTGTGGAAGAGGGCGTTAAATTCAATCACAAAATGTACCAGAGGGACATTCTTGAAGCTGTTCTACATCAGTGACCCCAAAAGCATTTAGGAAATGCAAATTAGACGTTTCTCAAGACACAAGACAGGTGTAAGGCGAATTTTCCAGATAGGATATCATCTGAAAAATAGTCACCCTACACGCCGAATTTCAATTCCATGGATTACAGTATATGGTCTGTTTTGGAGTCCAGGGCCTACACTAAACCACAGAAAACTTTGGACTCTAAAGCAATCGCTTCTGTGGGAATGGGAAAGATTAAAGGTAAAAGACTTGAGGCCCACTGTTCAAAATTAAATTTCTGCACAAGCGTTTGTATCTCTGCATTGCTGAAAACGGCGGTCACTTTTAAACCAATTAAATTTATTTATTAGTACGAGTGTACTCTTATTATTATTTGTTATATTTTGTTAATTTCTTAATTTTCTGTAAATTTATATAAAAAACTGATTGTCCGAGTTTTTTTGCCGCACCCTGTATAAATAAAGATTTTTTTTTCGTACAATACAGTACGAAATTTACTCATTTTTTCTATCATGCTTCATTTATCCTTTCAAGTACTTAGCAGTACAACACGGACAATGCAGCACTTCAAGTATTACATTGTTTCGCCATAAAATGAGTTTCATTCCTCCCGGTTTATATCTCTTTGATTTAAATAAAATAAGAAAAGTTGCTTTAGTTTTGCCCACTGATGCATTCCAGTCTTTAACAAGGCTAATATGAGAAAATGTAGCTAGTCAACGTGCCATTGGATGAGTAGGCAAGTCCATTGTCCTGAAAATTTGGTTTCATTGGCATGACTCCTTCATGGTGTAACTTTTCCCAACTTTTCGAATTTTTTCAGATCAATTAACTAAATACATATAAAGGTACACAAAAAAGGCAAGTTCTACAAATACAACGACTTATGATGACCAACATCAGTGACTGTAGAGGATAATTATCAAATCTCTAATACAGGTCGCAATTCATTGAACCTCATAAATAGTCCTACTTTGATTTATGTTCTCGAATACTTAGGAAGAAGAAAGTAAACCAGAAAAAGAGGCTCTTTTCGACTACTACATATTTGCAGAAACTTTAGACATAGCTTTGCAGTAGGCTATCTAGTCAACAGAACATAATAAAATCGCGTAAAATGGAGTCATAAAAATAAAAGCATATCCCACAAGCATTTATTTGTATATCTCATAAACTGATATTTTATTGCGCCGTTCGTCCTTTTTATCACATCATTCGTTACGTTTCGTGACGTCAACTAAGATGCGTTGTGCACTTAAAGATTTCGGGTTGTCTGTTATTAAGATAAACACAAGTAAGATAAAAAAAAAATTAGGTCAATTCCTACTAAGGTCTTAACTTAACGTAACTCAGTGGCGCGACATCCCATGAGAGATAAGGCCTACTTTGCCCAACTCACTATACGCGACCTTGGGCCCTGAGGTGCATGAGCAGATGTTCCGGTCAAGCGGTCAATCTGACGTGAAACCCCCAGTGTTAAGTTCCCAAGTAAGCTTAGTACTCATTTTATCGACCCATTGGAGTGATGAAAGGCTCAGTCAACCTTGCCCTACCCGGGTTTTGAACCTCGGACCTGTGGAGTAGAAGCGTGATGCACTAACCACTCAGCCACTGGGCTTCCCTACTAAGGTCTACAAAGAAAAATTTATGTTAGTTACTTCTTATTAAATAATTACAATCTGTATATACATATCACAATATTAGTGTGGCAAAACACCTTTTATAAATTAACATTAAAAGCTTTTTCACCACATTAAATTTGTAATTACATTTTTTTTTATAAAAGTTGAATTTTATAGGTAATAATTTGTCTTAAAATCAGTGGAAAAGGAATGCTGACTACTAACTAGCATATGATTATTCAGGTTAAGTTAAATCTTCATCACAAATTTAACAAAAGCTTTTTATCCAATGTTTGTTTCCTCTGGGGGAATAATATCGACTGAAATATGTCTCTTGAACAAAACTAAGTAACTTAATTTAATTAAGGAATTAATATTTGAAAAAACTGTATTAACATCAAGTGTCATCCACTACCAGTTTTAAAAAATGTTTTTGAACTTGAGTGGAGGAATAAAAAGTATTTTATTAACAGTTAAAAATTTGAACAAGATATAGGGAGAATGTGAATTAATAGTAAAAAAGAGTTGAAAAAAAGCATAATACTTCGCCATATTATTTTGTCTTTGAATAAAATAAATTCTTCGGAAATCTAAAAGAGAAAAATAGTATTCTATTAATTTATTTTATTTTAACAAAGGTTATTTTTAAATTGCATTCAATATATAAGAACAAAAAAAAACCCAAAATTCTTTCTAATTTATGTGTGTTTGGTAAGGATAAAAAAAATACACATTCATGTTTCATGTTAAAAACAATAATTGTTATTTTTTATGTACCTGCATTTTTTTATGATCATAATTTTCCTTTTTCTTTTAAAAATTTGTTAACTTTTACATATATTTTAAAAAGCAGTCTTATTTCAACTGTTCTTTTTATCAAATGAAACTAATTTGCAAAAATAGTGTCTTCTTGAAAGATAGGTTCTTAAAATCGTGTTTGTTATTATTGTCTATTATGCTTCAAACAGTTGCAGCATTAACCGCAAATAAATATTGCAGCAACGTTCTTTCTTTCTTTTTTTTTACAATGAATTTTAAGAATAATCACAATGTACATACATTGTTACTGTAAATCTTCAAATGAGGTCGATTAAATAGTTACTAGAGCTATTAAGATATTTGATGCAAGGTATAAGAGAGTATGAGAAACAGGAAGGTGTGTTCTGGACCATGCAGTATGAACGTATCCAATGCAGCGAGGAATATATGAACTTACAATTGTTTTCTTCCGATTTCCGAGCCACCGCGGGACATGACTTTCAACTTGAGAACTCAATCCCGTATAAGAGCGGGATGTGGGATCACACATGTCTCAATATCTTATTACGTGCTACCTTCGGAAGAGCTGATCATCAACATATATTCTTCCCTTCACTCGGCACGTGGGGGGAAAAATTATTTCTTCGGTTGGCAACACAGGAATCACTTTTTCCCCCAAAACGGCTGTGAACATGTTAAGCGTCATCATTTGTTTTCAAAGAAAGTACATGTGTCGTCTACACACTTATCTAATCATTTGCTGAAGTAAAGACAGTCGCATTGCTTGTGAAAAGTCCATCCTCCAGTTTAGCTGGTATCGGTGTTCCATAAATATGTTTCTTCAGTAAACGCGTCTACTATGACGCTAGACATATACTATATATTAACCCTCATACCAAGCATGTAATGTTTTTTTTAAATAGGGTTTTTTTTTCATAATTTGCTCCAGGGAGCATAAATCGCAAATTTTATTAATGATATCAAACATATAGCATCTTTTTTGCTCTTTGCTTTTTGTTTAATAAAAGGGCTTTATAAAATAAGTCACATTTGTTTTGCTTCTAACTCTTTCTTTGCCTGAGCGTGAATTATCCTTAATTTATGGACATGAGTGTTCTATCAGATAATGATATCCACACCTGTGCTGATTCGGTCCTCTTTCCATATCCAGCGGAGGGCTGAGGTAGCCCAGTGGTCAAGGTATCGGATCATGGCAGGCATGTCATGAGTTCGAGCCCAGGAACACTTAAGGCCCGCCGTGTAGGGCAGCGATGCGCGTTAAATCTGTCGAGAACTGAAACGTCCTCCCATTGGTATGGTGTGGTAGTTAGGAGAGGGGGTGCCAGCTCAGGTATCGTCCACGTCACTTGACCATGGTTCAAAATGACGTCGCCAAAAGCCCTCGTGCAGCTGAACAGTGCTACATTAATATTCACTCACCCAGTCATTCCATATCCGGTGTGACTTTAAGCTCCGACATATTCAATGGACCATTCATGCTATATATTGAATCACTAGTGGAATCAAGTCTCTTACTCGTGGCTCGATTGAAAGAGCCATGACTCTTTCAACTACTGCATCTATGTGAAGTACTTATGCTAAAGAATTGTATTATAATTTGTCTTCATTGTGCAGATTAGCATTCCGCCTAACTAGATTTTCTTAAATAGATATTAATTTCAATATGGCTGAAAATATTATATATCATATTTAGAAATAATTAATAGGTTCAATAATTCCTTTATAGATAATAAGTTTTAAAATGAAAATAAACTGAGAAGTAGCTTTATATACTTATAATTGATTCCAAAGTATAGAAAACAAATTTTTCCCCAAAAAACTTTATTGTACCAAAAGGGGAATAAAGATTTAAATCACTTAACAAATAATAATATAGAAATAGGCCCAAAACAATATGTGTGTATAGCCTTAACATGCATTAATTTCAATTATAAACAAATAGTCCCCCACCCCAGAAAATACATTTCACCAAAGAAGCATTGAGTGCATTTTTAAATGGGTTAAAAAGTTTTGACGAATGCAGTGAAACTTTATCTTTTTTAATCTCTAAAACGACAAAGATTTCGAATTAAGAACTTGTATTGGGGTGAAAAAGTAGAGAAGAACAAAAAATAAAAAAAGGTTTAAAATCTGTCCTTCATGAGAAAAAAAAAGTATTAGTTATTTTAAGGAGAAAGAAATTTTTAATCTCCCAAGTTTTTAACCCGAAGCAATCTGAACAACAACAGAGAGAAATAAAGACTGTTCGTCAATTTGATTTCACATTTTCCAGGAGAGAAAAAAGAAGAAAAAAACTCCTCACGTCAACTCCCTGCTTCACTGACTCAGTTCTCCTCTTCAAGAAAATCAATATTTAAATTGACTTTACCGGGTATTTTCGTCAAACAAGGAATCTGTTGTTTAAAAGAAACCGTGCCATCATCAAAACCGCTCCGGGGTGAATAACAATCCCTGTATCGTAGTGGGGGGGGAGGAGTCTCCAAAGAAAATCGTCTGTCGACTTCGTTATTCTCCACCTGTGAGGCATGAGACCACCCTCTCGAAAAATCGATCGGAGAA
>BMAV01008221.1:305110-321370 GCA_019973955.1 Trichonephila inaurata madagascariensis
TGTATGGTGTTCAAGGCTACGGCCAACGACAAGCGTAGATCTAGCCCCTTGCTCTGATGAATGTCGTGGACCTCGATCTGACTACGTCAAAAAGGTGGTATTAGCAAAAACACTATATGACTTTTTACTGCAAAAAAACTTAAATACACAAACTTCATTCCCTTTTTTGTTACATTACTTAACATATATATAAACATTAATATTTTACTTTATTTCCCTTCATCTCTATACCAAGAGCATCTTTTCCGCATACGTTGGTTCTGAAATTCTGTAAAAAAAAATTTCTGATCTCTCCCGACTAACAAGTTTTATTATAGTGAGATATCATTCTAACTGCTGTCCTTGTCTATCGAAGAAAATAAAGAGGTCAAAATGACAAATCTCATACTGAAGAACCTGGTTGAGTAACACTAGTACGAAATTAATTAAATCATTCACTGCATTCATTTTCGTTTCATATTCCATCCATGTTTGCAATCAAAACTATACTTTTTGGCTTCGAAGCTTAAATCATGAAGGTCTTAAGATAAATGGAACAGGAATCTATTGATTTTAATTCTAATTATTTCTATATATCCCAAAGCTTTTAAAGTATTTGGTATCCAGTCTAAATTAGCCTTCTAGTTTATTAAGGTTTTTAACACGACACTTTCTGAGTGGTTGCGTTTCGCGCTTCAACGCTACAAGAACGGGGCTCAACTCTCAGGCTAGGCAAGGTCGACTCGGCATTTCATCCCTTCAGTGGGTCGATAAATGAGTTCCAAGCTTGCAAGGGAACTAAACACTGGAGGTTTCGCTTCAGACTAACCACCTGACGGAAACATCTGCTCATGCACTTCAGCGCCCAAGGTCACGTATTCTGAGATGGTAACAGTAGGCCTTGGTCTTCATGGGCTTTTGCACCACTGAGTTTAGTTTAGTTTTTAGAGGCTCTTATAGATTGATCGGTACGTAGCAAACTTTTGAGTCGCGAGCAAAAATCAACAGGGAACAACATTTTTCAAGCATCATTAAAAATATTTTTTACAATAAAATGTCATTTGAAAACTCAATTTCAAACGCAACTTTTAATTTTTATACATACTTGTTTACTCTAGGATCACAATGGACTAAATGGGATAAATTCGTGATTGAAGTTATCTCATGAGACATCACAATCACATGATAACTACAATCACGTGTTTCCAGCCAATCAGTTCATGCGCTTCGCTGTTGCCAACTTCTGCAGAAACTTTCTTTTAAAAAGTTTATATTTGTCAACAATAATAAGGCTAATAGGTTTTAAAAAAATGCATTTGATTTAAAAGTAAATGTGTAACATAATAATTTTATTTTAATTTTAAATAGTTTTTGAAGCATCTTTATATTTATATATATTTACCCAGTTATCAAATTTGAAATTTTGTCTAAATTTTATAAATAAAACAACAAGCACAAGAATAATCCCAGTTTTGAATTCAATGGATTGCATTTATCATGTGACTATCATGAATTGAACCCAATCTAGAGATAACACAGTCACGTGATAAATGAAATCATGTGTTTCTAGTTAAGCAGTTCAGGTACCTCACAGCTTAGCATTCTTTTTCTCAAAAACTTTCACTTAAAAATTATATATTTTTAGTAAGTTTAACGCGCATAAATAACAAATGCGATTGAATAAAAAGTACCACTACAGGGTGTTGTCGAATTCGACGGACACATTCAGAGGGTTGATAGTAGGCAGCATGGGGACGACAAATCACCATAGAGTGTATGGGATCTCAAACCACGTTCAGTCAGAATAATTCGCAAAAACGGTTATGAAGGGTATGATATCGAGTGGAAGAAAAAGGAGAAACACGAGGTAAGAAATACGTTTATTTGACGAAAAGTATGTTTTGAATACCAACAATGTATCACAGCTCGACGTCAGAAATTCAATGACAAGTGACTGTCACAGGAATTGTTCAAAGTTATGGTAGCGAAGTTCATAGCGCAGTCGACACCGAAGGACTAAAGATTGTCGGCCGTTTACATGATTGAGTGAGTGAATATTAACGTCGCACTGTTCAGCTACACGAGGGCTTTTGGTGACGAACCATGTGATGTTGAACCATGGTCAAGTGACGTGGACAACACCTGAGCCGGTACTCCCCTCTCCTAATTACCACACCACACCAACGGGAGGATGTTTCAGCTCTCGAGAGATTTAACGTGCATCGCTGCCCTACACGGCAGGTCTTTGGTGGTACTAGGCTCGAACTCATGACATGCCTGCCATGATCCGATATCTTGACCACTGGGCTACCTCAGCCCCGGAAGTTTACATACAAATCCGGTTGTATTTCTGACATCGAGCTGTGATGCATTGTTCATATTGTAAGCATACTTTACGTTTAATAAATGTATTTCTTCCTCCTATTGTCCCTTTCTTTCCTCTCGACATCACAAGCTTCACAACTGTTGTTTTTTTTTACTAAATACTCCGCCTAAACCTATTTTGTGACCCCATGTTCTATGGTGATTTGTCATCTCCATATTGCTTACTATCACCCTTCTGAATTTATCGGTTGAATTCGACAACGCCTTATATACTATTAAAATAATTTGTTTATTATTTCGAAAACCTTTTGATGGATCTTAATAGTTGGACACCTTTACCTTAGTATAAAATTTGAAATTGTTTCTGGAGTTTACAAGTACAACAACAAGTCTAACGTGAACGAATTCAACGGAAAACACGTGATTACATTTATCACGTGACCATCATGAATTTACCAATTTGTTCATTTACATAATCTCGATCATGCTATGCTTTTTTAGGAAGCAAAAACTAACTATTTTAGAATTCTTTTCAAACTACAGTATTACTCACACTCACATGAGATACCATCTAGAATTACAATCGTGTTATAGCCTTTTATTCGTAATATATTTGTTCGCGTGTGAGACTTTCATATTTATCCGCGTGACATGCAACGTCCTCACTGCAACCGAGTAGTATGTCCTCAGAGGCAAAATGTCTTCAGCGCAAACCAAATCTGCAAGAGAATATAACAGCACAAAAATTAGCGCTTCATGCATAATTTAACACACGTTCATGCTGAGCTGCGGCAGGTTATAAATTAAATGCTTCAGCAGCTGTTGACACAAATTCAGGAAATCCTAACACGAGATAAAAATTAATGAAATCAGAATTTTAGGAAAAACTCGATTTATGTATTCATGATCCTAAATCTGTTTTTTAATGGTTGCCATAAATAAGTTATTGAGTTCAATCGTAATAAAAAACATATCAGTTTAATATAGAATATCTAAGATATTTTATCTGCTTTCTTAATTAGCATCGCCGTATAAATAAATATCCTTTGAAAAATCTGCCATTATTTATTTATAGGTTTTAGTAATAAAAAATGCATGAAGTTATTTGTCGTGTAAATAAATCTTACCAGCAGTAAATAGGTATTAACTTATTTATTCTTTGATTTAAGTGTAATGCATTGATCGAGTGGTTTTTGTATTATATAAGCTTCAAGAACTCGCTTGGAAGAATTTATTTCTCGGTTTTCTTCTAAATAATCTAATGATTTACTTCACCCAGCTTCTGGATGTTTTTTCCAAATATGTGCAGTTTTTCGTTTTTTTGTTTGTTTGCTTTTAAATTGTAAAATAATTTTAAAATTTAGTTTTTCTTTCTGTGATGACTTTACTCCAAGATATTCTCTTAAAATTTAAAAAAAAAATGTTTCGGATGAAGTGTTTGACGGTAAGATTTAGTTTTTTTTTATAGTAACTGTATACAAAATAAAGATGATAATGATATATATTATTATTAAGAGTTCACATACTTTCGTTGAAAAGTTAAAAGATGATAAATCAATAAACAATTGCTGAGTGTGAGAAATGGATATTTTTTATTTTATACACAACATTCTTAAAATGTTTCTTATAAATATTTCAACCGTAATTTAAAAAATTTGTACATTATATGTTAAGAATTTATGTTATGTACACATTATTATATGCATTGGACATAATACGTATTATTTTTGAAGGAGCTAGAGATATCTCTCTGTAAAAAATGAGTACCGTAAAATCTGGTGTATAATGCGCACCTTTAACACAAAAAAATAAGATCAAAATATACGGGTTATACTACGCCGGGAATAAAAATGAGAGCTTTAAAAAACAACTAAAAAAAGATGAGCATAGAAAAAATTAGACTTCTAAAGCTTAGAGTAATACTTCGAATAAATAACGTCAAAACTTAGGAACCCACATACATTTCAAGTTTCTTCGTAAGAAAGGGAGCTGCGCGTTATCTAGCGAATATATCTAAAAATTACAAACTGCACCTTGAAAGTATAGGAGTGTGTTATAGGCAAGATTTTACGGTAATTACATGAACAAAATTGATTTAACTTAATATGGTTTTTATGAATGTCACACTTTAAAGCAACTCGTGGTCTATTGGTGACGGACCTCGTAATTTCGAACCTCAGTCAAGTGAGGAGAGCCTCAATGGAGCTGTCAACCCTCTCTCTCCAAACTTCCACACCACACTCACGAGAGCAACCATGAACAAGATTCGAAAATATTATCCTGAGCAAATTAAGAGTATCAGCAACAGTTTTTGAACTATGAAATATGGAGAACGCGGGGACATTTCAAGAACTAATTTATTTCTATGAACTCATAATTTAACTCAAATAATTTAATTCTAGTTCTTCTATAGACATCTCATTTACCCTATCTGATTCACGATAATTCCGTTGAGGCTCACAGAACTGTTTTGACATATATGTGTAAAATGGAATGCCAGTTCAGGTGTCTATTTCGTCGTCCGACTATGGCTCAAAATCATAAGATATATTGGCTGTGGTTAACGGACAGCTGAAAGCGTCCAATGAACAAGCTTAATGAGTGAATTTAACATTTTTTGCTCATTATCCAAAATACCCCAACTGAGAAATTATTGGGATAGCGAGAAAATAATTATTTATTATACTCTAAACTATTCTATAGTAATATTATTTCGCTTATATAACAAATGAAATCATTGACACACAATTTCTGTATAATATAATTATTACTTATTTACTTAGCTTAATAAACTGACCTGCTTTTCCAGAACATTTCAATCTACAAGAAATTCAAAATTTATCTCTCTCGATTTTTTTTTAATTTTCGTAATTAAATCCATATTTTTATGCAAACAACGATGCAAGAACTCTTAACTCAAATTAATAAAACGAGAAAAAAACATTTCGAATTATTCAGACAGAAAAAAAACTGAAGCGAGCAAAATTCCAAAGTTCGGCATTATGCTCAGGAAACAGAATCGTTTGCAGGAATAAAAAAAATTCAACTCAAATATTTGCCCGATTCTTCGAAGTTTAAACAGTTTAAGTAAATGAATAAAGTGTTCAAACACGTCAAGTTAAAAGGGGATTATAAGAAACGTAGGGTTTTAAAGATGTTTAACTTAATTCACACACAGAAGTTATTCCATTGGTTGGAGGAGAAGAGTTCAATTTGTTGGATAAAAAGAAGTTTCGATACTTAATTTCTGTAATTAGATTTCATTCTCAGTCGAAAAAGGTATAATTATAAGGATTTTATAAGAAAAAAAAGTTTTTTATGCAATTAATTAATAATTTTTAAAATATTTGTCCAAAAACTAATTAAAAAATACATGTAAGTGTTTACTGTATAATGTGTAATCTGATTGATTCTAAGCACAATCTAAGTCAAAACATTTTAATCATTATTTGACTATAAATCAGTGTTTCTCAAACTTTCAATATTTGAGACCCGATATTCAATCATAAATTTCATTGCGCCCCCCTCCATAAAATAACAATACATTGAATTCTATAACTATACTTTGACGCTAAAGCTACAATGCGACTTAAACATCCAAAATGTTACTGGCGTATATATACGTCTCACTCAACTGGTGCGTTAAATGCTCGGACGTATATATACGTCTTACAGAAGAATGATCTTTTCTGTGCACTGTTATCCATAAAATTATTCCGAAGACTTTGGAATGCAATGTGGAATGCATGACAAGCCCACGGGGTCACTAGTAATTAATAAACTTGTTCATTACTTAGTATTGTTAAATCAGTGCTTCTCAAACTTTCTATACTTGTGCCCCAATTTCCAGTCATAATTTTCATCGTGCCCCCCTCCATGCAATATCTTTGTATTGAATTCAATAATAATGTGCTTTGACGTAAAGCTACAATACCACTTTAATTATAAACTGTACAAATAATCAAAATAAGTATTACATTTTGTATATAATTTTATGACATGCCGATAGGGTCATTGGCAATTATTAAGCTTGTTCTTAGCTTAGTACTGTTAAATTAATTATGAAACACGCTGTGCAGTATAGATACATTTATAAGTGTATTATATCAGTGTAAATGTGTATTTTATTTTTTATTATGTCTGATTGTATTTTGTTTTGTGTTTCCTTTTAGTAAATTAAAAAATTTTAAAAATAATTTTTTGTTTTCGACTTTTCGATATACTTGCGCCCCCTTTGTAGTGTTATCACACACCCTTAGGGGGCCGCGCCCCACAGTTTGAGAAACACTGCTATAAATAAATGCAATAGTATAAAAGTAGGTATAACTAATGTTGCGTTTTTTATTTGACAATTTAATGCGATATATAAGCCTTAATTAATATTTGTGAGATCTATATGTGTGAAATCTCTCATTGCTAGAGAAATAAATATATCCTTTGATTTATAATAGAACATGAATTTTTATGGAACCCAATACAAATATTTTGCCTTGATAAATTGATTAGCATTTAATTATGCATAAATAATTTTTGTTTCATTAAAAAATATTTATATTGGGTTGACAAGAAAGTAACTTCGGTTTTTTAGTTTGAAATTTTTCTGCACAAAAAATATTTCCCATACTGTTCAAATATCTGTTGCCATTTTTCTGATAACATTATGAATCCGCTCTCACTGTTTCTGGCCTTCATCAGCAACAAACTCGGCCAAACATGATTTTAGGTCATCGTTGTTATGAAAACTTTTACCACTAAGAATAGTCAGTTCCCCCTATACCGAGAATGTTAAAATTAGCTTTTTTAGGTTCCTGTTTCTCAGAAATTGTTAAGTATAAAAACTTCAAATTTTGTCTGTATATTAATTAGGCTTTTTTATTTATATTTTGGTTGAAATGTTTCAAATATATTGTTTACTTTTTTCAAAAAAATTCAACGTAAAAGTATCACTATGAACTTTTTGAAAATAGTTATTTTTTTTTACGATAAATGCTTTTCAGCAAAATAATTTGAGAAAATCTCCAAAAAAGTAGTTCCAGTATATATAGTTACATATCATTTATATGCAGTATAAAAATTACATGTGCATTCATTCAGTAGATTCTTAGAAAAAGGTACACGCAGTTTGAAAACAATCATTTTGAGAAAATGGCATTTTTAATGTAAAAAAACACTTCATCACAAAAATAATGAATTACAACATGTATTTGCCCTATTTTATTAAACATTAGTGTCTTCTTAATTTTTTAAACATAAAATAGGAGACAAAAAAGTCTTAAAATGTTCAGAAAATACATATATAGTATTTTTCAGCATTTGTTCAACGAGATTTTTTTTAGCATTTTGCATCAATTTTCTCAAATTCTGTATCAATCTGTGAAGAATTTTTAGCTTTGATGCATTACAAATATCAAATTTGACCTTAAAACATTATAAATATAATGTAAACATGTATCAATATGCAAAAGTAATGATTTGGGAATATGTGATTTTACGACATTATGAAAGGTTTCATTATGGATTTGTATGTTCACATGCAAACACAATTTCTAAACGTTTCAAAATTCAAAATTTTTTCTAAACTGTACAAAAGATTTCTAAAAAAGTCAAAACTAAAACTGTTTTTTTGTTTTTAAACATGAAATCTGTGTATTTTTATGAATGTAACAAGCTCTTGCAACGACAAAAAGCATTACAAATCTGAGTGATAATTAGTTACCTTTTATTGAAAACCCTTTAAATATTAAAGCTTAAAAACTTGTCTGACCAATAAATAAACATTAATTTTTGCAATAAAGTGAAATATTTAAAAGATATTGTTTAGTTTTCTCAAAACATGTAATATAAAAATATCACTATGAATTTAAAAAAAAATTGACATTTTTTGTCACGATTTATGGATTCCAGTCAAATATTTTGGGAAAATCCCCAAAACCCTCACATGAATATATGTAGTTATATATCAGTAACATGAGGAAAAAAATTTCGTGTGCATTCATACATTATATTTTGAGAAAAAGATACGTTCAGTTTAAAAACCATCATTTTTGAGAAAATTGAATTCTTACTATAAAGTATGACTTCATCACAAAAATAATGAATTATAACATGTATTTCTCCCATTTTATCAAACATTAGCCTCTTTGCAATTTATTTTGCATAAAATAGTAAACAAAAAAGTCTTAAATCCCCAGAATAGCATTTTTCAGTTTTTTCTAACGAGATAATTTCTAGTATTACATCAATTTTCTCAAATTCTATATCAATGTTTGAAGAATTTGTAGCTTCTATGCATTACTAATATCAAATTTGAACATAAAGAATCATAAATATAATGTGAAAATGTATCAATATGGTTTTGGTATGAATTTGAGACGGTATATAAAAATATATACATGATTATATATACGACATTTCACACAAGTTCTCGTATAACATTTGTAAAATTATCATTAAGTTCTGTTGTTGCAGACAGTTTCTAACTTTTAAACTTCAAAAGTTACTCTAAGCTGGACAAATGATTTCTGAAACAGCCAAAATAAAACTGTTTTTATGTTTTTAAACATGAAATTTATGTATTTTTTGTATATAACAAGCTTCTCGCAAAGACAATAAATTTCACATTTGATGAATCCTCTCATATCTTTCTCAGAAACTATTAAACATAAAGACTCAAGGTTTTTAGTGTACATTAACTAAGACATTTATATTTATACTGAAGTGAAATTTTTTTAAACGTATTAATTAGTTTTTCAAAAATAAACTTTTACAGAGTATCATTATGAATTTATTGAAAATTGCCATTTTTTGTTACCATATATGTTTTCTAGCTAAAGATTTTAAGAATGTTTCAAAAATGTCTCTTCATTATACACAATTGCATTTAAGAAACGTAGAATACATGCACACAGTAAATTTACACAATTTAAAAATATAAATTTTAGAAAACAGAAATTTTTGTAAAAAATCTTACCTTGTAAAATATTAAAAAAAAATTGATTTCTTTATATTTATTACTCTTATATAATGACAGAAAAAAATTATTTAAAATAACTTTATTTTTACTTTATAATTTTTAAGCTGCTAATAAAGTTTTAATAGTTTTCTTTCGAAAATGTCAGTCGATTTGCTTAAATCCCAGTTCATTAAAAAAGAATTATGATTAAAAATTACTTATTCTTTATTAAAAATAAAAATTTAAAATACTTATAATTAATGTTTAAGAATCCTTTCAATGATTTTTTTTATTAAATAATGTAATACTTAGTGATTTTAGAATCAAATTTTTTACATCACTTACAAGTCATTATAACTTCGGTCTTCATATCTTTGATCAAATATGATTACTTGTACTGAACTATATCTGGGGAATTTATGAAAATTTCTGCGGGAATATGGATTTCTAACTTGTACTGCATTCTACTATAACAAATATTTTATAGTAATCACCTGCAATATGCATATTACAAATAGTTCTTTTGAAAAATCTAAATAACTACTTGAAAGATCTTCAGCATCATCAGACCTTCGAGAATCAAAAAGAAAGTTTTCCAGACGGCCATGTGTTTTTGTTCTTTGTTCGTTTGTGAGAAATTCGTCTACACGTAAGAAAAACATTTATCTTTGTCTTGAACATCTTTAAATTCGGTTTCTTTGCGAGTTCAGGGATTTTAAAATATGTCACCTCGTTTAAATAAAATAATTACAGTTAATAAGCACCGATATCATTCTAATAATTAAGACTGGGATATCGCTCGTTGGGGATGGGGATAAATTTAATCAGATTTACCCATAATTGATGATTTAATTGACGGTGCATTAGAGTTGTGAGCCAATTGTTATAATTGCCAATCACAATTAGTTGATGAAAATGATATCTGAGATCGTTTCTCATTTTCCAAACACCCACATCACACCGCGAGAGAATATAGTAACAACGTTCGATCTAAAATGTCACAGTCATTCTTATTCCATATGATGCTTAGGTGTCTTCTTTAACCGTGGTATATATTGCCAGTAGTGTCAATAGGATGATATAACCGGCGCTCTGCATGAAGAATTCCCGTAGGTGACGCATACAATCAGAGCTACGGAAACTTTAAAAGGACCGTGACCCATGATGCCATACGCAGCACTTGTATGGCTCTGCTACGTTTCTGATTAATTCTGTCAGTTGATTCGGCAGTTGTGACCGAAGTTTTTCATGTAGGCTTTACCATTTAGTAAAATTATGAAATCGTCTGCGCACGAGAGTCATATTACGATAAATGATATAAACTTGGCAACAGATACATATTTTGATTCGAATTCTGTAAAATAACGAATAATGTAAATTATGATGTATATCTGCATTTTTTTTCTACACGCTGAAGTGATTATAAGAAATTTAAAAAAGATGGAGGTTATAAATTAAGGGACTTTTATATTGACTGCTCGCGCGTCATAATCATAAACAACTCTCGTTGCTTCTAATAATAACGTTAATAAACCATCAAAATGTTGAATAACGGTCTTTGAAGAACTGGGAGTCACACAGTTCTGCAGTCATTCCTGTATCTTAATTATATATTATCTTTGTGTTCTCAGTAACAAATTACTTGTAAATATTATTTCTTTAATGTAATTTTTTTTTTCTTTATTTTTTCATTTTTGGAACAACATTATATTACTACATAAAGGAATTTTCGTCGCTGCATAAAAGTTTCGCCTGGACATTTTTCCAAATTTTTATTGTAACCATATAATATGTGCATTATACCTTATATTCTTACATAGATATATGTATATATATAAATACACATGGCCCGATAGGGGCTAAAACTTTCCAAACTTTCATGGAACTATTTTTAAAAATTAAATTCCCTACTCGTAAGAAAACATGTCTTTTAATTATTAGTTGTTGTTTTTGTAAGGTTTTAAAAGACAATTGTGTGTGTGTGTGTTTTATTCATGCACTCAGTCCCCCTCCCCCGATAGAGGGTTTACTAATAAATGAGATGTTGAAAAAGTGGTTCTTTTTAGAAGAATCAAATTTTAAAATGCAAAGTTTTATAAAGCTTTGGATTTGCCTTTAAGACTTTCTCAAATAGTACTTAAAGGTATATATTTGATAACAGATTAAAATGGAACGAGTGTATGATTCTATTATAAATTTTACATGATGAATATAAAGAAAGAGCTTTAAAAGCGTGGGCTTTAGTAATCGAAATCATCTTCATAATTGTATTCTTTTGAAAAAAAAGTAAAACACTATGAATGGAACAGTAAAATGGAAAATTCCAAGAATTAATATTTTTTAAAGAAAAAAAAAAAACATGATTCTTTTCCTCAAGTTTTGGGAAGAAACGTTATTACTGTATTTATGTTCCTCATACCGAATGCCGACTCTCATGTTTAAAATAAAATGGTTGAATTCAAACTCATTTATGTCTTTTCTCCCTTCTGCTGGCGGATCTTCTTCCCGATGACAGGGATGGATTTCGATCGATATTAAACTTTTAGTGAACTTAAATCTTGCGAAGGATACAAACTCAAAGGGCCGACCTCAAAAGTGCTTCACTCTCTCTAAAATTCAAATAAAAGTGGTGCTCCTTTTAGGAGGTGGAAAATTCCTTCGATACCTAAAATCACATCGGAGGAACTTACTCACAAAATTCGATGGAAGTGGCTCCATAAAAAGGGAATCATCTCTTTCTCTACTCGTAAAAGGCCCACAGTCAAAGTGGGGGGAGAGGGGGGGAGGAGGGAGGGATTTGAAGTTGCCAAAATGAAATTTTTGGAAATAGAGTGACGTGAGTCTTTAGGAAATCTGAAATACTCGGAATGAGAGGGGGGAGGGGGAGATGAAGAATTTCGCTCCTGCATTTTATCCACAAAAATGGCGTTGACCCCCGCAAAATGTAGCCATGGCAACTGGTGGTTTGCAACTTCTCTCGCCCACGGAACGGAAACACTCTCCCAAAAGTTCTGGAGTTAGCTACATTTGGCGGGTTGGCGCTCCTTGGCTTCATACGGGACATTAAACTAGACACCAAATGAAGTATTACAAAGATCCCATGCAAGGAATCGGATGTAGGGTATTCAGAAAAAGACTATTTGTTGCTTGTTTTAATATGTATTTTACTTCCAAAACTCTTTACAAAGTTTTTAAAATTTCAAATAGGGTATCTGGTTTTCCTTTAGTTATTTTCGTGTTAAGAATGCAATATTTTAGCGCGTTCTCTGAGCTAAAGTTTTTAATATCGGCAAAAAGTATTAAGCTATAACCTCTTTAGTATACGTGCAAATATAATGAAGAAATCTGTATCCATTTTTGAAATATCTGTTCTATATACATGTCTCAGAATAATCTCTTGTAAAATAAATTAGTGTTAGTTCGTCGCTTTCTCTATCCTATTAAAGGGACAGTAGAATTTCAAAAACTTTTTTTAAAATTGTTAATTAAGAGTAATGAAAATTTATGAGCATATACACTGGAATGCAGCTAGATCAAATATATCTTTAAAAAAATTTCAACTTAATTTTTTTAAAGATATATTTAATTTAGTTGCAGATTTTAAAAAATTTCAACTTAAATTTTTTTTTAATTTAAAAAAATGAATACTTTTTATTTTTTTAAAAAACATTTCATGCGTTTTAATTTTTTAACTTCGTCTAACATTATTAACGTTTATTAGTACACATTACACATAACTGGGTATTATTTAGAGCAATTTCATGCACCGGTTTTTATTTTTAGCCAATGCCCTGTGGTAAAAATATTATGATGTCACCGGTAGGGCATTTACTATGCTTAGGTGTTTCATCTGTTGATGAACAATGAAAAAAGGAAGCTATAATTCCACCTTTCATTTTTTTACATCTGGCTCATTGTCTTTTATAGCTTTTCGATAAAAGTTATTCAGTTTCACTATGGTGTTCTCTTTGAGACTACCTTCTTTCAGCCCACCAATAATGATATCTTTACTCTGCCACTCTGAAATTTTATTACGAAGTTCTGTGCCAAGCCTTTTTACCATATGGTTGATGCATTCTTCTTTCACAATTTTCATGCTGTCACCATACACATTTAATGATGATAAATGTTGATAAAACTTGGCATCACCATCTGAATAGATGCTCACGTATAGCATACCACAATTTTTAATTATATTTTCCATAAAATTTCTGCAGCTTTAATTTCCATGGTATTAGAAGATCCAACAAAATTTTCGCTGCAATCTGCTTCGTGTGATTTGTGCCATGTGGAGTACTCAGCACTATTTTCTCCAAGATCCCTTTTTGCGATAGTACACTCTGGACAATATTTGGAAAGGATTCCGTAATCGATAATAAGCCCAGTCAAAATGCGATAACAAATCCTACTCCATACATTGACGAACGTCCACGTTTCTGCCATGTTCTATCGAATGAGACGGTGTTTTCTATAACACCATTAGCAATGTCGAGCAAATCCTCGCGATGTTTTAGGACAGCTTACCGGGAAATTTCAAGAATGACGTCTTTTAAACTGCCCTTTTCTTCATACAGTTTGTGTAAATATTTTGAAAAGTTTTTCTTATCCATTGCATGAATGTCAATAGAAAAGCAATGAAATCAATAAGAAAAGCTCTAATGCTGCATGGCCTTTACCAATTTTTAGAAAAGTTTCAACGAGCTTTTTATTTGCCTTGAAACATTTGCTATTATCATCTCGAGAGCTAGAGAATACTGAATTAAATATTTTTTGCAGCTTTTACATTTTAGTTCTATTTTTGTAGAAAAACAATAAGCACACCATTACATTCAACATCCAATGAGCGTATACCACATTCATCACTTTTATGTTGCATAAAAGGGAAGACCACATATCACTATTAATCAAAATATATGAACTTTTCTCATTAGCACAAACAGTTGATATAGATGTAGAAGGAAACATCTGAAATTTGTTGGCACTTACATTGAAATATTGTTCCTTTTCACCAGCATGTGAACCTTCCTTGGGGCTGCGGTAGCTTAGAGATCAAGGTATCGGATGATGGCAGGCATGTCATGAGTTCGAGCCCAGTACCAGTAAAGACCCGCCGTGTAGGGGAGCGATGCACGTTTAATCTATCGAGAGCTCAAACGTTCTCCCGTTGGTGTGGTGTGGTAGTTCAGGTGTCTTCCTCGTCACTTGACCATGGTTTCGAAATTACGATGTCCGTCGCAAAAAGCCCTCGTGTAGCTGAACAGTGCGACGTTAATATTCACTCACTCATGCGAACCTTAATTGCTAATAGAGTTTTCAGCATGTATAGCACCAGAGTTTTTAGGATACATAGTATATCAGAATCATTTAGCATATGATTTTTTACCCATCTCATCTGGATGCACACAAACGCCTTCTTTTAGATGGCCTGCCTTTAGGTTTTCGAAAGCACCTACTGACAGCATCCATTATAAACAAATACAGAACAATTGTAGATATTTTTGAAGCTTTTTTGTGGCTTTTATATACAAAAAGTAACTTTCGTAGAGATAAATATTACTAGGAAACAGACAGCAATCAGAGATAAGCAATTTTAAAAAAAGAGCAATTCTTTCAACTTTTGAAAACAAGTAGAAGTAAGCAAACAGCGGCGAAGAAAGCAGTTAAAGGTTGCAGTTAAAATGTGCGGTTGTTAAAACACAAAAATAATAATTCTAATATTTAAAAAAAAACCTCAAAAAAATTGTGATAACTGTTGCTTATGCTTTTGTTTACATTTTTGGGTCCATTTAAAGTTTTTAAATGCTTATACTTTTTAATAAATTTACTTAGACACCTGTGGTTTCTTGCATATGGTTCAGTAAACTCACCAAAATCATAATTCACACAAAAAAATATCCATATTTTGGATGATTTTCGCCAGTTTTAAAATCCCCCATAAGAAAAGTTATTGCCTTATTTCTTAGGCTCAATGATTAAAAACATACTCCTCAATCGCGTTTTCAAATACAGTATAAAGGTTCTTATACAAAAGAAATATCGGTGATTCAAATAAAATTTTGGTTCGTTAGTCCAATTTTTTTGCAGCGGAATAATTTTTATACAGCAATTACATAATCAAGAGCAATGTTCAACAGAAATCAATATTTCACTTCTTTTAATCAGACTAAGAAAATTGATTTTCCAAATGGATCTTTTTAATTACATCACATTGTAAGCACCTCGAGAAATTTTCCAACAAAAATTTTGGACACACAACGTACTACTTATTTTTCAATTCTTTAAGTGTTCATTTTATAATGAAAATAAAAAATGCACAGGAGTTGGGACGTAAAATATGAATGTAATCTGAATTTCGAACAATTCGTAAAACATAAAACACACACACAACAGGATGCTAGCTTTTAACACTTCTATTGAAAAAAGATTTATTAATAAAAATAATTGGAAAAGGTTGCAAAAATATTACTTTTTACTGTATTTTAATATTAAATGTCTTTCTATTTATGTAAATGTGATCAAAAATATTCGTAGGAATTCATACAAATAAAGTCATATGATTGTTTTTTTTCTTTTTTGCTTAACTTTATTAAATGCATCTATGATGGTTGAAAAAAATGTTAAATTTTTCAATCCGAAAAAATTCACAACCCTATTAAATTTTAAAAGCAACTTTATAATTTTCTAATAGGATTTTTGTTGAATGCAAAGTGACAGATTCGTAACCTTTTTACTGTGATGAGCAATATATATATATTCTTGTTAAGCAAACTACTGTACCTCTTTATTGAAGTAGAATAAAAGAAGCAACAAAATCAAAACAGAATTGTAACGGATACAAGTTTTTCGTCTTTTTTAGTTAATTTTCTTGGCAAAAAACAGCTTACTTTAATTCGTGTCTGTTATTTCTTTGGCTGTATAAAGATATTCCTGTGTTCGGATTGTTTAGCTTTTAACTTTCTTAACCACTTTTTAGGATTGAAAATATAACAGATATTGATTCTCTC
>BMAV01008221.1:331370-345667 GCA_019973955.1 Trichonephila inaurata madagascariensis
TCGCTTTAAATATTAAAAAAATAACACAATTGTTATTCATTGGAATTTTATATATATATTTTTCATTACTTAACATTTATTCTAAATGCTAATTCTGCGAGGCTTAAAATTACAGTTTGTTCAAAACCATTTATAATATGAGTATTCATTTCAATAAATCATTTTACATTTTTGTATACATTGTCATGCACTTGTTTTTACTCTCCTTACAATTAAGCTATTATATCAAGAATAATATATTATCATTTTTTAAAAAAAATAAACTCGTGTTAAGAGTGGGTACTTCAGCCAGTATAAGAACAAGTTTAATAATTATTAGTGACATCCATGGGCTTGTCGTGCAGAGCTAAGTTTTTCAAAGGAAGGCTAAAAATTAGAAATTGACACTCAGAGTTATTTTTTGATATTTAGCTCAGATCTATATGTTGTCTTTAAAGTAGCCATCGCAGAAAATCCGGATTCACAAAGGTATGGTGTTAAAAATGGTAATAGTATACGAAATGCTTTTGTTTTCAGTGCAGAAAATTCAGCATTCACCTCTATCCAGAATTCAAAGAGTGATTTATTACAAAATTGCCATTTAATTTCGTCACTGGATGTGAAATCTATGAAGATATCTTTTTCGGCAGTTGAGAGCTCTTCTGAAGTATTTCGAAATGGATCCCTAACCCATTCGTAACTTGCTATCAATTTATTTGCCCTCGTCTGTGTACTTGTTGATGCTTTATTATCGTCGAATGCTCGCTGCGATTTAAAAATATATATTTATAATTTTGATTTAATCCACTGCCGTAAATACTTAATACCGTGAATTACAATTAACGCGGGAATTATGAAATGTATATTCAAGAGAGATTCGGTAGCTAATCGATTCGGCCAAGACTGACTAGAATTGTACGAGGTACAGCATTTTTACATGTTTTGTGCAGACGTCTGTTAGGTTGCCTAGACTCACGTGAACGTTCGCGAAAATGCCAGATGTAATGGATATGATAAAAAGCAACATAAATAAGGCTATTTTTTAATGATATTTGCACTTTTTAGAAATGGATCTTGAAGGAAATAAATCTTTAATTAAATACTATTTCTCAATCTGTTTCAATTTAAAAATTAGAGAAAGAAAAATAACATAATTAACCTATTACTTAAAAGTAATTTACTTAAAATATATATTACTTAAGAGTAACATATATAAAAAAATTTAATACTTATCTTATTAATTTGTACGGTTTATAATTAAGATCATATTATAGCTTTAGCGTCAAAGTACGTTTTTATTGCATTCAATATATTATTATTATTATTATTAATTGGGTCGCCAGTATTGAAAGTTTAAGAAGCATTGAAATAATGTGTGTTTTATTTTCTTATAAATGAACTCGTGCAAAGAGCGGGTACTTCAGCCGGTATACTTTTAATGTTTCAGTGTGTGTGTGTGTGCTTGCACAGAGTATTTTATAACTAATTAATTAATACTGAATTAAGAACAAGTTTAATAAGTATTAGCGACTTCCATGGGCTTGTCTTGCAAAGCAAAGTGTTTTAGAAATTGACCCTCTGAGTTCTTTTTCTATATTTAACTGATATGTATATTTTGTCTTCTAAGCACCCACCGCATTTTGCAATATGTTCCAATTTAAAAATTAGAGAAAGGAAAAATAACAATAATTATCCTATCACTTAATTTATTTTTTTTTGCTTAAAAGTAACATATACAAAATTTAATGCTTATGTTATTAATTTGTACGGTTTATAATTAAGATCGCGTATTGTAGCATTATTGTATTGTAGCAAAGTGCATTATTATTGCATTCAGTAATTTATTAATGTATAAGGGGGGCGCGATAAAAATTGTGATTGAAAAGGGGGGCGTCAGTATTGAAAGTTTCAGAAGCACTGTCGTATATTGATTAGAAGACCAGGTCAGCACCTTCAATCATTTTGGGACCTAGATACACAGAACATGCACCTGGAGTTATGATTTGGGGAGAAATTTTTTATGATGGCAGAAGCACACACTCTTGTTCTTATTTCATGCACCTAGACTAAAAACTTACGCCAGTCTAGGGATTCGAGCTGTTGCATTGTCATTTAAAAACATCTCTCAAGGGGTGTTTTCCAGCAGGATAAAACGGCCCCCCCCCCGTGGATATTAGTGTTTGTAACCCAAAAGGATCTATAGAATGTCAACATGTTGCCTTGGTCTACTGATATTTTTTAATATAGCACGAATGGGACATCACTGGACGGCAACTTCAGCGTCATCCATAACCAAAATTATTAAACGCCCTTATATTGAGTGAATAAGTGTGATTGGTATATGATTCCCCCTCCCGAAAACTGATATCTGGTAACTGTACGAAACATTGCATGCACGTTTGCATGCTTGCATTTAAAATCCTGGGGTTAAACCGGTTATTCATGTAATACATTTAAAATTTGAAATGGTTCTGATCGTGCTTACATTGCTTACACTAACTCTTTTTATCCCACTGTTCTATTCAGAGGACAGCTGAAAAATACCATGTGGAAATCATTATCTGAATGTTGCGAATATTTTAACTTTTGGAACATGTAGGGATACGTATTAGCTTCTTCTAGCGTAACTTGTGTGTTTCTCCCTCTTTCCCTTCCTCTGGACATTTTGCATATTCGGCACATTAGTGGGCATGATTTGTATCATCTTTTTGCGGTTGCAGAATTCTTTTTCAGCTTACTTTGGACACTTAGCGGAGCATTTTTTATGTGATAGTACTCCTTCGTTATCATTCTGGTGGTTAATTATAGCTATATTGTTCTTAGGTAATTTTTAGTGCATTATTTTTAACTGTCCTCTAAATAGGACAGTGGGACCATACTCATGCAGTTGACGCATTCTTTCCCTCTTTATAACTATAAGAGCAAATAAAAATAATTCCACTTCTAGTGTTTCACATCTGTTGAGTTATATCAGTGAAAAGGTTTCTGAAGTTAGAGGAAGGATTTGTATTATTAAATGGTTTAGATTCAAATGAGATCGATGTTGAAATCGCTGGAATGAACTAACTGACGAAGATAAAGGGGATGAGAATGTAATAAAAACTGGTGAGATTATAAAAAACGATGTTCCTGGGTCTCTGGAGGCTAAGACTTGAGACAGTTTCCAACCTGAACAGTTTTGGTGTTACTACAATAAAGAATAGACAAAAGCTAAAATGCATCAGTCATCTTGGATAAAGAATAAATCGCCGCAATATACAAAACAGGAACCACAGGCTGAATCAACTACAAATGAATTGCTCAAGCAAATGGAAACTGCTTTGAAAGTAAAATTCCATTAGAGCATTCTGAGCAGTTTTATTCCAGGGAAGTTTATGATCTCATTGTAAAAGAAACTGTGCGATATGCAAACGATGTAAAAAAACGAACATGATTTTTTAATCACTGCAAACGAAATACGTGTTTTGAAAGGAATTTTATTTCTAATTGGTTATCATTCAAATACCTGTAAACTTGATTACTGGCCAGATGCTGAAGACCTTGGCATTACCCTGGTGAAAAATGGCATGTTACGAAATTCTTTGCAAAAGTTTAAATCTTATTTATATTTTGTGGACAATGGAACTGTAAGTAAGCATGCCCAGGATCAATCCTTCAAAGTTAATGTGACGAAGACAAATTTGATAAATTCTTACAACAAACATTTGGGCGGTGTGGATCACCACACTGGTTGACTGGACTTTATTCCGTTAAGATTCGTGGGGAAAAGAGTGGTACTGACCACTTTTTATACGTTCACTGGATATGGCTATGGTAAACGTCTGGGTAATTCACGAAACTCTCAACAAAGATGAAGTCCTAAACTTGAAATGAGTTTCGAAGAGCTGTAACAACAGTTTATCTAAAAAAACTGTGATAACAACAAGAAGTAGACCTAGGATCTGGACTGTGCCTTCTGGTGCAAAATAAGACAACCGTAAAAACAGTAATGGTCGTTTCTCACTTAAGCGAGAAGAATAGTCTTTGTCAAAGGGAGAGCTGCAAAGGGAAACCAAAAACATACTATGGCATATATGACAAAACACTTGCTCAGGCTTGCTTTCAACCTTTCCACCAAGATTAGAGTGAAATTCAACTGAAAAGTGAACTATCTTGTAAAAAAGAAAGTATTATTCAGATAAAGTAAAATTTTGTACTCCGAAATCGCTTTTCATCATTGAAGAAAACACTAAAGCATGCAAGTACAAATTTTATCCCCACTATCCCAGTGTCCTATTTAGACTACGGGTTAGATTTCTTATAAAAAATGTATGAAGTTTTCCAATTTTGTTATATTTTGTTTAATTAGGTTTAATTAACTTCAGAAAATATGATTCTTCTCAAATTTAGACAAAATAAATAAATTGGGATAAAACGGGTTAATCTGTGATCTTGAAACTGATCAATGAAATATGTTACAGATACAAATGTATTGCTGAAGTTTCAATAATCTATAATAATTTGTTCTCAATGTTAAGGTTTTTTCTACCAGAGTGTATTTGGAGCAAAAAGAAGATAATGAAATCCTCATGATGTATTGTAATTGTTTGTAAAAATTAATATGTATATGATGATTAAAAATACAGATAAGTAAAAATCTTAGAATATATACATACAGGGTTAGCGAAATTAAACTTCCGCTACTCAGAGGGCTCTGGAGGCTGTTCTACTAGTCTGAAGAGAAAAATATTTGCGCCATAGGCATTTCAGATGATGCGCTCGAGGTTTCTAAAATAATTTAAAAAGTAACCACTAGATGGCACTTATGGCGGCGAATACTGTTCTTCAAATCCAGCGCAGTTGTCGGTAAAGCGGTAACGTTATCTTTCAAGAAGCCCCATAACCAAAAGTAGCATGGCGTGAGATTGGGTGATTGTGGAAGCCAAGCTGTTGGGAAAGATCCGTTGTCCATTATGTTGGACAGTGCAGTAGAGCATACTGTCGGAACGCTGGCTGTTCCGTGAAGCGATTCACTGCTTGCTTTCACGACCGCTGTAGCAATATGTTGAAGGGCACCGCAGCGAACTATCTCTATGACGCAATGCTTGGGTGAAGTCAACGAAGTAAAGCCTTTTGCCGATTGGGCTATTTTATTATTAGAACCTTTGCCTTATGTTAACTGTAAGATTAACGAAGAAATCCTTTTGTTAGATATAGTACTGCGCGGGACTTTGTATGTATATGTAGAATGCTGCTCTCGTGAAATGATATTCGTATTAAAATTTCTATAGAATAATCACTGATGTGATTATTACTTGAACCTTCTTGTTGTAGCCCTGTGAGTTCAATAAATATCTTCTACGACGGCGGTGTGTGTTGACTCTTTTTCGTTCTCTTCCAGGAAGAACGACTAGCTGTCCTGTTTTCCCAAATTGTACCATCATGTCTTTCAGAGCACGCTCCGACATCGGTCCACGTTGTTGTTTCTTGAGGCGGTAGAATTCTCTGAAAGCTACCGCTGCATTCTTAATGTAGCGGTAGTATAGCTTCACAAGAAGTGCTCTTTCAGACAGCGTCGACATTTTGCAATGCTTATTTGATTGTGGCAAGAACAACGTCTTCCTTTTACTGTGCGTAATATTTGCAAATTTTGCTGGAATGTGCTGACACAAAGTGCCATCTATTGGCAATTTTTTAAACTATTTTTTTTTTTCTATTTTAGAAACCTTGAGTGCACCATCTGAATGTCTTTTGTCCAAATTCTTTTTTCTTCGGACCAGTAGAACGGCCTCCAGGGCCCTTTAAGTAGCGGAAGTTTAATTTCACCAACCCTGTATATAAAAATGGACCTCGCTTCACTCCAACACCGTTCAACCGATCACACTATAAAAATTGCCATGTGTACGTATTTTTTGTGGAGAAGGTTTTTCTGCTGTCCTGTTTGTTGCAGCTCCCCACAAGGTGGTGCTACAGTATATCATCTTCTGCACGATTCAATCAATTACCAAGTTGCCAACAGGGTCGGCTAAAATGATGCCAGCTTGGCTCTATGGCCAACATTTCATTATGTTTCCATTGAATCGCCATTATAATGTAAGGAACGATGTTGTTTGAAAATGTGTTACAATTATAACATAAAATAAATACAACAGAAAGTAATATTAACGTACTGCACACAGAGAGCCAGATATAAATTATTTACACAATTTTAAGCGTTCATTACATAAAATTTATAACAATATGTTACTTTTGCTAAGCAGAGATCGCTTAGGAAGGTGTTTTCAAAAATCGATTCACAAGGGAGTTACGGGGAGTTATAAATTTTAAAAAATCCTTTTTATTAGTTATTAGATCTACAGAGTAAAAATTTAACAAATATGGGTCGCTTTTAGTTCAGCTGATTTACACAAAAATCTTTTATGTTTAATTCGTAAATCACGTAAAATTAACTCATTAAAAATTTCTTTATCCTTCAATCTGTATTGTTTAATTTTTCAATTCACCCGTGCGAAGAACGGGTATACCAGAAAGTGCTATAGAAATGTGGTACTAAGCATATTACATTGTTATGTGTAACTTAAGATAAAATTACCAACCCTTAAGCATGCGCATTAATCTCATCATAATTTTATAGAGTGCTTGAAACGTATATGCTATTACATTTTTAATAAAACATGAGCTTTTTTAAAGCAATAATATGCAGTTTGAAACAGTTCAAATCCCAGTTTAATAAGGTCATAATGTGTTTATAATTATAATACAGATTAATCATGCAAATTGCCAAACACTATTTTACGTTATGAAAACAGAAAAGTATTAACAATTTTTGCATTCCATAATAATGGATTTTGTGGCACCTTTTGAAATAAGTTTTGTTTCTTCTATAAAATTAATTTCATTGTTATTTTAACATACCCATCTAAATGCAAAAAAGCCAGTTTATTGTTCACTTTTTGCGAGAATTTAAGATAACGCGCTCACATACACAAGTTTCTTATTTTTTCGAAAACTGCTCATATCTTTTATTAAAATAAATTTCTCCCAATTGTGACATTTTTCTACATTTAAGGAGATATTTGACTTCTTTTTGTGTTAGAAATGTGTATTCTTTCTCTTACTGTATTCTAATCTTTTCATACGAAGGTTACGAAAGTTAACTGCATTTGTACAAACACAACTGAAACTCGTTTGTTCTTTGGATTGTTTCACATTTACAAAATGTCTCGATTGTGAAATTCCGGATATTAATGTGCTTCATATTTTGAAAAAAAGCATAGAAATAGAATGTATGCAGATTAGAAATTCAAAAAAGTTAATTTATAAATTTCTAGATTTATGCTACTCTTTTGCGATGACACGGGCTTAGGCTCTCTTATTAAAAATGCCTTTCGTCACTATATATAAGCAATGTTTTATAACTTTTATATACACCTACTTTATTATATTTATGTGATTTTAATATGTTCATCTTGTATACCACACAGTATAAATACTTCATATTTAATTCTGGCTTTATGTAAATAAAGAACCTCTAAACTAATTACATAAAAGGAGATTTGTGTTTGTTAATACACAATTCAATTTTATCTGTGAATATAAATCATGCTTCTATCATTGTTATCTGTAGTAAAAAATGTTTCCTTTTTGTTTCAAAGAATATTGTTTATTTCGTTAGTTCACAGTTTCTTACAGTTCTATTTTCCGCGGTATATTTCTTCTAGAAATTTAACTTTTTAAAGTCCCCTTAGAAGTTTAAATTAAATTAGCTGTGACATAAATTCATCGAGTGAACTGCCATCGAGTGACTTCTGTTAAATGAAAATCTAATTGTATTTGCCCTAAAGAAATTACCTGAGTAAAAACTTTCCCTAGTTATATAGATTTTCATTGCGTATCTAGTCTTTATATTTGCACCTTTGAATTGAATGTACAAAAGGAGCATTCTTGAATTTCAGAAATTTTATTCACTACAAAATCAGAATTATTTTAAGCGTGAATAAGTAGATAACTGGAGCTCTAATTAGAAAATTATTCCAAAAGGGATTAGTGAAAAATAAATTTAATATCATTTTGTAACAAATTCGATATTTATAGGATATCGTTAATTTCTCGATGAACATTAAACTATATCCTTATTTACTAAAAAGGCTATCATGCATCTAAATACAAAACTCGAAACCCCTTGAGAATAAATCTGACATATATTAGACGTTAAAGAATTATACTTACATGTATTATTCACAATATAATTGTGGTCGCGGCCGCCTAGAAATCATGGTCGCGAACTCGTGGCTTGAGTTGGCTAGTCGTTGATTAAGATCCTGGGGCCGTTAAAGACTTGCCGTGAAGAGAGGCTGATATACATTAAATTTGTCGAGGCTCAAAATATTCGCATTGGTATGATGTGGGTGAGTGAATATTAACGTCGCACTGTTCAGCTACACGAGGGCTTTTGGCGACGGATCTCGTCATTTTGAACATGGTCAAGTGACGAGGACGACACCTGAGTTGCCCCCCTCCTAACTACCACACCACCGGGAGAACATTTGAGCTCTCGACAGGTTTAACGTTCATCGTTCCCCTACACGACGGGTCTTTGCTGGTACTGGGCTCGAACTCATAACAGGCCTGTCATGATCCGATACCTTGACGATTGGGCTACCGCATCCTGGTGTTATGTGGAGTTTTGGTCGTATTATTTAACCACGTTTCAAAATGTTTGAAGTGTATCTTGAATTCCCTCGTGTTGCTTCAGAGTGCGACATTAAATTTCCATTTAACGCTGTTTTCTTCTTTTTATGATAGCAATTACAGAGATGTACTTTTTGACAAAAATCGCCCTCATCTAATTACCTAGAAAGTTTAACATACTACATGGGTTCTTGCACTTCAAATCAATTACATGCCAACTTTATTATGCGGGGGAAAAAGTATTTAAAAACCACTTATGTTCCTTTAATAGTTTTGGCGAGGTAACATCATTGCATTTTCTCTTTCTTCTTTTTTCCCGTTTGAAATGACGTACGTTTACATTTTTAGATAATTCTATGATTATTTTCTTAAGTTACACGAAATGTAATATTGAAAAATATGTTGGAAAACAATATTTACACGAATTTAGAAAGATATCTTATCTGCGAAAATGTGCACATTCTACGACAAAATAATTTAATTTTTTTCATTTCCTACTTTAGTTCATACTCTCTTTCTATATATATCTTGTTCAAATTTTTCAATCGTTAATAAAATACTTTTTATTCATCCACTCAAGTTTAAATATACATTTTTTAAAACTTATGGTGGATGACACTTGATGTTAATAGTTTTTTAAATATTAATTCATTAATTGAATATAATTAATGAATAAATAGTAATAAACAAAAATAATAGTCCAACACCATATATAAAAAGGAAAATCACTCGTTATGTCCCTGTAGCACAATGGATAGCGCATTGCAATCCAAAGGTCGTGCATTTGAATCCCACCTGGGATGACCTTATTTCTGAAAAAGTGATTTCTTTTTACTATTCTATTTTACTGGAATAATTAAATTTAATTAATAAGTAAATAGTAACAAACAAAAATAATAATCCAATACCCTATATAAAAAGGAAAATTACAAGGAAAATCGCTTTCTATTTTGCCACTTAATAGTGTGATTCTGCCATATGTATATACATATTTACATTAATTGTAATGATTAAATTAAAAGTAACTAAAATAAACTTTTTCTTTGTTGACCTAAGTAGGAATTGATTTAAATTTTTTTTAAATGTTACTTTTGTAGATTTTAATAAGTATGAGAAGTTCATTTTTACGGGTACAGGCGAAAAAAAAATAACTTTTCATCTTGCCACCCACGTGGAAATATGTATGTGTTAAAAACATGAGGTAAATATGTTTTATTGCGTTTAAACTGGATTAAAACAGGATGAGGAGATAAAAATCAGTGTATATAAATTTTGCTAAAGTGATTATTTGTCTCTTTATTTCAACGTATCTTCCTTATTCCTTATCAGGATAAGTAATCCTTATAACACTTCTTACAAGTTACTTAGTTAAATAGAGCACACACATCTTCGTACGCATTTTCTGTGGCAGTGGTAACCTAGTGGTTAACCCTTTATCTACCGCATTATGATTTACTGCAGTTTTTGTCATGTAATATTTTTTGTTTGCATCACTACTTTGAAAATTAAAGGATATACATAAATAAAATACTCAACTTTATTAAATTTAATTAGTTAGAGCTAATGAATTAATGAAATATATTCAACTGTAAAATTAATTATACACACTGTTCACTTAAAATAAACAGTCAAATCGTTTTCTAAGGTCTTCATTAACATACAAAAGAAGTAAGATACTTACCTTTTGACATTACCTATTTTTTTTTCGGAACAAAAAGGACAATCATTCCAATCCGCTGAAAAAGTATTTTCTGCTATAAAACTATTCACACCTTCCCCGCTAAAATACTCAACATATAACCCGTGCTGCCTTATATCTTGGAAGAGTGGATTTAAAAGAATATTCCTGCTAAGTATCGTCAGAGTATTCGTAGAAATGGTTATTCTATATTATTTTTTAAAGTTAGTGGTACTTATTAGTACCGTCCGTAGATCAAGGGATCAGGTACGAACTTGTGGCCGGCGTGTCACGGATTCGAGTCCTGGTGCCCCTGAAAATCCGCTGTGAATAAGAGGCTGATACACGTTAAATATGTCGATCTCAAAGCCCTCCCATTGACATGGTTGGGTAGTCTGGAGAATGAGTACCAAATCAGGTGTCATCCTCGTCACTTGACTTAAGCTCAAAATTACGAAGTCCGTCACCAATAGACTTCGCGCGTGTTACTTTATACTGTGTCGTTAATATAACTCACTTCCAACTGTTTCACGCCTGGAATCGTATAACACAAAAAAAGAAAAATTCTCGGTGATTTCAAATAGTCTTTTTTAAATCAGTGTTTTTCAAACCGTGGGGCGCGCTTCCCCTAGGGGGGGGGGGGCCCCACCCCCCCCCCCGCGCGTGAGTATATGGAAAAATCAAAAACAAAAGAATATTTTTAAAAAATTTTAATTTACTAAAAGGAAACAAAACAAAATACAATCAGACATAATAAAAAATAAAATACGCATTTACTCTGATATAATACACTTATAAATGTATCAATACTGCATAGTGTGTTTCATAATTAATTTAACAGTACCACACACACACAAGCTAAGAATAAGATTAATAATTTACAATGACCCTATAAGCATGTCATAAAATTATAAGCAAAATTTAATACTTACCTTGATAATTTGTACGGTTTATAATTAAAGTGGTATTGTAGCTTTACGTCAAAGCACATTATTATTGAATTCAATACAAAGATATTGCATGGAGGGGAGGGGACGACGAAAATTATGATTGAAAATTGGGGCGCAAGTAAAGAAAGTTTGAGAAGCACTGCTTTAAACACTTGAAGAATTTCCAACGCATCCAAACAATGCATTACAACCGCTTCAATAAAGATGATTCTTCACTGAATTTTCTTCCTCTGTGTTGTCACATTACATAACTCAATTTCAAACACGCACAATTTTCCTTAATAATCATCTCTTATAAAGCTTTCAGGTAGAAAACTATTCCTTCCTAATCAAATAATCGGGAATATAAAGAGAACGGCAAGATGATATAACTCTCAAAGTATAACAATCCATTCCTAGTAAATGATTTAAACCCAGATAAGTATATTTCCACTCTAAAATTTCTATGGACGCAATTATTTAAAATTCGTTCGACAAACGGCGACGCCGACTTCCCTCGTAAGCGGAAGACCCAAAATGACTCGTATTGTGTGACACTTTGAATCGATGCTAATTGCGAGATGTCGACGCACACCCTTGAAAGGAAAAGCCACATCCGTGTCACTGAACACTCAAAGTATTAAGTGCCTCAGAAACTGGGTTTCGGCTCTAATTTGTGCGAGATACAATAATTATGGGCAGGATAATGAGAGTTTGAAACCATGATACGTTTTGTTTCGAAGATGAAATTCAAAACAATAAGTGTTTGTCTGTTTATTCAAGTCGTCGAAGACAGATTGCTTTTAAATATGTTCAATAACACCAAACATATTAATTTTTAACAAACCTTGCTTATTGTTGCTTAACAGTCTACTTCTACCAAATCGAAGATCCACTATCCCAGTCGATAGCAAACATTTTAAGAAAAGAGTCAAGTTGTAAGGAAAACTAAAGTATTGAAGAGCCATTGACACAAAGAGTCATTTTTACGAAGAGCCACATACGCGTACGCAGGAAAGGCCTCCGGTAAAAGTAGCAATCAAAACTGTTGCACTCCAAGTAACATTTTCATTTATAATATTTAAATAAATCTTTACACAAAGTAACATTTTGTTTTCCTTCCAAAATTAAACACTTTCTTAGATTTATTTATTTATGTTGCTCAAAGAGCAAAAACAGCCAGTGTCAAAATACTATACTCCTGGATACTCCACTTTCAAGCTTTATTAAAACATTTCCACACCAAAGCGTTTTATTCTGAATTTTCATGTTAATGCAAATAATTAAAATTGACTTTGATTATTCATGTATGTAAGTCATGTCAACTCACTCTTTTAACCAACCCTTAAACATTTCATAAAATCTGAAATGCGTTTTTGTCACTCTTATGTTGGGGTGCATCTCTTATGCGTTCATTTTTAAAAATGCTTCCATGCTCATGTGTGCAAAACCAAACATTGCTGGAAATCACTCAAGAGAGTATCTTTCCATGGCTAAATTTCTACCAATAAATTACATTTTTACTGTTTTAAAACTAATTGTAATTTTTCTTTACTGATTATCAATACACTTTGTCAATGAAAAACAATTTCCTACATAAATCTTTAGACAGTCAAATGTTTAACGTAAGACTCTAATACAGTACTCTTCTTAAACTTTCAATAATTGCGACCCAATATTCAATCATAATTTTCATCGCGCCCGCCCCCTCGATACAATAACAATGTATTTAATTAAATAATATTATTCTTTGAAGCTAAACCTGTACGACTTCAACCTCTTGCATGCCACCACCGTATATATACGTCCCTCTCAGCCAAAGCGTTATTTGCCTGAACGTATATTTACGTCTTTTCGAAGTACGATTTTTTCTGTACATATATTGCTATTCATAAAACTACTCCGAAGACTTTGGAATGCCACAAAAGAATCTTGACAGTGTGTGTGTTTGGAAGGATTTACTTATTTCACAAAAGATTTGCTTATTTATTCCTTTTCTCTATATCCTTCCCTCGATACACCGCATACTGGATTACGTGTTAAACGGTGGCATTGGGGAGTGAATCACATAATTTTTAGTCGGCATTTAAGGGATTAGTTATAAACCGTATAAATTATCAAGATAAATATTAATTTTTGTTTTTAATTTTATATATGACAAGTCTATGAGGTCACTGATAATTATTAAATTTATTCTTAACTTATATATATAGTACTGTTGAATTAATTATAAAATACATTGCGCAGAACTGATATATTTATAAGTGTATTGTATCAGTGTGTATTTAATTTTTTATTATGCAGAATTATGTATTTCTTTACTTTCAGTAAATTAATAATTTTTTTAAATAATCCTTTGTTTTCAACTTTTCAATTTGCTCGCGCCCCCCTTGCAGGGATTTTACGTCCCCCTACGGGGGCGCGCCCTACAGTTAGAGAAACACTGCTCTAATAAGTTAAATCTTTCCAATAGATAATTATAATTAAGTAAGAGAAAAGAAAACAAATTTCAGTAGATATAATTTTTTTTTCTTTAATTCATATAACTAGAGCAACGTTTCTCAAACTGTGGGACACGCCCCCTTTGGGGGGCGAGATAACTCTACAAGGGGGCGCGAGCATATTGAAAAGTCGAAAACAAAAGGTTATTTAAAAAATTATTAATTTACTGAAAGTAAACAAACAAAATACTTTCTGATATAATTAAATATAGAACATACATTTACACTGATACAATATACTTATAAATGTATCAGTACTGTACAATGTATATTTTATTATTAATTTAGCAATACTAAGTTAAGAACAAGTTTGATAATTATCAGTGACCCCATGGCCTTCTTTTAACACTTATCTTGATAATTTGTATGGTTTATAATTAATTCCTTAACTGCCTATTAAAAGTTACGCAATTCGCTCTCCAATGCCATCGTTTACCACATAAACAAGCGCATTTTGATGTTTCTTTGCGGGGGAGGGGGGGGAAGAGGAAAAAAATAAACAAGCAAAAATCCTCTGAAATAAGTAAATCCTTCGCAAAC
>BMAV01008221.1:346067-369367 GCA_019973955.1 Trichonephila inaurata madagascariensis
CTCTCCTAACTACCACACCACACCAACGGGAGGACGTTTCAGCTCTCGACAGATTTAACGTGCATCGCTGCCCTACACGGCGGGTCTTTAGTGGTACTGGGCTCGAACTCGTGACAAGCAAAAACACCCTCAAGCTTGGTCCCAAATTCAATCGACTCTCTCGGGAGGCCCTCGACCCATTCGCCACATGTCGAAAGCCGTATGGACGAGAACATGTCACTCAGACGCATAGTATACAATTCCTGGCAATTTTTCTCACACTAGCAGACCCTCTTTTCCACACAGAGGTAGCATGGCTACGTGTTAAATGGAACAAAAGAATGGAATTTGCATCTGATACAGGTGCGCCTATCTGTTGTTCACTTTCAAGGAAGATGTTATAGAGTGCGCCTTTTCACCTCAAGTGCGTGGAAACCTAAGAGGGGTAGCAGACAGCTGGTTCTCAAGAAGTGAAGTTATACAAAAGGTTTTGCAATTTAAAACTACGGTGGTTCCTGACCTGTCACCCTACTCTCCAAACCACCCAACATAAAAACTTTGAGTATCTGCAAATTTAATCATCCACCAAGCATTCTGGTGCATCTAAATATTATTTTACAACGAATCATAGCCTCGGTAACCGAGTGGTCAGGATCACGAACTCGTGGCAGGAGAGCTGTAAATTCGAGTCCTGATACTACTCAAGACCCACCTCTAGAGGGAGGAGGCACTTTGAATATGTCGTAGCTCAAAGTTCGGCGTGGTGGAGAAGTTTCGAGATTGAGGTGCCAGCTCAGGTATCGCTTTCGTCCCTTGAACGAGGCTCAGAATTAAGAAATCCAGCTCATATGGCTTTAGAGTGCAAAGTTAACAAAAAATTAAATTTAGTACAGAATCACAAGCCAATAGATCCCGCATCAGTCACAAATCCTCATAATTTGGAAACTTCAAAAAGACATTCTGATATACTACAAATATGGCTGCCGATCGTTGAAATTCTACAGCTTTCATTCCCATCTCGAATGTAGCATGTTTAAGAAAAAATATAATATGTGTAGCGATGTCATATTTTTTTAATGCAAAAAAGAGAGAAAAAAAATCATAGTTATTTCTAAAAAACAGCTGACAAAGTAACCGGCATTTTTACAAGAGTGAGTGTTAACGTCGCATCATAAAGTAATATAAGGGTTTTCGGTGACATACCACAAAATTTTTAGCTACGATTAAGTGATGAGGACGACATCTGAGCTAGGAGCTACCTCTCCATCTGCGAGACCACACCAACAGGAGGACTTTGCCATAAACAGATTTAACGTGTATCAGTCCCTTCTACACGGCGGATGTTGCATTTTTATTGGAAGAAGTGTTAAAAAAAACTACGAGACTTTATTGAAATCAGCAACCACAGTCGCATTCAGGTTTAGACAAAGTATTTATAAGAGTTTAAAATTCACAATTCCTTCCAGCAACTTCTTTGCAAACATATCAAATGATTTTTGTGTAATTTTGGAATTTTTTTTTCGTGTATTGTGCAACTGTTAGGAATTTTGTCTTAAAACGTAATATTCAATATACTGAAGATTTCAACTGATCTCAAGGATTAATACCACATATATATGAGGTGGAACGGTCGATAATAAACCTCTCTCTTTTTTGAAACTTTATCTGAGATAGAAAAAGGTATTTTGTAAATAAATATATTTCTATCAGTCTATAAAAATACTTTATAGGCTGATAGAAAAAATATTTTAAACCAATAGTGGTCGCTAAAGTTCAAAAACTTGCTGATTCTCTCATTAGAATAAAACTGCATACACATTCATAAAGTGTATCTAAATTTTATGTGTAACAGTCTCGTGGGAAACGTAGAATAGCGGTATCTGAGTTAAATGCTGCCAATACAAAAAATTAATTACCCAGTTGAGGAGCGTCTTTTAATTAGCAGGCAAAGACACGCAAAGGAAGGCAAAGGCATTCCTCAAAAGACGATTTTTTAAAGAAAGCTCCGTATAAAAATTCCGATCTGTTATTAATTATAATCCCCCTTTCGTGCTAGTAATTAACGCGTTTACGTACAATTTGCATAATCCGCACATATTTTTCTCGTATTATTTTTCGAGAAACATTGACTATGTGAAAGCCAGTCATATTCTATTTCTAAATTGCTGCAAATTGCATTTTAAATGTTGATATAACGAAATTATTTTTCGTTCAATTTTCCTTATATAATCATTTAAAGATTGCTCCTCTAGTTAGTGTCATCCTTTGCGGTATAATTTCTTAATACTATAATTTGATTTGTTTCCTTATTAAAGTCGCTGTGTGTTTGAAGCTGCATGAAGGCTACTGCCAACGGGCCTGGTTGTTTTGAGCCATGTCTATGTAACGAAGACAACACCTGAGCTAGCATTGAACTCTCAAAAATCTTTCACATCGTAAGTGCTGGCGTAATGTAAAAGTTTGGAGAATAATGTCAGCTATTGGGTGTCACGCTCGTCACTGCAACGTGGTTCAAAATGAGGAGGTCCATCGCCAGTACACTTCAACAAAGTATTTTCAATTTAAAAAACGTATTGAAAAATATTATTTAAATATTTCATGGCTTTTTTTGTCTCAGTTTGTATGGTACATTTGTATCGGAGATTTTGATTATTTTGATGTATTTGCAAGAATGCTCGAAAAATATTTTTTTTTCCCTTCTCTTACATTTATAAATTTTTAATTATTTTTAGCTCTGTACATGCCGGCAGAGTGGTGCTGGCTTTCTGCACCTAAGGTTGCGGGTTCGACCCCAGCCCAAGTCGGTGGATTTTCATGATGCAGAAAATCAACAGCGGCCATGTCGTATCAGAACACGGCATGTAAAAGATCCATAAAGTGTCTGTTTGACTTGGGTGCGACAAAATTAATTCCTTGTACTGATTCGCATCCTCAGAGCTCAGGTGCCTCCCTCTATAGAGGAAACTGGACGTCAAAGTTACTTGTCGCGATTGAAGCACCATATCCCCCTATACGGTGCACCATATCCCCCTATACGGTGCTGCACTAAAAAGAGATACCAGCTTCTGGGGAATGCACTAGGTCTGCAATGATAAAACACCAAACCGCAGCCCATCAGAAATTAAAAAAAAAGGAAAAGCTTTGTATTATGTAATTATGTATGTATATTGTGAATTCACCTTTAATTTGTATTATATAAATTCTTTGCGTAGTCCTGTATAAAATGTAAACTAAGATTTTGTTCAATGTATTGAAAGCGGGGTTGATTGTGTTTCCCAGGGGATAGAAGTTTGTAGCTCTCACATCTCTGTTCGGGTAAGCTCGGTTCCCTTGAGAATTCAGCCAATAGCCTTCGCGCTGCAGTGTTGTTTAAATAATCAATCAATATCTAACATAAAAAACTACATTAAATGAGTCAAATCTAAGATCACACTCTTAAGAAAAGATACATGGCGCGAATTTTATAAACATCACACTATAAAGCTTCATGAATGCCATCTCGGAATTTTGAACCTAGCATAAATGACATGGACGACACCTGAAAAGGAATTTCCCTCTCCTAACTTTAACCACGCCAATGGGAGGACATGAACCCTCAACAGATTTAACGTACATCGACCCCCTCTACAGGGTGGGTCTTCAATGGTATCAGGACTTGAACCCGTGACACTTTGGCCACGAATTCATGACCATAACCCTTAGACTGCCGCGGTCTCCAAAAGGTTGGGGCAATCTGGTAACTGATTATAACAATCGGTGATCCTAGAATATGATGTTGTTGCGGTGTGGAGAGGGGGTGTCAGCTCAGGTGTCTTCTTTGTCATTTGATCGGTTAAAAATTATGAGGTCCGTCGCCAAAAGCCTTCGAGTAGCTGAATAGTGCGACGTTAATATTCACTCACTCACCCTAAGACATGCTGGACAAAAATAACCCTGTTTCAAAAGATAAACGGCTTTGAAAGATTTTTCGTGTCGTTGTCAAACCTCCAGTCTGACAAGATTCACCAAATCATTGATTCTCAGAAAGTCGAGTACAAAAAGGGGATCGCTGTAGAAGTCTTTCTTCTTTCCATGCAACGCAAGCTTTTTTACACCTCAGTAATATTTATAATTAAATACATCTAAATTTTGTCACTCATCCGGTACAGTGGCTAGTGACGATGACTACTCTGCCGTAGGGTCTGAGTTCGAATCCCGGAGAAGATATGGATGTTTGTAAATGTATTGTGCCTTTGCGGCATGTGGGTACTCTAAATAGCCGTCGAGTCGCAAGTCCTGACGTGAGGTTGGTGGAAGAGGAAAAGAGTTGGGAGGCCTCTGACACCCCTAGGGTGTTCTCCCTCTAAATTGGGGTGGTATCAAGCCAAATCGTATTGCCACCTGTAGGGTGCTCAAAACTACGGATAACGAATGGCGTACTACTAGCCATTTGCCACGATGAATTTAGAGGGCCTTGATTCGATATTATAGTAAATCAGGTGGTATAAGTTACAACTGCTCGGAAGGAGTATGGTGATCTTGACACCATGCACAAATGGAGTGAGTGAATATTTGCGTTACACTACTCAGCAGCTTTTGGCGATGGACCTCGTAATTGTAAACCATAAACAAGTGACGAGGATGACCCCTGAACTGCCCTCCCTTTCCTACCTTCCACACCAATGGGAGGAAGTTTGAGCCTCGACATATTTAACGTGTATCAGTCCACTCTGCATGGAGGATCTTCAACGATACTAGTCTTGAACTCATGACACGCCGGCAACGAGTCCGTTACCTTGACCACTAAGCTACGGAGACCACATGCACAGATAGAGAAGATCTTTTTGTTCTCTGTGAATGAAAGGTACTTGATGTGACCACTGACAAGACGTGAGAATGTTGTCTGACAGATTTAATATAGTATATCATTCCCTCAACATGGTGGGGATTCAGTGGTATTAGAATTCGAACTTGAGGCTCGACAACTCCAACCACGAGTTTGCTACCATGACCATTTGGTACCACAGCCCCTTGATAGTGCACATTATCGCGTCATACCAGAAAATCACGGTTGAATAAATAAATCCTTAATAATCACCAATTTTTGAGATGTTTGTCTGTTTCTATTAAAATAACATCAGTGCGCAATAAATGCAAATTTTAAATCATTTCCTACAACTTTCCTTTGTCTCGTACTTTTGGCGACAGCAATGCCAAGAAACGGCGACGAATGAAAAAAAAACCCGATTAATTATATCGAAGTGAAACCTCTCTTTCATTTCGACGCAGGCGTCTGTAAATTTCAAAGAAAATAAAACCGACTCCCCGACACAGCTCTTTTGTATACTTAGTAAACAATTATTGTCCCCGAATCTCTTTGAATCCAATTAACAAACTTCCTTTGCTCGAAATATTTACTCTTCCAGAGTCAATATTAGTTTTAAATGTAAACTGATTTATTCCTCGAACGCAACATTTATTGAAACTTTTTTGTTCGCACGGTTATCTAATAATAGTCTCGACTCAGAACTTAAACAAAGAATTTTAACTAACATCCTGCCTTTGATCTAATTCTTAAAACCATATTATTTGAACAGAAAGTTACCGACTTGAAAAATCAGATGCGCTGTGTTCGCATATAATTTGATCAATTAGAATAAATTGAATACTTTTCGTTTCATTCTAGCGTGGTTATTTGTTTTGAAATTTGACTTTTAAAATTAATCGTGATTTCTCTCTACACCAGTTATACTTGAAAGAGAATTAAAAGAAAGTAAAAACTGGTTTCTCTGTCGTGGATTCAATTTACGTTTTTTGAATCTATGTGTATGTAAGCGTCATTATTTTACGCAGAGCCAGTGTTAATTTTATATAGCTCGGGTTTTAGGGATCGCAAGCGTATGTGGGAATCTTTTGATAATTTGAATACTGTTTCATCATTTAATCTATCATATTTTTTATAGCCACAATAACCGAGTGGTCATGGTCATGAACTCGCGAAAGGCTTAGCTTCTGTGGAATCATAATCTCGAGTCCCGGTTCCCACTAAAGACACACCGTGCAAAAGGATCTTGTAGCATCGTCCCATAGATAGCAGGTTGCTTATCCTCTTTTCATTTATGACACCCAGAGGTGAGCAGAATTTCCAGATGGTTATTTTATCTTCAAAGTGAATTATAGAATCTTCTCTCACGGCCTGAGGCGAAACAGTAGTAGCGTCGTCTCTTAGACGGTTTGGTTACCCCTCTGTTCATTTTTGATGTCCTAGGTCACGCAAAATGGCCTTTTTTTGCAGCGAACTACAAAAGGGACACAACTGCTTCAACGGCTGTCCATTATTTTGCTCCCTCTAACATGTGACCATGTTGCACATGAATGAAAGGGACTGTTGGCTTTTGTGTGGAAGAAATGCCAAGGAGTTTTCTCAGTGTCGAAGTGAAAGGTAGATTTATAGACCCTTTATATGGCTTACGATGTACCTCGGCAAGAGGATCACAGTCCATACAGACTTTTGTCCCGGAAAAATCAGTGATGACTGGAGATAAGGAATTGGCGAGAAGCCGAAAAATGTGAAAGGATGCTAGGCAAAGGGCAGAGGAGCGATGAAAAAATTTGGCAATTGGAGAAAAAAGCTGTGTGGCAGCCGGACTCACCGAGGTGGTCTACCAGAACTTTAACTTGACTATTTCGGTGGAGCGTAAACAATACTAACCAGTTACAGAACTTTGAGAACGAACTCAACAGTAGACAATACCCACTTTATGACAACTGTGGATTAGGAAAAGATAAATCTTACAGATACAATAGAATGGGCGCAAATTTGGCATTAATTACTGTGAGCTTGGAGTCACGATGTCACAGAGTGTTGTGTGTTAAATCTGCTGATTTAGTCCTCACGTTGGCGTCTTGTAAAAATTTAAAAAGGGTGTGTTACTTCTCGCTTACCTGTGGTTCAGAAGTAATAGATCCGTCACCGACATTTCTCGTGTTGCTTCAGAGTGTAACATTAGTGACCAATCGACCAGTGTTTTACTTTTAATAAATACTCTCTGGTATATACCCGTTTTTCGCACGGGTGAATTGAAAAATTACGCAATACAGATTGAAGGATAAAGAAGTTTTTAATGAGTTAATTTTACGTGAATTACAAATTAAACAAAAAAAAACTTTTTTTCATATCTCAGCTGAACAGAAAACCCGTATTTGTTAAATTTTAAGTCTGTAGATCTAACAGCTTATAAAAAGGGGGGTTTTTTATTTATAACGTCCCGTAACTCTCTTGTGAGTCGATTTTTGAAAACACCTTCCTCCGCTGATCTCTGCTCAGCAAAAGTAACACATTGTTACAAATTTTGTGTAATGAGCGCTTAAAATAGTGTAAATAATTTATATCTGGATGTGTAATACGTTAATATTACTTTTTTTTGTATTTATACTATGTTAAAGTTGCAATATATTCACAAGAAACGGCATTCCTTACATTATAATGGAGATTCAATGGAAACATAGCGAAATGTTGGCGATAGAGCCAAGTTGGCATCATTTTTGGGGACTTTGTTGGAACTTGGCTATTGATTGAATGGTGCAGAAGTTTATATGCTGTAGTACCTTCTGGTGGGGAACTGTCACAAAGAGGATAGCCCAAAACCCTTCTCCACAAAAGAATACACATACATGCCAATTTTCATAGTGATCGGTTGAACGGTGTTGGAGTGAAGTGAGGTCATATATACAAGCATCCATTTATATATATAGATAGATAGATAGATAGATTAGATTATAGAAAATTCAAATTCGGAATTTCATTATAAGTATATTGGTTTAACTATGTTTTTAGCTTATGATTGAAACTGTTTCTGTTAGATTATACATCAATAGTATATAATATTAGTAATTTAACTTCAGTAAATTACTGGCAACGTAATTTAATGATACCTTACATACCTTTTTTGATTACTGAAATCCATTCTCCTTGCTAGCAATGTGTTCTAAATATTATTTATTTATTAAAAGCTTCTAAATTGAAAAAGATACATATACATTCTTTATATTTACATTATACATGCATTTTTTTTTACCAAAATATACACGCGAGTAACAATTTTCGAGTTTATGGCAGTGTTATTTTTACTGCTGTATGAATTGGGTGGGGGATTGATTTTGTTAACGTCTATTTTTGAAATTGCATAAGGTCTTTTCGCAATGGAACTCTTAATTGTGAGCCTCGGACAAGTGATGTGAGGATGACGTCTGAGTGGGCACTTCCTTATCCAAACACCTCGCCAACATCAGGACTTTGAGTATCTGCATATTTAACGTGCACCGTACCCTCTACACGGCGCGTCTTTAGTAGCATCAGAATTCGAACCCATGACGCGACAAAAGTAATACCAACCATGAATTTGTAACTATGACCACACAGCTACAGTGATCACTTCAGGATGTTCAGATGCGGGTTGTATTTACCGCACCCTTTTTAAAACTAATTGCCAATTAGACTCAATTTCCTCTGTGGACTTACTATCTACTAATTAAGTAAAATATCTTTCAGTTTCTTAACTCCAAAATTTGTTGTGTGTTTCTGTTAATCTGCATTAACTTTCTAAAATCCTGGAAAAAATACATCCTCCCTCTTCTAACCTCTCACAATGGGTAGGAGGGAGTTTTTATATAATCGATATTAAAGACAAATCTATTTTTGGAATCTGTTACCGTAAAATATCGGAAGTTTTCTCTCGTCTCTCCCTCTGACTTGAGCAGAGCAAAACTTTCTAACAGAAGAGATTTGAAATCGATATTTAAGTCAATTTTACTCTTGGAACCCCCCTTCAAGCGAACATATAATACGTTACCGAGAAGTGCACACATGTTTGTTTGTTTTTTAAGTATAACAAATGGCTTAATTTTATAGTAAAAATAAAGTACAATCAACGAAAAATCTCTAAATTGAAAAGTTTTAGAAGTATTTTAGTGAGTGGGTGAGTGAGTGAATATTAGCGTTGCACTGTTCAGCTACACAAGGGCTTTTGGCGACGGATCACGCAATTTTGAACCATGGTCAAGTGAGCTGGTACCCCCCTCTCCTAACTACCATACTACACCAACGGGAGGAAGTTTGAGTTCTTGACAGATTTTACGTGCATTACACCCCTACACGGCAGGTCTTTAGTGGTACTGAACTCGAACTCGTGACAAGAGGCCAGCCAAGATCCGATACCTTGCCACCTCGGCTACCGCGGCCTCAGAAGTATTTTAAATAAATAGAAATGAAGATTTTTGCTTTAAAAAAATTCAGAATACACTTAAGAAAAAATACGTCTAAATACCACTAAATATTTTCTACTTGACTGCTATTTTAATCTAATTTTGCGTAATCTTATCTAAATATTGTTAGCGGAAATATAAAGATAATATCAAATTCTCAAACACATATGAAAATAATAGTAAATCAATCCCATGATTCCTCTACCCCTGAAACAAATATTTCAGAAATTTCTAGTTTTTAATCAAACTTTTTAAAATTCTTTCCGATCTTGTTAAAAAAATGCCAAAGTTACTGCAACTACTCCCAGCTCTTAAAGCATCCAAAGATGACAGGCAAAAAGCTTTCCTATTTGTAGAATCGCTCCTAGATAATTCTTTATTTTTTCTCTTTTTAATTTTAGTTTTTTTATGCCAATAATTAGTTTTTTAGTATTTTTATCTCAATAGTTTTCTCATCTCAATAGTTAAATTTTTTCTCTGAGAAGGACACAGTCTCCACAAGCTTACTCTACAACCAATAGCAATGCTCAATCCCCATAGCCGAAACCAGCTACCCCATTGGTCCTTGCCTTAATGAAGCCACTCCTCCTCCAACAAGCCAAGCTAACGACACCAGCAATAGCGTAGTTTCAAGATAGGGAGCGGAGGATCGAGTCATCGATCCAGTCTCCTCTGTGCAGTTCAACTTACTAATCTTATCTAAAACCTTTTCACCTATCATTTTTGTATGATTAAGTTTGTGAATTGAACTTAAAGTTGGACAATCGCTCTTCGAAGAGAAACTAGTATTGATGTAAGGGAGAATTTGTATTAAGATTATTTAAAAAAGGAAAATATTTTCGTGAAATAGCTGTAACTGTTGGTAGAAGCCCCACTTTTGTCCAAAAAATCATTATAAAATTTTAAAATGACGGATAGATTGAAAATAAATGTGGAAGTGGAAAGAAAGGTATTCTGAGTGATGCCACAAAATCGAATATTTTGAAAAGAATCAAGAATGATCTTACAGTAAATCCAGTCCAATTTGCTGCATAAACTTCTCAAATCCCAGGCATAGGTTATGGGCTGAAACTGTGTGAAATGTATTAAACAAGCTGGATATAAAAGTTAAATTATTCGAAAGAAACAGTACGTCAGCTCGTAAAATCGAAAAGGTGTTGGGATCAATTGAAGACTAATAACTTTTGGAAGAAAGTTATATGTAGTGTGATGAAAGTGAGTTCAACATTTTTGGCCGTTGCACCATATGGTGAAAATCCAATACCACTTTGGATTCACAAACTACATCCTGCAGTTAAATATGGTGGTGGCTCCGATATGGTTTGGGATTGTATGGCTACATCCGGGATAGGAAATTTAGTTTTTATAGATGGCATTATGAACCGTATGGTTTACTTGGAAATACTTCACAAAATTCTAAGGAAAGTGCTAAAAATATGAGTTTAGATGGAAATTTCATTTACCTGCAAGACAAGGTTTCCCCACACAAGGCACGTAACGTCAAAATGTGGTGTCTTTTTCATTGGAAACAGAAATTACACACACCCTCACAGTCCCCCGACATCGATGTCATTGAAAATCTGTGGGCCACACTCGAAAGTTGTCCCAAAACACAAAATTACACACAAACCCCATTTAAAACGTATTGCAAGAAGAATGGGATAAAATATCTTCACAGATACCACCCAAAAGTTAGGCGAATCGGTACCACGACTTTTAAAGGGCATTATAAAAGCCATAGAGCATGCAACTAAATATTGACACTTTTGTTTTGAATGCGAAATATTACAAAAATTTCTTTGGTGTGTTCAGAATTTTTTTAGGTAAAAGCCCGCATATATGTTTAGTTAAAATACTTTTGAAACTTTTTCGTTTTTGAAGTTTTTCGCTGCTTGATTGTTCTTTACTTTTACTTTAAATTGAACCATTTGTTATGTGTAGCAATAAAAACATACTTGCATTTTTTGGTATTATTTATATTGAAGGTTAAATTAATCAAGTAAAAGTAAGGTGTACTCTCAGTTGTTTGAACCAATGTGTATGCACTTCTTTGTAAATGTATGACATGAGCAGATTTTTTTTTTATTTCTCATAGAAAAGAATTATCACTCAATCCTTGGAATATGGTGATTGAAACTGATTGAAAAAACATCTTTCCAGTTGAAAATAATACATGTGCGTATTACAAATAATCATCAATAGATGATTAATACACACATGAACAGTTGGTTGAATCTGAAGTAAATACACTAATGGACAAAAAAATTACAGCACCAAGAAATAATTGCGGGATCGTAACGAAAATTAACATGAAGGTACATGTCGGGAACTAATGCAAATGATTAGAAATGCCGCGTGATTGCTCATTACGTATAGCCGGTAAAGGGCATTTAACGTCGTTCTCCGTGGAGGATAAAACAGGAAACCAAAGCTTGTTTGAGTGTGCTGAATCATTTACAAAGAACGAGCTGAGGTAGACATGCTATTACGCCGTTTTCGAAAACAATATGAGCAGCTGTCGCAGTTTGAGAGAGGGAGAATCATCGCCATAATGGAAGCTGGGTGATAAACTAGGCGAGTAGCTCGTCAATTAGGCCGCTCTAATTTTGTTGTGAGGAGTGGAACCAAGAGATGTCATTTACACGAAGACCAGGCTCAGGACACTCCTCTACGGACTAGTCGTCGAGAAGACCACCATCCAGGCACAGGTAGCACCTTCACTAGGGGCCCTGTGTCTTTTCGAACCATACGAAGGCACCTGGCTGAAGGACATTTGGGAACGTGGCTCCCATTACGTGTGCTGCCCTTGATGCCCACCCATTGACGCTTCTGTTTGGAGTGGTGCCGCGCACGTGGAAACTGGACTGCAGCGGAATGGAACCAGATCGTCTTTAGCGACGAATCCAGATTCAATTTCAGCAGTGATGACAATCATGTTTGTGTGTGGAGACCCCGTGGTGAACGCCTCAATCCTACCTTTGCTTTACAGCGACACACCGCTCCCACAGCTGGTGTGATGGTATGGGGTGTCATTGCCTACAATACACGGTCACCCCTAGTATTGATCCATAGCACCATGACAGTCAACCGCGGTATGTCCATGACATCTTGCAACCACATGTGTTACCACTTATGCAATGGCTCCCAGGAGCTAATTTTCAACAAGACAATGCTCGGCCTCACACGGCAAGGGTGTTACAAGACTGTCTCCGTACTGTTACTACCCTTCCTTGGCCTACCCTAACCCGAGATTTGTCTCCAATCGAGCATATCTGGGATCATTTGGGACGGTGAGTTGGACATCCCACGAGTTGGAACGAACTAGAGGCAAGGTTACAGCAAATATGGAACGAAATGTCTGAAGACGTCATACAGAACTTGTATGCCTCAATGCCCAATCGTATCACATCGTGCATTCGCGCTATATAGAGAGGGTTCAACAGAATATTAAATCCTCCGTTCTTTTGCCTTTATCTCTGAAATAAATTATCCTTTTTCTTTGATTTTCTAATCATTTACTTATATCAAAGTAGCCATTACGTATGTAACATTTCGTTTCATTTTGACGACTCCTTCTTGGTGCGCTAATTTCTTGTGCATGAATGTATTTCACTATTTTTCTTCGAGTAGTGTGATTTACTTTAAGAGAATAGTTTTGCAAGATAGAGATAGGTTAAAAAGTATCTGATTTTATTCATAAAAAATACTCGTGTTTTGTGATACACGTACAGTAACACAGTACAGTTAGTCTGCTTGACTGCTAGTCACTTTTCTCAACGATTCTTCCTCTGTATAAAGCAGTATTGGATCTCTTATGAGATAACAAGTTGCTCTTCTATTACATTCTGTTTTCTCCGGGGAACTGTAATCTGATACAGTGAAAATCGCCTAACACGAAATTGAGGGGAGTGAAATATTTTTTCGTGTTCGTTTTTCGTTAGCATGGAATTTAGCAAAATACACTAATAAATAAATTCTGATTTTAGAATAAGTTTAAGTAGTGATATAATATTGATTCTTATTATATCAAAAGAAACAAAACTATGAAAAACGAAGAAACGTCTGTTTGCTCCATTTATATAGCAATTAATTCTGTGTATGCTGAGATCTTTTCTATTTGTTATTTTTTTTTTTTTTCATTCTTGAAAACAAATTACCTACTTAAACGCCCTGTTAGCTGTAAGAAAAATTTTGAATAGTTATGAGAACAATTAAATTTTTTAAGCAATATGCTTAAGATTTTTAAACGTTTAGTTGAATGGCAGAAAAGTTTTAACTCTAAAATTATCAAATAAATTTTGCTGAACAACTGCCAAAATTTTGAGTTAAAATATTAAAGAACAAAGGCTTGATAATTATTTTTAAAATTTGTAGCAAAATAAAGTTAAAACAAAACAAGAGATGCAAAATCTCTGCAAATTGATTAATATATAAAAAAAAAATAAGAGCAGCTCTTAACAATATTTTTTAAAAAAATTACTTCTTTGACGTCCAATCTGTTTATTTACAGACTATTCACTGAACTATTCTACTAGCTTGACAACTGCGTTAAAAAAAAGAGCAAATCCTTGTGAGCTCCGTTTTTTCCTTTTTAATTCCTTATAAATCAGTCTTTTTTTTCTGAATGCGAAGAGGCTTATTTCCTTTATCTATTCGATGTGAAGGCCTGTCTAGTTGGAGCCCAAATAAACTCTCGCCTTAAAGCAAGAAACTGGAGATGGGCTTGCAAATGAAATTTTAATGGAGGGCAACTTAATCTTTCTCCAATTTCCGTTCTTTTATTTTTCCCATGCCTCTTTTCAACGAAATGCAAATTTAAAGCAAGCTCACTTTGTGGACGACTTTTTAAAATTACGGGACAATGGAGAAATAAAAGCAATTACGCATTTCTTATGGGATCCTGATGCGTTCTGCAGAAATTATGTTTTTTCGAAAACCCGAGAAGACGGAGGAAGGGTGATGGCGGGGAGTGATTGCAGAGCTTGAAATAAAATGATTTGAGACAGAAGAAAAAATGTAGAGTTAGGCTAAACAGTGAGAATGCAAAGTTTCGGAATACAAGTATTCATGAGTTTATCATAAACCAGATTGAATTTTCTTTTTTGTCTCGATGAAATTGAGAGATTTTGAATTAATATTGTTATGGATAAATTATTAGAGCAAAAGCATTATGTTCCCAGGGATTGAAGAATATTGCGTGTCGTTAAATTGTGAGGAATAATAAAAGCATTAAAAAATTTTGTTAGAAGGAATTTATGTTTGAAATTTTATAATGAATTTCAACAACTTCGCAAATTATTCAAAAATATATATATTTCTAATATGAACTTCACCCAGATGAAAAAAAATATTTATCACTTAAATTAATCATATAACATTATATGAAATGGCTAAGTAGTTTAAAGTACAGCGCGTTTATTTCTATAAAACATTTTTATGTGGGATGTCTAGTTATTCCCTGAAATAAATTATCTAACTTACTACAAAATAAAGAGCTTCTTTTAGTAATTTGTATTCGAATGTATTTTTTTAAGAAAATAATTTAATTTTTATTTTGAAAAGTCAATAAAAATTCAGAATATTATTCAATTCGTTTTACAGTATCAAGGTATTATTCAGTTCGTTTAAAAGTATCAACGTAGTATTCAGTTCGTATAAAAGTATCAGAGAGTAGTATTTAATTCGTATTCGTATTTTCCCGGTCTTGTACTAAGTGACTTTTTTTATTCTCAAAATTCAGCAACCATTGTAGGGTTGAATATTGAAGAACATAATTAAAATGTTAATGAAAAGGTGGAACATTGGCTTACGACGCAATCAACTGAGTTCTACAATAACGACCTTCGAAAGGGGAAGAAAAACTTGGAGAAATGTTTAAATCCAGATGCAAACACTGCATGAAAATTTCTTAAGACTAGCAAATAAAAATTAAGTTTTTATCTTGATTTCATAAAACAAATGTCAAATTTACACACACAATGCCCTCTCGTTACTAACCTCAATTAATTCAATTCTCTCAGATGAAAGAAGCTCTGCCGGTTTTCTATGAAAGATTTTTAAAAAAGCTTTCATAAAAATAAGTTTTACAGGATTATTTGAATAAATCTTACATACATTTTTTAAACATGGAACACTTTAAAATATCTCTGATGAAATCATAATTAGAATAATATTTCGAATCAAAATAATCTTACAAATAGAATACTCTACCATTTCTAATGAAACTCTAGGCAAAGTACTTGGTTCAGTAAACTCTACTGGAGTTATAAAATGGGTTCCTGAAATGGATGCAAGATTTAAAATTAATTCTTACTTTAAGAGTTCTTACCATCTTTAGGTAAATATAAGATTTATGTCCAGAGTAATCTCTCTTCTTTCTCGTATGGATAGATGCTTTTAGGAAACAAACATTTTTCAAAACGCACTTCCGAGAGATGCCCAAGCTATCTTTATCTCTCTCTATTTTCAACCTTTTCCTACTCATTTCCTTCTTCTCTCAGCTGAGTGGTTGTAGTCGCAGACTCTTGGTGTCGCGTCAGCCAAGTCAAGGGCTTTGAGTCCTAAGGCTTCTAAAGATTTATGTGTAAAGAGGGATGATTGCACGTTAAATCTGTGGAGTCTGTCCTCCCCTTGGTGAGATATGGAAATTTGGGGAATGAGTTGCCAATTCAGGTGCTAGTAGAGTATGGAAGGAACAGGACAATTGCATTGACTTATGCCATATAACCGAGATTTCAAATAAAGAATACATGTTAAATATGTAAATAAAAGTATGTAATTAAGGTATATGTGTAAAGTATGTAATTTTTTCTGTTTGTTTTTTACTATACCAGTTCGAAACCCCGGTGAGAACTGTGACTGACCCTGTATATATTACTATATACAGGGGGATTCGTTACCACACCGACCAGCTTGCAGGGTGTGTAGGGGGTACAGAGAGGACTCGGAATCACATAGGAATGCAAGGTCGCAAATGGCGTAGTTGCCAGTTATGGTGCTAAGAAGCCGAGAAACAGAATAGAAACTGTAACACATTTATGGACAATTCGAAATTTTATTTAAAGGTTTATTGCAACAGGTGTTCTAAATTACTACTAGAAGTCGTCTGGCAAGCCTGAAATCGGCGCTGAAGGGAATTCCTTAGGTTCTAGAAGAATCCTCCTGTCAGTCATGTGGTAGATGACGCTGAATGGAAGGCTTCGTGAACCACGATTCTGCTGGAAGTTGTCATGTGCAACTTCTGACCTCACCAGGTTTACCAGAGGACCTCTACTTGTAATTTTGAACACCTGTTATAGTACAATCTTTCAATAAAATATTTTCTGTCCCATTAATGTTGTTGTTTCGGTTCTTTTTCTCTGCCCCTTTGCACCATAGCTCGCAACTACGGCATTTGCGACCTGCATTTCTATGTGATTCCGAGTCCTCTTTGTACCCCTTACACACCCTGCAAGTTTGTTGGTCTGGAAGGGAATCACACTGTGCAAATTAATATGAACAAAGTAAGAAATATCATATTTGATAAGAAATATATTCTTTTACTCCAAGTATGCCTTCTTATTTCTTAGACAATCAAGCCCATTAATATAATTTCTCTGAAGGAAAATCACATTATATATCTTTGAATTCTAACAAGGGGCCAAGTTAAATTGACATGTCCATGTTGCATGAAAGGGACAGAGGGTATTTGATAGTCAATCAGATTCTCAGGCTCCCTGTCACGTCTTTTTACGACATTTCTTTTACAACCCTGCACGAACATAAGTGTTTGATTACAGAAAATATTACCTAATACTAGTCGTCAGCAATTCATAGCTTATAGTTTTTTACTCATGCTAAACATTTTCCCTTCATTTTAGAAACTGTTTTTTCGTTGGTCTTGATCTCCGGCCAGCTTCCAGAAGCCTCCGAGGTACAATTTGTGTGAACTACTAGCATCAAAATCACAGCTAATAAATCTAATCTAAACTTTCCAAAGTCTAGTACAAGTTTTCCGTTTTGCTCCCACATTTTACTGTCATGTTGATGGACGATGAGCCAGATTATTTTATTGTTGATTATATTATTATTGTTTTATTGTATTTTATTCTTGATACACTTAATTTTTTCCGTCAGTTCCAGTACCTCAGAGGTAGCGTGCCTGCTTCGTAAGCCCAAGGTTGCGGATTCGACCCCAGCTGGAGTCGATAGATTTTCTGGATGCGAAAATCGTAGGCACGTATGTCATATGATTATGTTTCATGTAAAAGATCCCTCGAATATCAATTTGGCTCTGGTACGTTCAGCAATATAAAATCATGGCAATTTCCAGCATCCGACGAGAGCTTGAATCAAGAATTAATTAAAGCGTCCAAATTTGGTAACGAGGCCTCCATTAGATGGTGCCATCATGAAATGGCTCTCACATGTGGGGACTTGCTGTGTTTGTTAAGGCTCATTTGTTAAAATGCAGCCCCATTGGAAAAAAAAACTTCAGAGGAGATATCTCTCACTTTCATAGAAGTGTGATCTTTCACAGCTATAGTTTTTGCCTATACTTCCTCAGGAGTAATGTCCATTTTTAAACATATGAAAGTAACGAAAATAACACAAAATGCAAAAACTAACTACATCTGTTACAACCACCTGTTACAAAGGCTCAGAAATGAACTAAACCAGTCAAACTGCTTTCATACTGTCAAAGTTGAACATTCATACCACCTCGGGACAAATAAAACCAGTTTAATCCCTTAAGGTATCCGACTACCCTAAAATCATGATTTTTTTTCAAAAATTGACAAATTTTGCTTATGATTTTATTTTATGGGCCATCTTATTAGCTTAATAAAAATACCAAGTATTTTTTATTTTCCGTTCACCAGAACAAAAACTTTAAGTGTTTTAGTAAAAGCAGATGCCTTAACTTTACACAAGATGTGAAACTTTAAAATGAGTTTTACTCGAAATGTGTTTTTTGCGAATAGTTCAAACGGGGACAGCGATTGCTCAAAAAGTTTTGAAAATAATTCGCTGAAATTTTTGTGTATGTTATGTATAACAGTAGAAGCGTTTTGACGTTCAGATTTATCAATCACTGTTTTATTTCAAAATTTACAGTCCTTTATATGAATATAATCATTGTCCTTTTAAGCAATTTCATATAATCATTAAGATAGAGGGCTCTAGTTTTTGTAAAAATGAAAATATCTCTAATCCTGAAGGTCATTTCAAACATTAATAATAAAATAATACATCAAAATTGAAAAATTGAGAATTTGTTCATAAAATTTTTGTACAGTGTTACCCCGTTTATGTAATTTTTTGTACATTTTTACCAGTTTTTTCCAATTTTAATAAAAATAAAAAAAAAAAAATTCTGCTTTTAATTTTAGGATTTTTTTCTTAAAATATACTAAATAAATCTAGAAATCAAAAAAAAAAAAAAAAAAATCCCCATATTTCCATTTTTTTCAAAAAAAAAGTTGCCGTAAGTAGTCGGATACCTTAAGACAGTGCTTCTCAAACTTTCAATAACCGCGACCAAATTTTCAATCATAATTTTCATCACGCCCCCCATACAATAATTATGCATTGTGAACACAATAAAAACACTACAGCTACAATACAACATTAATTATAAACTATACAAACCATCAAAATATAAGTCTTACATTTTGTAAATGACAAGCCCATGAGAGGTACTAGTAATTATTAAAATTGTTTTTAATTTACTATTGATAAATTAACTATCAAAAACTTTGTGAAGTACTGATACTTTTATAAGTATATAACAACAGTGTAAATGTGCATTTAATTTTTATTATGTCAGAAGGAAGTTTGTTTTACTTCCTTTCAGGAAATCAATACTTATTTTAAATCTTTTACATTCGATTTTTCAATTAGCTCGCGCCCCACTTACAGTGATATCAAGCCCCCCCCCCTAGGAGGGTGCCCATTAATTTGAGAAATGCTGCCTTAGGTAAATTTTTTTGCCCAAAATGTTTAAAAAAGGGCCTATTTTTTTCTCGCGTTTAATTAAGCACAATAATTAACAGAATGGGAAAATGGAATAATTTTATTTTAATTTTCAATTTTAAAGTTTTCACGTTATTTTTTATTTTATAATTGTGGAACACTAAAAACCTTAAATGTTTGCTTTTTACAAGTATATTCTGCATGCTATGAAGAATTTTTCCTACATCTTAAAAGAATTTCTCTCCCATACATACAAAAGAATTCCATATTCGTACCTCTTTTTCAAAGGATTGTGGATTTTATATGAGAACATATAAGCACACACAATTTTTGAAGCATGGTGTATAATACTAAAGTCTTACATTGCAATGGGAACAGAGATAATATCGACTTTTTGGGTTATCTTCCAATTTTTATTTCTTCTCAAGCAACAAATTGTTCATTGCCTAGCAAATTCCTGTTCTTTGAATATTTTCAAGAATCCAAATTCCTGCATTCAATGAAAAAAAATTCCCACCTTCACCACAGAGAAAATCCTGGTTGAAAAGTATTTCAGTACTGTGGACCAACTGCATCTCTTAAAAAAACTAGCACTAATAATCTGACTATAAGAATTAAAAATACATGCAAATCAAAGGTAGAAAGAAGAAAATATCAATGCTTGTACAGCGTACGGGCAAACTAGTTGTGGCCAGCTTTCGCTAACCCGTAAGGTCTACAGGAAAACCAGTTAAGGAGATAAGAAAATTTTTAAAAGAAAAGCTTGTAACAATTCGTGCAGTATAGTATGTGCACTATATTATTATGGATAAATTTAGCGGGGAATATGTACTGCTCCTATATATATATATATATTCATATACGATGTTTTAAATATATCTCTGGATATTTAGAGCTAAAAATCTTTTTTATACATAAATTTTGTTTAACTATATGTAAAAAAATTAACTCCAAAAATTATTAATCCAAAACTTTAAAATAAAAAATTTAACCAAGTCTAAATCGACCCAACAACTCATAACCCTCCACTTTACGAAGAAAAACCTAATGTAAAAAGTTAAAAAAAAAAAAAAGGCATGGAAAAAAAAGAATATTTTTTCCTTCATCGTCTGCTGCTCTCAACCGAAACTTTATATTCTCGAACCCATAAATAAAAGGCGAACGAGACGAAAGAGATATTGTGACGCCATATTACCCAAACGCTGAGCTAAGGGACAAGCCACATACAATGTTCATAAATACCAATGAAGAAAGAAAAAAAATCACTTTCTCGCCTAAAGGGTAAAAAAGAAACGGGAAAAATTGTTATCACGCGATAAAAAGGACTCCTGGGATTTCAGGAAAAACGGGATAGCGGCTGGAAGTCCGGGACTAAGAGAATATTAATCTATGCATGGAGAAGGGGGTCGGTCGGCGATAAGAATAAAACGATAACCGTAACTGCCACGTTAATGGTCAATAGAATCTGATGGTAACCACGGGAAGCCATTTATTCTCTCTGGGTGCTTTCTTATTTACTTTTACGTTACGATCTTCAAATATTAGATGAGGCGGAGAAAATCAGAATTTGCGTCGTAAAAGAGTGACATTATATGGTTTGTTTATAATTTTTTACATTGCTTATTCGGTTGGTGAATGTAATATGCTTAATGGCCAATCACCTTTAGACATTATCGTGATTGACAGTTGGGTGTGGTTGTTACTAAGCGATGTTTGGAAGCATGATGTCTCATTTAACAATATTTGTATGCTTCTGGCATTGTCATGAATGAATGCTAATATATATATGTAGTTTAAAAATTTTGAGCAGTATGAAGTTTTGTTCTTGATGCTCTAGATCAGGGATGGCGAACCTTTTTCGGACGTGGGTCAAATTTTGTTCATATTTTTTTTAGTACCAGCGCTTGGGTCACTAATGCCCATTTGCACCAGGGTTAAGTTTAAAAATTTTTAACTGAGTATTTTTAAAACTAAACATCTTTAAATTCAGTTGGCTTATAATGGGTAAAAAAGGGCACTATGGAAGACTCTTTCTACAAACTAATTAAAGTGCATTTTATCCGAAGAAAGTGCTTTAAATATGGTTTTTTGCTTTGGTTTTCGATTGTTTTTCAAGAAATAAAATGTGTGCAAAATTAAACACTTTATTTGATATTTTGTAAACACTTGCTTTATTTCAAATACTACATACTTTCATATACATTTGTTGTTATTTGCGTAGCTTTGGAAGCAGGGGCGTAGCTACCGCCGCATCCGCCTTATCAATGATACGGGGCTCCCAAGCTTCAGGGACCCCATAATGCTTAAGAAGAGATCGTAAAATATTGAGAGCCCACCGAAAAGGGCATCCAAAGAATTTGGATACGGGGTCCACTTAGGACTAGCTACGCCAGTGTTTGGAACTGTAATAATCAAACTGAAGTTTACAGACAGCATTTAAATTCCATTTGTGTCAATGGGATTGAAAAATTCAAATAGAATATAAATAGTCCACACAAATTAGAAAATCTAAATAAACCCTCGAAAGCAAACAAGTGGTTGCCTAGCAATCGTGGGTTAGTTAAAAAACTTGCGTGGGTCAGTGTCTAACCCACGGGTCATAGATTCACCATCACTGCTCTAGATCACTGTTTCTCAAACTAATTAACTCTAAGATCCGGTAGTTGTATCGCGAACAGGTATGGTTATTACTTTGGACTAGTGGCAAAATCTTCACAGATACGAAATTGTAGAACATACGACTTCTTATGCAGTTCATTTATAATCATTTGTATACTCTTTACAATGAAAGGTATATAAAAAGTAAAACTAAGTAAGTACAGTGGTGGTTCATGAAAAGATAGCGTCACACATAAATAGATACTCATAGATACATTTGTTTGTCTAATCTAGGATCTTAATAGTGTAGATTATACTTTCAATCTGTAAGACCCAGTGGCGTAACGAAGAATATTAGGGGCCCCTGCAAAGTCAGATTTTGGGCCCCATGCCGCATATCACAAAGGATTGCAAAACCATAACATTACATAAAATTTGGGCCCCTCTAGAACCCTGCCCCCACACAATGCAGGGGTTTTAAGAGGTGTACGTTACACCACTGTTAAGACCAACAAATATTTTCCGTGATTGATTGATTGAATATTAACGTCGCACTGTTCAGCTACACGAGGGTTTTTGGCGACGGACCACGTAATTTTGAACCATGGTCAAGTGACGTGGACGACACCTGAGCTAGCAGCCCCTCTCCTAACTACCACACCACACCAACGGGAGGACGTTTCAGCTCTCGACAGATTTAACGTACATCGCTGCCCTACACGGCGGGTCTTTAAGGGTACTGGGCTCGAACTCGTGACAAGGCAAGCCACGTTCCGATACCTATATCACTCGGCTACCGCGGCCACATATTTTCCGTGTGAACCGATGGTTGTGAAACACTGCTCTAGACTACAATTTTCCTATAAAATGAACGCATTTTTAACCAGCTTGATCAATATTTGGTCAATGTATCATGTCCGCGTACTTACACACAATAGGGTTTTTATTTTTTTATGAAGGAATTTATAAATACAATATAAAAATTTAAAACACAATATTTTGAAAATGTGCAAAATTTAATTAAAGTTTTACTAGAGCAGGGATGGCGAACCATTGGCACGCGTGCCATGGATGGAACCCGGCACAATATTTTGGGTACGCCACCGATCAAAACGATCCACCGCGATTGATTCTTAAATCAAGGAATTTTCAATGAGATTTTCTCAGTTTAAATAATTATCAGAAACGCTCAAGTTTATTTTGTGCCCTAATGTGGCATCATTTGATAAACTGAACTTGCCCCAATTCGACGTTGGAAATTGAAGAATTTGAAATGCAACTTATTGATTTCTAGTCTAGTTCAATATGAACTCAAAAATTTATTGAAACAAGGTAAAAGTTAGAATTGATTGAAACAGAAATATTAACAAGCAATATAAGTAAAAGTGCCAGTAACGAAATTTTGGAAACATTAAATTCGATTCCAGATACATTTAAGTGATTGAAGAAGCAGAATCATGCTATTTTAACCCTATTTTAATCTACCTATGCCTACGAGGCATTATTTTCAGAGATGAATAACATTA
>BMAV01008221.1:384367-403323 GCA_019973955.1 Trichonephila inaurata madagascariensis
AAGTTAGGAGAGGGGGTGCCAGCTAAGATGCCATCTTCGTCACTTGACCTTAGTTCAAAATGACGAGATCCGTCACCAATAGCCCTCGTGTAGCCTTATAGTGCTACGCTAATAAACACAAACCTATAAGGTGTTTATTGTTTTTGGTGAATACACCTCACTGGGATGCCTTAGAGATCTTTCGCTATTTTTACACACACACACTTTCCTCTTTTTCATTAAATGATAGGACCTCAGTGAAATGGAGGCTTAAATACACGGATCAACTTCAATAGCATCGGTAAGGAATTCATAACCATAATTCCTGAATTAGTTTAGTTTGGATAAATATTGCTGTAGAACTATCCGAGAACTTCCTCCTCTCTCCACGTTGTGATTTGAGACAGAATCCATTTAACTTTATTCTGTAGCCTATTATTCCATGCAATTCGTGTCTGTTGAAGTGAAGAGCCAAATCTGCGTCTTGAATGTTCCCAGTCACAAAATCCCTAACCATGGATGCTGAACTACAGAAACATACCACCTACTTTAAAAAAGACTCATAGTTGAATTTATTTTTGCCTACTTATTCGTCTATCTATTTAAGGATCTGTCGATGCTTTTGTTGTATTTCAAAGGCAAAATATGTTACTTTTACGTATTTACATTTCCATAAACACATCTCAGTCATTTTTCTTAAAAATCGCAATGTACCTTTAGGAAGTACATCTTCATATCTTGTAAAATGACAATCAAATTCTAATAGTGAGATTTTATATAATTTTCTTTAGCGTGGTAGAGAGTTTTTGAAGAAAAAAAGAAAACGTAATGGCATTTCTTCACTCCTCCAGAAATATATCTTTTTTTAACTCCAATTTCTCAAGCTTTGAGAGTTTTCTTCTTTACTTTTAAGAATGTGCGCGATCTTCAATAGAGAGCGGCGTCTCTCAAGACATTATTGGATTCTAGTGCTGTCTTTTAAGAAATCCACTTTTCTCACGTTCCGCCTCTGCTTCCATTTGTTAGGGAGAAACTCCATTTCTAGGAAGTTATTTCTGCTTCCACAAAATGGAGGCCTTAAGGTCGATAATGAAATACTCAAAAATTGATGCGTGAATTTTTTGGTAAGAAGGCATCTGTTGCTTCTTGGTTTTTAAAAATGATTTCTTTTGCGTCTCTGATTTGTAAATAGCAAAACTTTTGCATTTTGGAAGCAGACAGAGAGAATAACACAAATTCAAAAGAAAGTGAGAATATCTGGAGATTAAATACGTGAATGTGTATATAAGTTGCCCAAATCAGATTACTCATCAATGTAGACCTCTCATTTAATAAAAAAAAACTTTGCTTTCAAAAATCAATGTTCAGTTGTCTAAGTTCAAATGACGTCATTAATCACATGGTAAATGCAATCATGCGTTTCCAGCTAATCAGTCCATAAATTTATCAGACGTCATAGTCACAGGATAAATGCAATCTTGTGTCTCAAGTCAATCTGTTCTATTGTCTCACTGTTGCCATCTTGTGACGGGCTCACGTGTCTTTTCATTAACATGTCCTTTGGGTTCTTTTGGGGCCAGGATTAATGGCAACTCTTTTCCAACCAAAACCCAAGAAGTGAAACGTGAATATAAGATGCAAATTAGATAGCTTTAAAATATCAGAAGTTTCAGTACGTGAGATGGTAATTTGGGTAATGTTATTATAGAGAGTGATACGATTGTGAAGTGACAGCCGACAGAGATTATCCCGAAGATAGAGCTATTAGGTCAAGGTGCATACCATTGCACTCGAGTAAAGACGCAACTCCCTTATGATTAGTTCGGTGATCGGATCAAGGTAGGATTGACTATTTAATATTAGGACTTGTGATATTATTGGAATTGAGATTAGGTGGGTTAGATATTGATAGTGGTCCGAGTTACGTTAGTTCGGTATTATGGATATTGTGTGTTTTGTCATCGTAGATTCTCTCACATATATTATTATCTAATATGTTAATGATTTAAGTACTGAAGGTCTTAATAAAGTCAAATTAAGATCAATGGAATCTTCTAGTTCTTTCATTAATCCTTCACCTCTAACTCAGGTAGATAATCAAGGAGAAGGGCACCCTGGGGGAGCAATTTCACAATCTTTTGAGTTTTACATAAACTTCTTCTTTATCTTAAAAGGAATATATTTGTTAACAGTCCCGATGTGCACAATCAAATAAAACACACTTGCTTTAAGGAACCATATAACATCAGAATTTTATGTTGAAAAACTTTTTAAAGAATCAATACCTGAACGTGCTTTGTCCAATTATCAAATTTGTAATTGTATCTGAATTTTATAAGCATAATAAGACATACAAGTCTCAACACAGCTCTAACAGTCTAACAAATTCTGATACAGCTTAGAATACATGTCAGTACATTTATCATGCGACTGTCATGAATTTAATCCATTATAGACTCTGACCAAAAATTTTTAACTTTGGCATTTCAAAGGTGTAAGAAATCAATGTGGATCTTATTAAGTCATAAAAAGTTTGTATGGTTTTCTTATCTCTGCTTATAAATACTACGATATAGATTTTGCAAAAATAAAGAATTTGAAAAAAGTCTCTTGAGAACATCGCAAAAGCATATGTTTCTTAGTTTACATAAATTTATATTTCTTTATTTTCTCAACAAAATTTGCATAAGTTACAGCAATATTATCTACATAAGCAATACAGATTAAAATTCATTTTTAAATAGAAATGCAGAAAGTATTTTTCCAATATCATATCAGTTAAATAATTATTATTTACAGAACGTTTATATTATCCTTTCCGTGTTATTCGAAAACTTTATTTTTATGTAAGACCCGAGTTATCGTACATTCTTTGCAGCATAACTGCATGAAGGGAAAACCCGTGCTGTCAGTAACGTTGATAGGGCCATGATGAGTAGAATGTGGCAGAGGAACTGGACTAACACATTAATGAATATTGTGTAAACAAAGTTTCATACACAGAACACCTGTAAGGAATGTAAATAAAACTTTAATTGTTCCTGTATTCTTTCTTATGTTCTTTATATATACGTAGTAGGATTCAAAAGGGCCGTGGGTAGTCTAGTGGTTAGAGCATCGGACTCCAGACCGGAAGGCCTGGATTCGATGCCCGATGCCACCAAATACCCTCTGAGTGCACACGGAATACGTGCTCGTTAAATCAGTGAGTCTGAAGTCTTGTAGGCTGAATCACGAGTGCAGGGGACTGGAGAATATTTCCCTCCCCTTCAGTTCCATGCCTAAATTGTGGAGATAGGGGGTGTCGCCCTCTATCGTCCCTTCGGGGAATTTCGCCGAGTTAACTCGTACTGTCACCTGTATGGTGCTCAAGGACAAGGTCAGCGACAAGCGTACATCTTGCCACTTGTCACGATGAATTTCGTGGGCCTCGGTCTGACTACGTCAGACAAGTGGCATTAGAAACAACAACAACAGGATTCAAAAGTTCGAGGACTGAGTCTATAACTTAAAAAATACTACAGTTAAGAAGGAAACACATCCTCCTTCGAAAAAAGGCCCTTGAGCAACAGCACACTTTCGCCATCGCTTATAAATCTCATCGAAACATATCTGGAATCCATTTTAAGCGATGTCCTTTAATTCAGCCTCCAATGCACTTTTAACTTCATCTGCAGATTGAGATCGACAACCCTGCAAGTAACGTGTCAGTTTAAGAAATATTCTGAAGTTTCGGGAGCGAAATCAGGTTAGTAAGAAGGATGAGGCAAAACAGTCATTTTCATTTTCACCCCGTCATTGTATGAAGCATGTTCTAATGCACCGCCGCAGAAAACTTTTCAATGTTTTCAGCGGTGCGGGAAGTCTATGTACGTCCAGAGTGTTCGTTGGCTTTGACACTTTCCCTGCCTTCTTTGAAACCTCGATGCCACTCAAAATCTTGCGTTCGCGATATGTATCACTGTCTTAAACATGCTTCACATTTCGTAAGTCTCCATCGCCCTCTTTTCCAAGCCAATATAAAAGTTAATATTATTCTCTGCTCAACAAACGCCATTTATTTCAGTCTCCAGCTACTAAATGCATACACCTACAAAATAGGATGCCGTGGCAAGCCACCGATAACGTGATTTGGGACAAACTTTCTTAGAAAGGGGGAAGAACGCAGTGACACAGAAATGTTATCGTAGTCGCTCTACTGCAAAAAAATGTCCACGTTACTGGCTCAGTCCGGGAACTATTGAATCCTATCTCATATATATATATATATATATATATATATATATATATATATACTAGCTAATCCGGCCACGCGTTGCTGTGACTTTGTTTTAATACGTTGATTTAATATTATTCTCAGCTATTCAATGCAGTCAAATTTATTTGGCTCTGACAATTTTGGAGAGTTGAATGTAAGCATAAAACAACATAATTTTTTAATTTTACATTTTATTCATTTCTTGTTTGAGAATAGTATAATGCATGAATTATTTACGAAGTTGTTAGTAACAACATAGAAGATTTAATTTTATAAATGAGGTTAATAGCGTTGATTTTGAATATTATTTTTATCATTCTAAATTATAACAATAAATGGATTTTATATAATTAATCACTAAACGGTGCAAAATAATTTTTGATAACTTGTCTTTTGCTTAAGTAAATAGATTCGGTCGTTTCCCTACACGTGAGCATGAAACATATATGTGCTCATGCGATAAACATGGATTTTCTAAGCACCAAACTGACATTGCTTGGTTTGAGATTTATTTATAGTCATCGCGAAAGCCTAACGAATTGGGAATTGAAGCCTTTTGAATGGTATTGCTGATTCTGACGGTATCAGTGGAATACGTGGCAACAGGACGAATTTATCCTTTAAATTTTACAATCAAAATGGTTGCTTTAAGAAGATTCCCAGTAATTCTTTTGATGACCAAACGTGTACCACTACATAATCTAGGTGTATTTAAGTTATGCAGCAGAATAACCAGAGAAACAATCTTCAACCGAATATTGTGAGGTGCATATCTAATATATCCAGGGAATTCAACAATATTACAGTTTCGTTTTCATCAACAACAGCGTCGATTGATTTAAAAGGAATTAAATCATCACCTGGCAGCATCTCTCGTATCTAGAAGTTTATTTCCGTCACCATCGACATTTTTTTTTCTTTACCCAAGTAACAAGATGGATTACATACAGAGCCAGTCATTGCCTAGATATTTATACAGTATATTCGGGAATACACTTTCAATCAGTTCCTTTTTTTATCTGAACAACAGTACAGAAATTGCCTGGCAATTTGATACATTGTGTATTTTGATGCAGTTCTACTTCACTGTTTCAAGTGTCCAGCAATTGGTTAGAAAACATTTGCGCAAATTGATTATCTTGCAATTGAACTCACTTGTTTATGATCAATCGTAGTGTTTCAACGTTTCGACATAAAAACGATTGTTTTAAACTTACGTTTATCTCGTGAGCAAAAATAAAGCGAGGAATGACTTGCAATGTCTATCGGTAATCACCAGACAGTAATAGGACAGCACCACCGAATATTTTCTCGTTTCCGTTTAAATCTTACAAAGTTCTTTGTAAAGCTTCTATTGAGTGTTTATGGGCCATAGTACACTCACTGCAGATTATGAGTGAACTCCTTTGCAATACCGTAGCCATTCTGCTTTTTTTTTAATATTACACATTGCATCAGGTTTCTCATGAATATTTAATGTCAGCTAGAATGCTGAATGTGCATTTGTTTACTATTTAACAAAGTAACAGTAATGCATGAAGAGGCAATTGCCAATGCAATTTTCTGTTGGTCGTATTTTCGAATGGCAGCGGCTGAAAGCTTAGTAGCTATAGGGAATAAAAATTCGGGCGCGGGAATCGAACGCAAAGCAATTTGACATCACTCAAGAAATATCCAGAAAAATTAAGGGAGTTTCTGAAATCCGAAACCAGATTCTCATTCCCCATCCCGAGATGCACATAGGGCCCACATTTTGCACCCCTGCTCCTGCAAGCTTCGTCCCTGAAGGGACGGCAATCCGGCAAAGTTCTTGGAGTTCCTAAAGTCCGATTTCAGATTCTTGTTCCCCACTCAGAAAAACACCGGAAGCGCACTCCAAGAATTTTAAGGTAAGCCCCTGCCATGGTTCGTTTAAAATATTGTCGTCTGGCATTATTTAACATGAGAAATTCTCGAATAGGATTAAATATTCGGATCGGTCGTCTTAAGATACGTCAGGGACCCACTTTTTGTGTTCCTTCGTTTGCAAGTTCGACTGACATGGCTGTCCGCACATATTACGGTCGCCCAGCATTATTCAATAAAGTTGCCGGAACACCTAAAATCCGATTTCAGATTCTCCTTCTCCACTCCGAAACACACACGGGACTGAATTTCGGTGCCCTAGTGCTCGTAAATTCAGCCGCTAGAGCGAATGAAAATTCGTAAGTGGTACTCGAACGCGAAGCCATTCCACCTAATTTCGGCAACATCCTGCAATTTTATGAAAGTTTCTAAAACCTGATTTCAGATTCTCATTTCCCACCCCTAGACGCAGCCGGGGACTACTTTTGGCTCCCCTAAGCCTGCAAGTTCAGTCACTGGAAAAGGGCATTAGGGTCGTCCGGCATTATCCGGCAAAGTTACGGGAATTTCTAATATCCGATTTCGGATTCTCGTTCACCATCCCGAAAATTATTAGAAAAGTACTTTTCCCGCTTCAAGACTTTTGAGCAAAGCTCCTGTCACGGTCCGCGTAATAGACAGTCGTCCAGAATTATCCGGCAAATTTGGAACAATTTCTCCATATCGGATATCAGATTCAAATTTCCCGTCTCAAAATACGCCAGGGATAAAGTGTTCGCGCTCCAAGGCTTTTACGGTAAGCCACTGCCAGGATTTGTCTAAAAACGGTCGTCTGGCAAAGTTGCGATAATTTCTTATATGGAATATCAGATGCAGATTGCCCGTTTCCAAATACGCCCGGGACCAAGTTTTAACGTTCCATGACTTCTTAGGTAAAGCCCTGCCAGGAAGTGTCTAAAATAGGGTCATCCGTCATTATCCAGCAAAGTTACGGGTATTTTGAGGATTCAATTCGAAATTCAGATTCCACGCCCCGAAATACACCAGGCACTGACTTTTCATGCACCTTAGTCCACAAAAGCGGCTTCAGCAGACACACACGCATTCAGACATTTTGCGAATTTTCCCGTACCCTGGATTCTACGCGTTTTCGGCAATAAAAAAATAATGACGTCAAAAATTGAGATAAAAACTATCCTATATTTTAAGTTGGACGAAATGACACACACAATATGCAAAATTATGTCCGAATCGGTTGAGTAGTTTCGGAGTTCATTGCGGACAAACACTGCGACACGTAATTTTTATATATAAAGATATATATATATATATATATATATATATATACTTTTGTCATCGATAGAAAGTAATTAAAGGTAATTAAATTTGTCGCAATAGTTATAATATTGAGTACGTGAGTGTGGAGTTAAATGGCGGAAGGTTATAATGTTACAAGTTCCAATTTAAAAAAATAATGTTTAATGTGTGAAAATATGTCTTTTTCAATGAGATATGCTTTGAAAATGTACCTAGAAGATAAAACATTCTTTATGCGTCTCAGAATACTCTATACTTTTATCACCACGCGTATTAGAAATGATACTTTGAGCACTCATTCGCTTACAATCGCATTTGCCCAGCGGCGCGTGGCACTCAGAATCAATTTATACAAAGAGCGACGTTCTTAACATCTTATGTAATTTTAAAAGCTTTTGTGTGGGGGATGTTCCGCTAACGGAGTTAAGTAAGGATGGAAGTTGTCTGAAACAATGACTTTCAACCGTTATTTTGTTTCCCATCTCTTGATACAAGATGTTTGAAAGGATTGTTCGCACTCAAATGTGAAAGAGACAAGCAAAGTAATCGCTCGCTTCCTACAAATAAAAACCTTTAATCTTACTTTGTACATGAATTGTTCTTGATTCTGGTATCACATTTATTTTCAATTCGTCTCTTTTTTTGGCTTAAATTTATCGTTTTAAGAATTGTTTACCAATCACAGAAATCGAGCAAAAGCAATTTTTTTCTAATGTTAACAAAACAATGAAAAAAGATTAAAAAAACTTATAAGAACATTCTCATGGTACAAGATATTATTTGATACTTTGATTCATTTTTGAAAACGAATGATCTTTTCAAGTATGCAGATGAATATTCATATATTCTTACTTATTTTCCCTAACTTTTCATGGAATTAGAGAAGCTCTCTTTTAGCTCTCATCTAGCTCTCTTTTTCCCCAAGAAACTTAAATAAATATTTCTTTTATTTTTACTTATTAGCTAACATTCATTTATTGTTTTTTAGTACGGTACAAGAAATAATACGGTCGTGATAGCCTAGTGGTTATGGTCATCATCTCGTCACCTGTGTCTTGAGTTCGAGCCCTAATTCCACTAAAAACCCACCGTGTAGAGAAAGACACAGATACATGTTAAATCTGTCGAGGCTCGATGATTGTGATACTTAAGAGAGGTAGATGCTAAATCAGTATCATCCCTTCGCTTGACAGAGGTTCAAAATGACAAGATCCGTCGCCAATAGCCCCCGTTTTGCTTTATAGTGCGACATTAGTAGAACTCTCTCGCTCACTCACAAGAAATATCTCCTAAAATTAAAAACAGATACAGAGGAGAATTTTTGAAAAATTAAGAACGTATGCGTGCGGTAATACTTCTAAATATTGCTGATGTCAAGTTTATACGTAATATGAACTTTCTTGTTACTAGCGAAACGCCATCTGTGTAATTAAGAGAATTAGGAGTGTATTGTTGTGTCTTCAAGTAAGAATATGTGAACTGTGTTTGCGCCAGCCCAACTGCGCATGCCCAGTAATTCTGATATGAATGTAAAAAGTGTTGTGAGTAAAAAATAAAGCCAGTCCACTCGAAACTGTGTCGTGATTGTGTCATGAGAATAATGAAGGAGTAATTAAGCTATCGACTAAAAGAGAACCATAAGTATGGACAGTGTTTGCACCATAAAATTGGTTATTGTGCTAAAGACTCTGGAGTCAACTGCTTAAGTGTTGAAGTTGACCCAACATTTGTGGTCCGTCGGCAAAGGCGAGATCAAGGCCCACGAAATTCATCATGGCAAAGGGCTATGTGACGCCTGTCATCGGCCGTTGCCTTGAGCATCATACAGGGGACAGAACGATTTAACGTGGTTTCACCCCAATTTTGAGGGAAAGCACCCTAGGCTTGTCAAGGGCCTCCCACCTCTCTTCCCCCTTCCACCAACCTCACGAGAGGTTTTGCGGCTCAACGGCTGTTCTAAGTACCCCCATGCCGCTAACGCACCCTACATTTACAAACATCCATGTCTTCTCCGGGATTCGAACCCAGGCCAACGGCACAGCATTCGGCGTCGTTAATCACTATACCGGATGGGCGACATTTTCTTTTGTTTTTTCAGTCATTGAAATGTAAAGGAAGAATTCTCCCATCCCAAATTTTTAAATATTTATTTTAAGCAATCTCATTTCAATAAGGGGCCGCGGTAGCCTAGTGGTTAGGATCACTTACTAATGGCCGACGTATTATGTGTACGAGTCATGGTGCCACTTAAGACCCGCTGTATAGAGAAACTGATGAACATTAAATCTCTCTCTCTCTCTGTGGCGAGGTTCAAAGTCCTCTCACTGGCTTAATGTCGTTGATATCAGTTTAGTGTCGTCCTCGTCACTCGACAGAGGTTAAAAAATACGAGGTCCGTTGCCAATAGCGCTCGTTTTGTCTTATAGTGCGACCACTCACACACTTCCATAAACATATTTAAAAAACGGCGCTAAGCACGAAAGAAGGAAGTCATATTTCCTTCCTTTTTTTTAACTTTCTTTCAAACCGATGATCATTTCGGACTTCAGTTTCCGCCAGAGCAGTTAGCACCTTCTTTCGCTAATCCATTTAACTTGGGAAGTGGGACTTCATTAAATTTTAGTGCTCACTTAAAACTAGACGTGTGTTCCAGCTTATTCATAAGGAGATTCCTTTCCGTCTCACCAACGTCTGGTAAAGATTCCGAAGGGGAAATTTAATTATTTCCTTCTGCTACAAAAAGCATTACGTCGACCAGGTGCCAAAAGAATTAGAGTGGCCCCTTTTTTTTCTATCTCGTTGGGTGTTCATTGGAAAACGGGTGAACAGTAGCGTGCTGTCGCCATGGAAACTCGGCAAGCCGTCACGTGACGTAGGAAGCGCCGATAAAAGCGGGTTGGCAAAATCAAAACCAGGGGATACTATTCATGACTGTAACCGAAGCCCAGATTCTTTTTTATTACACAAGAATAATAATAAGTTAACTTAAAGGTAATAGTTCAAAAAATTATTCTTTTTTTTTAATATCCTATTCATCGATTCTGAGAAACACATTTTCAGAAATACATAAAGAAAACAATCTCTAGGAGTACACCTATTAACTATCGGAGCACCATAATTATAACTGTAATTGTTTCCCTCCTTGATTCGTTGAGTACCAAGTTTGCAACTAATTAATAATACAATAATGAGTAGGACTCAAGATGCACTGTAAGTATGTCTAGGTTTAGCGGTCATTAAGAAGAGTGGGAAGGTAACTCGCGTGTCAAACTCGTCATCTGTTTTCGACTCAATTTTACACTGTACTTAATAAATGTTTGGACCTGGAAAAATATACAAATAGTAACGTACAATAAACGGAAGTCAACTCTTTTATGATACATTATTCCATGTTCAACCTTTTACAAGATGAAAGTGTCATTTTATTGTTTTTACCACTTAACAATTGATAGTTTTATTCCAAACTTTATTTTGTTCGATTCTCATCCGATTGTTTTTGAAAGAAGTGTATTTACGAATACAGCATACAAAATTAATACTGCACTCAAATTAAAATAAAATAAATCAGATTTCACCAAAATTATTTTTTTGTATATTAATTCGAAATTTTTTCTCATGCATTTAACTATAAAATAAATTGTTTCCCTCCAAAAACAGGGGGAAATAATTTTTTTCAAATTATTTTATTTTTATCCGGAAATTATAAGAATTCCAAACTAAAAATAAAGGTTGTTACATACAGATCTGCGAAGTCTATTCGTTGATTCATGTGAACTATGTATTCATTGGAGAGACTCTGAACGGTCAGAGATGGAGACAAAATTCCTCTAACCAATGTTGAAGCCATACGCTAGAAGTGAAGAATTCATTCCAAATAATAACAATACTCCGCTGTGCTTCGAACTAAGCTTGTTAATCAATGCTTTCCAGACTAAGTACTAAGTTAATGGAATGACGTCTATTCTCTTTGACAGCAATGGGAGATTATGGAAATGAAGGTGCTATTGAATTAAGAGATGAAGAGTGGCCCAATCTATAGATTGCTCTAAATTTGGGACGAGACTACTACTCAAAGATATTAGGATGAATGCTTCGACATTAAAACAAGTGCTTGTTTAAGAGTTAGTGGTTCTTAATCTTTGAAAATCACAAAAAACTTACAGATCAATCAATAGCAAATAAAATGAATAAACTAAAATTGAAAAGAGGATTATATATATATTATGATAATTATGAGATGGAATATTTGGATCGGATGACTTTAACCAATATTTTCAATGTCTGGCTTAATGTAGGAAGCAATATGTGTTTTCATTCTTTTTTTATCAGCCTTTCATGTTCCTTTGTCTAGTGGTTGCAAGGCCATAAAGATAAGAAAAAGAGGGGACCGAATAAATGCTGATATACACCCAAAAAACTCTAAAGTCGTTAAAAGATTGAAAATAAATTTTGTTTAGAGAGCTCCAAAATCAATCGAAGATTTGATCAGAATCGGATTTCTAATGCAGTACTTGAAGCAGTTTGAAAAGCCTTCACTCCATTGGAAGGAGTCAAAGACCGAAGATGTCTTTTAAAAAAGCGATGTAAAGTTACTAAAATTACAAGGAATCTCTATGATGAATGTCATGATACCTTTGAATCGCTGGTGGGTAATCAAAATGATTACCACATAAAATCCGGTATATAACGTGCACACTACAAGCTGAATTTTTTATTCCCCCTTTATTTGGAAGAAATTTGAAATGTACGTATGCAGTGCACTTGTGTTTTGAAGTCATTTATTCGAGATATTATCCCAGATTTGTGAAAAAAATAATATATTTCTAGAACTATAACTCTTTACTTAAAAGAAATGATGTACCTCATGAATTTAAACAGTATTTCGATACATGTGGAAGTCTAATTTTTTTTTATGTTCATTTCGTCTTTTTTTTTATTTTTAGAGCTCTCATTTATATGCCCGGCGTATAAAGCGCACCCGTAAATTTCGATCTTATTTTTTGTGTTAAAAGTGCGCGTTTTATATAGTATTTTGCAGTATATTCTTACAGTTGTTTTGGAATACATTTCCGTAAGAATCAAAGGAGCTTTGAGAACAAATATCTTACAATCACCTCTTTAGGCCAATATTTCTATAATCTCGCTGCCTGCAATGTTTGCTTTACAAAAGAATCAGTGTTATACAGATTTTAAATTTTCTCAATAATGATGTTGCCTCGTATAATTTTAAGTAAAATTATTCAAAAAATATCAAGGGAACAACTTCATTAACAATAGTGAAATGTTTTATAGATGTTGCTCAAAATTATGTGTTACTTATATCTATTTCCAAATTCTTATGAATACCCCGATTTTCTATTTTAAATGAAACTGAAATTTTATGAACACGATCAGAGATAGAGAAAAATCTGAACACGTGAAGTTTGACTTAAAAATTTTTATTATCGTCCAAATGAACAGACTGGACAGTTTAAAGATTATCAGCTTCTTCAGACAAATCTGGTTATACTCCCCTTTACATTAAGAATGTTACTCCAAAAAAGAGTGGCTCGGAAGTGGAGAAATTTGACAAACAGATAGATACAGTGATAAGTGAAGTTTATTTTGAAATGATACTCATAATACAGAATGAGAGCGACGGCTGCTCAGTAGATTGTAAGATCACCAAAAATGAGAATCTACAAGGCAACATGTCTAAACTGAGAGTATAGATGAGACTCTGAGAGTGGACTGTCCATTCTTTGTCAATCATTTTTCCGCACTTTGTCTTCTAAACGGGTCGGTACAAGTGACGTCCAATCATGTCCCAGGCGTGATCTATTGGTGACAGATCGGGAAGAATTGTAGGAAGGGAAGCATTTGTACAACTTGTAAAGTAAGTTGATGCTTTCCGCGTATGGCCAGGTGTTATACTTTTGGTAAAGTTCATTGGACATTCTTATTGCCTCTCTGCAAAGGGAATGTCACCGTTCGCAGAATATCATGAACCTATCCTTGAGTCTTCATAGTGGTGTGAATACAAAACAGAGATGATATGATATCGTACGTAATAATAGCCAAATTAAGATGATGAGTTATCGCATGGCAACACACTTCAAGATGCTGCTGGATAGAACCTGTTACGCGTTGGTGTCACACTCGTACATGCTGACTATCTCCAGAGAAATAGAAGCATGGTTCGTTCAATAAGACAATCTGTGCTATTTCGTTGCTTACAACGTTCCAACATGGCGCTATTGGAAACGGAGTCATTTATGCGGAGGCCTCAATGGCAATCTCTTTGATAACATGATTGCAGGCCGTCAGCAACCAATCGACATGTAGTGGTTTTGATTGGTATTGGAGCATGAATTGGCCCTTACACATTCTGAAAAAAGAGTAACAGAAGTGATTTTCGGGGCCACCACTAGTTTTTGGTAGATGCTTCGATTCACGCGTTATGTGGAGGTGGCCGCATGGCCCCCCCCCCTCCTTTTCCTTGAACCAGCCATCTTTGCCATTTCCGATGCACCATGGACGCATCTGGTAGGTGTCAAGTGAGATTTAACTGCTGTTCTATCACCATGCCTCGAGTCTTCTGTCTGCTGAAACTGCTTTGGTTGGGGCAGCTTAGCATTCTCTTTTAGGCTGCTTCTCCAGAGATAAAAAGAAAAGTGTGTGTGTACTTATGTATGCACTTAAGAAGTTATACTTCTTTGGCGTAACAAGATTAAAAATTATTTTTAAACATCTTGAGCAAGTTAAGCTGGACCAAGGACGAAAGGTGGTCCCGAGAAGAGTTGAACGATACTAACCTTAAGTAAATCAAACCCGTCAAACCTGAGATAATCACGATTTAAATAAATTTAAACACATCCGCACAGGAACAATAGAACCAATAACATGGAGAGTTTTCGACAGACTGTATCGGGAGATGAGTTGAACCGAATGTGACACCCGAGACCTCGTATTGAATATCTTGGCTGGAAGAATCATTCCTGAGAAAATTGACATCCACATGAAGAGCCCCAGAGTTATGGTCATTTTAAAATAATTAAAACAATTAAATAATATAGAAGCATGGCACCCAGCAACTCGAACCTAGGACTGGTTGTGAGCAAACACAAGAGTAATCCATTAGAACCGTTCCGGAGTCTGTAGTTGCAAATGGGGCGGTGCTAGCTCGGGAAAGGAAAACAAAACTAACTCCCCCCCAGGGGGACAACAGTGACGTAAATGGTCTCGTAAATCCCAACGATACATAGAGAAGTAGGTGATCCCAAAGTTTCATCCTTCTATCTCTGTAATATTGTGACGTCATCAAAAGATCGAACCCCATAGGAAAAACATGGGGATTCTAATTTTAGTGATAACGCCCCCTAGGCCCACTATCTACACACGAAATGTAACAGATGAAAGATCTCAACGAGGAGAACCAATGGTCCAAGTTTCATTAACGAAGCTCAAAAATCCTCGAAGCTATGCGGGATTTAAAAAAAAATTTAAAACATTAAAATAATTTTAAAATGTTAAATATGGATGAAGAAATGGGGCTATAGTCCTGAAATATATATCTAGGATGCTCATAGGGAGAACAATCGAATCCAGCCGGTGCGGTCGAACAAGGTGGCATAGGATTCGAGTTATTACTAGGGAAGCTCTGTAGGGGGAAGAACCGGAGGGGACCCATTCCACGTAAAGCTCGCGCTAATACGAAAATATAGCGGACCTCCAAAAATCGTCCCAAGCTCAATTCCTTAGTGGGGTGAAATTTTTTCCAGTCCCCATATAATTAACATGTGAGCATGATATTTTAGTGCTTAAGCCCTCCCTATGCTTACACAATGGGAATGAAGTAGATGACTGTGGATGGGTCACGACGAGTGGAACAGTTGGTTCAAATCTCAAGTCCGAGACTCAAACAGGAGCCAAGATATCGTGAATTTAAAGAAATTTAAAAAGTTTAAAACAATATTAAAAACTATGGAAGAAATAGGCCTATCAGCATGAAATTTCAAAACTGGAAGAGAAGATAGAGAAGGATCGATTGAGCCAGGTCCGAATGAACTGTCAGGCTCGGGTGCCAAGATATTGGCTAAAAAGCTGTAGAGGGGAGGAATGCATCGGGGAGGTGATGCGTCCCAACAGATATGGTTTATAACAATAGTTATTACGATCCCCCAAATATCTGTCCCTTAGCACCAAAAAAGTAGCATGTTAAAATATTAGACAACGGTGTGCGCGCGCATCGGTGCCGTGACGGTTTTGTATCACATCCGTGACGGTTTTGCCTCATATCCGTGACGGTATGCGCGCGCTTCATAAAAATTTACTCTCATCCTTTTTCCCAAACGCGCAATAAGAAGTATAACTTCAAAAAATTACACAATGATTTGTCTGACAAAATATCAAATACACATATTGCCCCCTTTTCACATTTTTTCCCTCCTATACTCAGAATGTACCGGAGACCCGTACAGTCAAATGTTAGCTTTAAATTTATTGGAAGACACGTGATTACATTTATCACGAGACCTTCTTGAATTAAGCCTATTGGATTTGCTATTCAGCTTATTACAACGAATGCAGATGTTCTTTTCTTTGAAATTCTGTAAAAGTATTTGTTTTCGCAAAATGTATTGGTAGCATTTCGATTCATGTGCTTTGAATTAAAATTATTAACAAAATATTCCAGATTTTGATCACTATAGTTTAGTTTATGTACGCTAAAATTATTTATATCCTGTTAAAGATAGCACCCATCAAACCTTCCAAATTGTGGCAGCTCATCGACCACTGCTTTTTCGATAACATCTTCGCATGTTTAGCTCGAAGAAAATAATTCTGAGTAGAGCTTCAGAGTGAATACCATTTATAATTTGACCTCGGATTTTCTCTTTTAATCTTTCCTTTTCTTCGAAACCCCAATTACTTGCCACATTCTTAGAAAAAAATACCAAACAAACAAATATTACATTTTTTACCTTCTAATTATAATTGTGAATGAAATTTGCGTCTTTCAGTTAATACTAAGGACTTAGGTTTAAAATAACCAGACACAAATGTGTGTAATTTATTACTTCACATTTCAAATCCTTTATAGCTTTTTTTTAATTGATAAATGTCTTAATTTAAAATAAGCAGATAAACTAACGCAACTTAAAATATTATCTTCTTGCTACCTATTAAGAACACTGTTAAAAGAGATTAACTGTTTCAATGAAACTTACAAAACTCTCACATTCAAAAACAAACTCCTAGAATAAAGGCAAAAATAATTCACATTATTGTAGCTATTTTTGCATGCTGTGATCTTTAAGTATTAAAATCGCTAAGAAAGGCTACACTCTGTAAAAAAAAAAAAAAAACTCGAAAAACATTTATTAAAGACACATTGTTAAAATCACACTCAAGCACAAGTCATAGAAAATAAAAGTGGAACATATTGACGAAAGCAGTATCACCAATTTTAAGCAATCTCAAGGGCATGCGCAATAGACCTCATCAGTTGTGCAGTACCAATCAATACAACAATCAATATTGTGCATCAATCAATACAACATCAATAGCGATTCCCACACGAGCACATCGGTGCAGATTGACAACCATAATTTTGCCCTGTAACCTTTAGAGGAACGCGTCTCCAGGTGGCGGATAGGAGAATGCTTCCACTGGTTTTCCAGTGGGTGGTAGAAAGGAAATAAAATACCTTCCGGGGTCCAACAGGTAGAAGTCCAACGTCTTCGGGGGCAATGGCAGATAATTTTTTCCCTGGATAATGCAATATTTTGTGATAGTAACAATGTCACTGCGTCCTGGACAGCCAACACTCTACGAACTGGCCAATTGTGAAAAGTATACGACGAAGACTGAATATTTTGTAGTTAAATATTAATGTTGCCCAGAAGAAAACTCTTAAACTCACTGATATAATCAGGAAATGCAGCATGTATGTAGCAGCATGTCGGCAAGAAACAAAACTAAATCCAAATCTGAAGCTTACAATCAAGGGGTACATCAGTCTGCAGAAGAAAAAGACAAATTGCTTCGTTATCTCAACCGACAGAAGACATAAAAATCACCTTCAACGCTTAAATCGAGGACTCGTATCAATAAGGTTGACTTCCCATCCTATCTTGGCCTCATCTTAGACTCAGAACTTCGCTTTACGAATCACATAAAAAAAATTGCTAACAGAGCTCTGGGAAAATTAAATATTCTTAGATAACTCTTTACGGCACTTCCTCGAGCTCAAACTCTTAAAAGCACTTACTGCTCTATCATCAGACCAATGCTTGAATACGTCACCCCAATTTGGGCTCCGGCCTCTATCTCTACTAAAAAGAAACTAGATTCTGTCCTGAATAGAGCTTCAAAGAACATTATTGGTGCAGTTTCATCAAAAAACAACAAAAATGTCGAACAAGAATGTGGCATTCCTCCTCAAGAAAACAGGTGCGATCTCTCCACCATCCAGTTCACTAACAAACTCCGATGTCACAACGCACATCATATATCTACGAGAATTTTCAATGACTGGACAAGATCAACTAGGCTTAAGAGATCCTCGACTCTCCAACATGATTTAGATATCAGTAAAGGAATCAATCTGGGATATTCTACCTTAGATTTCGCGCGCGTTCAAGAGCCACTCTTTCCAAAGAAACCAGAAATACTAAATTTAATTTAATACTAAATTTGAGCTTATTACAACCCTGCTAAAAAAAAAGACCATAATTATCTTAAACAAAAAGGACTTGATGCAATAGAAAAGTTCTCTCTCAAGAGAACCTGGCACACAGTTACCAACATCGATAGTTCTTCAGACAAATCCCTCAACAAAGGCGGTTTTTCTTTCCGGAAGGCAGGAAAGGCGAACGCGTTTTTAACACTGGTGTGTAATCGCCTCTAACTTTACCAGTGAACTTTCAGTGATAAGGAAAACCCTCACCATATACATAATTGCCTCTCAAGTATGGATACCACAGAAGAATTGATAATCCTTTCATATTCTAAATCTGCCTTAGAGGCCATCATAAGTGGAGAGACTAATATCATCTCTTATATAAAATTCCTATTCCAGCAGATTCACTAGAAGGCGAAATCCTATGTGCTACAATTTACACCTGCATATGTAAATATCGAAGGAAATGAGGATGCTGATTCTTTGGCCAAAGCAACCTTGTTCCACCATCACACTTGATGTTGCAAAAGCTATGGCCAGATCTAGATACTTACTTCATTCCTTTAACCCCCCCCCCCCCTTCATGACTGACTTCAACTTCCCAAGAATCATAACGTCCATAATCACAAGACTAAGAACTCATCATTTCAAGGTCATGACAATCCATCCTGATAAAACAAGATCTTGCATACAGTATGACAACTGCCCAGGAATCCAACCACTTACACCAAAACATATTTTTCGAGTGCCAAGTTTTCACCTCAAGAGAACTAAAGCTCGGTCTAACTTATGGAATCACTGGAAGAGAGAGATCCTGAATAGTCAGAACGCTCCAAATTGGCTGCCGCAGTAGTTGCCAGCTTTGGTGGAATCTAGAGTGTTTATTTATTTATT
>BMAV01008221.1:417059-478488 GCA_019973955.1 Trichonephila inaurata madagascariensis
AGAGAGATCGGGACCCGGTTTTATCCCAGTAACATCAAGGAAAGACATCGTTACGGTGGTCCTGGAGTTCTTGTCTGGGTTGGCATTATGCTGAACGGCGGAACTGAGCTTCCCATTTTCGACAGAGGGTCTGTAACCGGGGATCGCTATTGTGAGGAGGTACTTCTTCCCCATCTGCATCTTTTCCGAGGTGCCATTGGCCCAGACTTCATCTTTATGGATGACAATGCACTGCCACATCGCACTCTTGCTGTTGAGGAGCTGCTGGAAAGTGAAGATATCACTCGAATGGATTGGCCAGCGTGCTCCCCAGATTTAAATCCCATCGAACATGTGTGGGATGCTTTGGGGAGACGTATTGCCACACGCTTACATCATCCGGAGAACAACCAACAACTCAAGCAGATGTTGATTGAGGAATGGGCACTCCTACCTCAAGAAATGTTGCACCAGCTGGTTCTGAGTATGCGGAGACGGTGCAAAGCAACCATTGTAGTAAGGGGAGGGCATATACCATATTAAGGAACATCTGCTTGTTGTTCTTCCTGTTGGATAGACAATCATGAGTCACGATACTATGCGTTCAATAAAGCTTGTTTTTGTTTGATTCCATACCGTATGCGTTGTATTCCTTTTTCAGCGCCGATGCTTTCGTCATCCTTTACGCACATAATACTCTCCCTCATTTCAGAATTTCATGTCTCTCAGATGATTTTTCGTGAAGTTATGGCAATAAACCCACCTGTTGCTTAAGTTTTGCACACCAGTGTATTTTAATCATCCTGTAGAACTAAAAAAAAAATTCTTTTCTGCTTAATTTAATTTGGACATAATTTTTGAGATCTCATAAAATACATGCTTATGCTTCGATACCATTTTTTCAATTCCTACTATTAACTCACACTGTCTATTTATTTATTTATTTATTTATATTGGTGGAATTTTCAATCGTTAATTAAAATACAATTTAAAGCGCTCCATTGAGCTGAAATTTTATATACATAATCATCTTGAATGACAGTACAATTATTTAATTAAAATTAATAAAAATTAATTGATTAAAACTAATTATTTAAAGAATTACAAATACACACACACATTCAGCCACGTTAGCATCATTTTTGGTGAATTACCGACCATTTTTGGCGACTTGTGTTAAAACTTGAAAAGGTTTTTTTTTTCTCACGTTTTAAAACATTCAGCTGAACTAAAATTTTATAGACACGATTATTTTGGATGACAATACGATACTTTAATGATAATTAATAAAAATTAATTACCACTTAATGTTGTGATTCTGTCATACGTATATACATATTTATATTAATTGTAACTATTTAATAAAAAGTATCTAAAATAAAAATTTTCTTTGATCTAAGTAGGAATTGACTTAAAATTTTTTTTTATATTAATTGTTATAAAAGTATCTCTTAAATATGTAAAATATTTTTTACACAGATATAAAACAATACACAAAATGTAGTGAATCTATTTTTTTAGTAAAATTTTAGTATAGTTTCTTTAAAAAAATTATGGAACTTTGTAATTTTAAAAAAAATTAGACATCACTTAAGTTCACTATATGTACAGATGTATTTTTTTATTTATTTATTTATTTATTTATTTTTTTGTATAGAATTATGAAAAATTTGGAACTATATTGTGCAGAAAAAAAAATTTTTTTAAGTGTATCTTAAGGCAAACAATTATTCTTTGCAGAAAAAGAGAAAAAACAAAAAGCAGCAATATTTTCACATATTGCACATTTCATTAATATTTTCCTGCCTATTTTTGTGTACCTAATAATGACACTTTAAATATTCTTTATAACTGCAAAATTAGATAAAATAAAACATAATTACAAAAAAAGCAATTTTAAATTTTAACGTTTTTTTTTTTTATTTTTTTTTTTTATTATTTTCTTTGTTATAGTTGAACATGAACATACAATTCTGTCAAACATACACTTGCTAGAAAAAATATGCGTTTACCCATAAGAAATCATATAGCAAAGGTAAAATTTTATAGAAATCTAATTTTTTTTTTCTTACAAAATTTCACGGATTTGTTTACTATTATTTAAATATTGAGCATTCCAGAATTCGTTAATTTTGAATTAAAACTACTTAGGATATATATAACGGGAGTTTTGTAGCAAAACACACAAAAAGTAGGCAGAAAAAGTCTGTGTTCCCTATTTGAATATTCTTGATTCTAGGAATTTGTATCAACAGGCTTTTTGGTTAACAAAGTTTTTGCATTGAGTTATCAAGTAAAATAGCTTAAGAAAATTGTGACGCAATAATTGTTACGTTTTTGGGAAATACGAAACAATTCGAGGACATGGAAAATAAAAAGAAGGAAATTAGTATCAGTGAGCGTAAAATCAATGTGAAAAGATGGAAAAAGTCTTCGGGATATAGCTAGTATTCAGTATCGGCAGTATTCATCTATCCACACACACACAGAATGTTATTTATAACTTTATATCTACAAGAATTTACACATCCAAACCTCGTTTAAGTCGTCCATCTAAACTCACAATCAGAGAAATACGATGTATGACATCAATGGTGAAAAAAATCCGTGTTTGTCTACAACTTAAATAGCAACAGATATTCACGAGCAGCTTAACAAAAATATTTGGGTGGATACTGCAAGAAAAATCTTAGAAAAGGCCGGATACCATAGTCGAATGGTTCGCAGAAAGCCTTATATTTCAATGACTAACCGGCTTAAGCGGATAGCTTTTGAAAAAGATCATATACATAAGCCTCTTGAGTTCTGGAGGACTGTGATATTCTCTGATGTGGGCAAATTTTGTATCTTCCGCATAAAAGGTCGTAAATTAGTATGGAGAAAACCTTGCACAGCGCTTCAAAAAGGGCATTTAGTAGTAACGGTAAAGCACGGTGGAGGTGGAGTCATGGTGTGGGGGTGCATGGCGAGCAATGATGTTGGCAAGTTGGAATATATATAATCAAATGAACAAATATGATTACTTTGATGTCCTAAAAAACGATTCAAAGGAAAGTGCCACCAAACTTGGATCGTTTCGTTTTCAACACGACAACGATACCAAGCACACCGCTGAGATTGTGAAGCTTTAGCTCTTGTATAATGTCCCAAATCAACTGCACATGGCCCCGCAGTCATTTAATCTGAATCTTACAGAACACCTATGCGATTTGTTGGAACGCAGGATTCGTCAACACAATGTATCCAGCAAGGATATGCTGACCAATGGGAAAAAATAAGTGCTGAAAAAACCACAAGATTTGTTAGTGCGATGCCGAAACGAGGTTCTCAAATGATGAGGTTATCCAATTAGCTACTAAATAGCCCATTATTCCCTTTTTAAATAATTTTTATAGTTAATACTAAAACAGTGAACGCAGACTTTTTCTACTTGATTTTTGTTAGTATCGTTACACAAACCTGTCTTTATTTTAAAATCTATGAAGGTAAACCAAATTTATTTTTGTTATTCTGAATACTTAAAATGAACTAAATAAAATCTAATTAAAATTTGTTTTTAAACTTTATTTAATGATATCATGTAAGCAATAGTACGTAAACGCAGACTTTTTCTAGCTAGTGTATTTTCTCTCATTTGGGTATCATTATTTATAAAAATACTTCTTTAATTAAAAAATATTCTATATATATATATATAAAACAATGGACAAAATATATTTAAATAGTTTTTTGATGAAATAATAGCAAAATTTCTCTGAAAAAACGATAAAATTTTAAAGTTTTGAAAATCTCGAATTTTTTTTCTCATGTAAAACTAATTTTTTTAAGACGAAATAGTAATTTTAAAACTCTCTGCATCCTAATATAAAATCAATTATATAAGTAGTTTGTTTCAATTTTTTGCAGTAAAAATTCATAGGAAAAATAACAAATTAAAATAAAGGACATGTAATGCACATTTTTGAAATTCGCTAAAAATGTTTGTAAATCACCACGCTCAGCTACAAGAAATCGGCTCGTTTTCTCAAAAGGTGAATTGAATCTGCGGTGAGACGTCGCGGAAACGCAATTAAAAGTTTCCTACAATCTAGGGTAGAATGTCGATGTGGGTTTTTGATCCCCCTTTGAATTTTCAATTTGTAAGTACTTGCAAATTCTCCCCCGAGTTTTCTCTTCTAAACTTGATATTTATTTTGTATGTACACGGATAAAAGATTCAAAAATCAAATTGGAGTCTTCATGTTTAGGATATCTCTTTGACATCTGAAGAATTTCTATAAATAAGCAGCAAGTGAATAAATCTTACTTTTTGACAGGCATTGTTGATAAATTCGTAAGGTGGGTACAGTTTTCTAGTTCTCTATTTCACTTGAACACAACAAATGTGGATAAATGATTGATTATAAACCCGTTGGCTGTCACAGTACTTCACGAGATTCCGATGTAAAAAGTCATATTTACAAAATATTTATTATACAAATATATTACAAAATTCCTCTACGAATTTTATCATACTGAACTCAGTGGTGCAACAACCAACAGAGTACCAAGGCCTACTGTGCATATCTCAGTTTAAGTGACCGAAGGCGCTGGGATGCCCGTGCAGATGTTTCGGCCAAGTGGTCAGTCTGACACGAAACCCCCAGTGCTCAGTTCCCAAGCAGGCTAGATACTCCTTTATCGACCCACTGAAGGGATGAAAGGCTGAGCTGACCTTGCTCAGCCCGGGATTTGAACCCCGGACCTGTGGCGTGGAAGCGCGATACACTACCACTCAGCCACTGGGATACACGAATTTCATCACAGCTGCCCAAATATGGCAAGTAAGCATGCTACGAGAACATTTTTAATTGGCATTTTAGACAATAATGCAAAATGTGAGTTATCTCGTTGAAGGCAAAGTAGTTCCCTCGTGTAAATCAGTGTCGCACTCTGAAGCTATATGAGGACTATCGAAGGAGAGCCTCGAACTGTCATCCTACTCACCAAATTTCCACACCACACCAACATTGACTTCGAGCTTCCACAAATTAACCGTACATCAGCAACCACTATATAGCGAGTCTAATGGTATTAAGATTCGAGCTCTGACCAAAAGAAGTAACGCCGGTAACGAATTCGTGACCATGACCACTTGTGGTTACCTCTAAATGCAGAAACGACTTCTTTTACATAATCAAGTCCAACTCATCAACTTACAATTCTAGATTTACTTCACTAAGTATTGCACACAGGTTTTATCTCACCAACAATGTTATATTTGGATGCAAACAAGATGGCCTGCATTCTTTGTGCCTGTTTTATAACAATTCTGTAACTAAATCACTAGCATATGGTAAAATGAATAAGCTGAATTGATTTTACTGTATGCTTATGATTCAGTGACAGAATTTTATGCAAATTAACAAGCGATTGAAGCCTTAGTTCCATATCCATTTAACCTCATCAAAATCAATTAATGAATTATTCATCTTGTTGGTTGCTCCAATAATGAAATAGTGACGTATGCAGATTTTTACACAGATTCTTCGCAACCATATTTTGACAATGAATAAACATGACATACAGCGAGACAATTTGAATTTTTTTTAAATGAGATTTGAAACCCTTTCATGGTTCCTTATTTTTACTGAAGCACCATCAATAGCATGTAATAATTGTCTTAAGATTATACGTATTACATTCAGATTCTCTCAGTGTACCCGCTTTTAAAATTTTATAGCCAATAATAAATTCTTAAAAATACTATTTCTTTTCTTGTGAATTGCTTGCCTGATAACAGTAGGGACTTTTTATTTGGTAGAGTTAATTCACCAAATTGAACCATTTATTTGCATGTCTTCAAGTGAATGAATATTAACCTCACACGACGACACGACGGACCTCATAATTTTGAACCACGGTCAAGTGATGAGGACAACACCTGAACTGTCACCCCCTAACTTCCACACCACAATACGACTTTTAAAGTGTTAACCTGCAAATCTATACTGAGTGACTTTTTTTTTAATTTTCTTAAATGAAAATTTTATTCTCTATTACTGTGTTATATTCAAATCTTAAAAATCTGTAAGAAAGTTTTTTAACTGACAAGACATAATTACAGGACCGTTGTTTTATTATTGTAGCGAATTTTCAGTGTTTCCAGGAAACATCATAGAGAAAATAAGTTATCTTCAAAAAATTCTACTGGGATATATCATTGTTATCTCAAATGGAATTAGTATCACATTGAAGCAGTTCTTAATAATTTTTTGCTTCATGGATTTTATTTAAGCAATAAGGAGGATATATCTATTCTCTTAGTATATTTTTTTAAATGAACAAAATAAAATTACAAAGGAAAATGATTACAATCGGTACCAATGATTATTTTTTTAAAAAAAAAGTGTGGTTCAGAAAAATAGTTCTAGAATAGTCACACACAATTCAGCAACACCTCACAAAGGCTTTGTGGTTCAGCAAAAATTTACATATTTACATAAAACCATTATTGTTTTGATGCAATCTACTACACACCTACACACACATTACTCTCTACTAAAATAATCTAATTACATTTTGTGAGTGTGGGTGAGTGTTTTCTGATAGAATATATAACCTGAGAGCAATTATTCTCAGAAGGCATACATAAACCTACATAAAGTTTTAGGAAATCTAAATACATACCTAAATATAATTATGAAGATATATTGTCAATATTAAATCATCAAACAAATTAAAAGAATTTTTTCCCATACAAATAAAAATCAAAGCTTTACCTTATTTTACTTAAATCTTGTTTTATCAAACAATCTCGTCAAAATTTTCTATTAATATACCAATACTCATAACCGATTTTTATACATGAGACAAACAGATTCAAATATTTCAAGGGCAAGGAACTTAGTTTAACTCCCCCCCCATATAATACATACTTTAAATATTGTATAATAATCAGTTTTGACGACTGAAAATTTTTTTTATAAGCAGTGCAATACAATTGAAGAAACAATTTACTCCAATGCAAGTTCAGAGCATCCTACAAGAGGCAAGTTTCACTATCAAGCGAGTTCACAATATCACCTAGTTTGCCCTTTTAAAGTCACTTAGTACTTTTTACATCAAAATGTAAAACATGATTTAAATAGTTTTATTTCATTATTCCATGGATTTATGACATTTTGAGGAACTATCTAACACCTTTAAGCTAATTTTCATAACATTCACCCTTTTCTTATAAAAGTGTATACTTTTAAATATGAAATAGGAAGAAAAATATAAAATGAGTGTGTCAAATATTTTTCTTTGATTCGGTTGATATACATGAGTTTTTATATTCAAATTTACATTCTACTTTCTTGCAAATGTCTTTAAATTAAAGAAGTTTATATTTTTAATTGATTAACCTTCCTTTTATATAAAACTTAGAAAATGTGTATACATTATAAATACTTAGTTCATTTCCTTCAAAGCAATAGGGACATAAATAAAAAATTTCAGTCTCACAATGATAAAATGTCTCTATTTGATAATTACCTGAAAATTCCTGTTGAAAATCCTTTGAACACTTAAGTTACTTTAAATATACATGTTTGTTCTAATTAATTATTCTTAATGATAAGATGAAACATTAGAATTACACTATTGTTGATTAGTTCTGCTAATGCAATAAAAATATTAATACTAAAAATGCATGTACATATTCAAAAGAAAAAAAAACTTATCAATAAAATATTAACGTATTTTTAAAGTTCTAGCATCTCTAGAATCTACAAGCAGATAACTTAACAAAAGGTTTTAAATGTATACAAAACATTCAAACTTTACTCCATTAATAGTGGTTTATACCAAAATCCATTTCCTATTATTTTTTTTATTTTTTTTTAAAAAATTGCTATAAGTTTTCTTTCAAGGCTTAAACTTAAAAGATTCTACTAAGCTTTCAAAAGAAAATTAATAAAACTGTTCCATCTGTTGAAAAATGAATGCATCCTGTATGATTAAAAGCAAGATATATCAAAAAGGCTTCAGTTGGATGAATGATTGTAGATTAATGACTAATATGAGCATGACTTCTCAAGTTTTCATTTTCACAAATTGAAAAATAAGACTTCATTATTTTTTTTAAAAGAGAAAGAAGTAGCTTGCAGAGCAGTCAATTTATTACTAAATATAAATGAGAAAATAATCTTAAATTTATCATGCATGTGGCCAAAAAAAAATTGTTCTAAATACTTGTATATTAACATAAAACATTAATATACAAGGAAATGTATAAAATCCAATAAAACACTTAAAGCAGATATAGAATTCAAATCAAAGTTAGCAATGCTATCTTATCAACAGTGTCATCGTAAAATTATGAAAGACATTAAATTTACTGTAAAATAGATATTTTGTTCTTTCAACAATGTCTATTAGGCAATACCCTAAAAAACCTGAGGTTTTTTAAAAAATAAAACCAAAATAAAATATCAGAAGCTGCCCTTCAAATACATATTACAAATACTAAAAAATGCAAATAAATGAAATAATAAAAAAATAGTATTTTCTTGATTGTGTGAAAAGAAGAAAAAGATTGCTTTGTAATCTAATAAATCCATTTGAAGTGATATTTCTACACAAATATTATAAATTGTCTCATTTAGATTCTTTTGGACACACAACATAGCATAAGATGATTTTGAGCTATAACATTAAAAAATCCCATATCATCAAAAACAATACTTCAATTTTAAACAGTGTTTTAAAAATGTATCATACCATTCACAAATTTCAATTAACTATAGATTATGAGACTTCGCGAAAAATTCGGTATATATATTTTTTAATATTGAGCTTATCAAAAGAAATTTAATCCCACCATTCTATCACATTTAAAAATCCTCATTTGAAAAAGATGTGTTGAATTGTAAGTGAATAAACAATAATAATAATAAACATGCCTTTGTCATTTATTTATTTTTTACACTCAACATATCTATGTTCACATCAGCAATTTATTTATTACATTTTAATTAAAACCATGCAAATTCCTATCTAATAAAATGCAAGTACTAATAAAAATATTTACACAAATTTATAGCAATAAAAAAATATTAATAAAAAAACATGATAGAGGCATTCAAAAAGAATATTACAATTTTGGAAAACTGTTTTCTTTCAAAAAAATTTAGACAGACAAACATTTTAAATCAAATGAAAATTGATTAAAGTATCGTAAAATATACTTTATAAGAAAGAATACAAAAGAAATCAAAACAGTTTTATATTTAATAAATGCATTAAGGTGGGAAAAATATTTTACCCATGCTTCAAATTCTGTTGTTTAGAAAAAAGTTACAATATAACATTCATTTCTTAAAATTAGGTAAATATGTATTTTAATTTCACAACAAAACATTGAATATATTATCTCCAAGAGGAAAAGAAAATAACTTCTTTTTTTCAAGCCATCAATGTCAATAGCCTTAATCAGCTCAAATTAATTTTTAAAATAAATAAATAAATTTAAGGTTTCAGCATGTCTTTCCAATTGATTTCTCCAACAATCAGCCATTAAGTGTTGTAAAATAGTATGAAAATCAATGAACATGTAAGTTAAAATACTTCATAGGAGTCAAGTAAAAATAAAACTGTCATATCGATCTACATTGACTGAGACACAATACAAACATCATTTGTACACCAAAATTTCATAATGTGACAACAGACTTATGCTTTTTCAACATAATTAATTTTCATTCAGAGAAAAAAACAGCTGTTCCCTTTTGAAGAGTTATATAGTTGGCCATATCACCTTTTATTCAAATGGCTCATAGCAACTGTGGTAACTTATTTATATTGCCCTTAAGTTTCTCTATTGGGAAAAATGTCAATTGAAAAGCACAGCATCAGAAGAAAAATGTACCTGTATGTTAAAAAAATGCTTCTCCAACTTCAGCAAATGAATATCTTAGTGCTTATCAAATGTTTATCCGTCCTATTTCATATATTTGTCTGTTGTGTTTATAAATATATTTATGATTGGAAATGGATTTTTAATAACATTTGGGGAAACATTTAAAAAGGCAAATTTTGAAAGGAAAAAAAAGTTCAACATATGATCTGCTGCTAACTGGAAATCTTTTCTCATGCTTCTGCAGTTCATTTTTCCATTTGGAAATGAAAGTTCGAAAAATTGCCTACACAAAGGCTGTCACCAGACTCAATCATCACAAATTATCCATAAGACACTTTTTATCACTTTAAAGTATTTGTTTACTTAAGATCCACTAGAAAAACTGCATGTTCATTCCCAATGTAAAGATATAACGCTAGTACATCTGTTACAGTGAGTTTTAGAAGAAAATCAGCTTCAAGGAAATGGTTGCAGCTCTTGTGCAGCAGGCTGTTGAGCAGATGCTTCTTCCATCTGTTCTTCTCGTACCCTTCTGTAGTAGTTTGCTAAGGTGTTGTGAATAGTATCCTTAGAATATTTACATTTTGGACTTCCACAATCACATGTAAAATATTTGTACTTAATCACCCAAAACTTCTCACAATAATCAAAGCTGAAACACAAACAAATTTTCTTTTTAATACAATACTTTTTAAGGCATACCTTAAAAAATTAAGAACTTTTATAAGTGAATAAACAGAATAGTGATGCAGTAATTTTAACAAATAAATTAAAGTATTATGAATTAAAGTTTTAAATCTTCTTCCAAGTCTGTATTATGTTATTCTTTTAAGTTATCTCATGTTTTAGATTTGCAAAAACAGTATTTACAGGTACTTTTACAGGAAGTTAAGTTACTAGAAAAGTATTACTGCAAAAGACAGTAAAGTATTTTAATAGTGTGTTACGTTATTTTAAATCACTTTCTCTATTGAAAAATTTCTAGCAATGAAACATACATCATGACAAAAATTCAAAAGTAAAAGAAAACTATCAGGGGAAGGAAGGGGGGGGGGGAGATATCAAGAGCACCTAACAGAATTTTTTCAACTAATTAATAAGACTTCATTATAAAGTAATAAAATTACTAACAGAGTTTTTAAACATAAGAATGAAAAAAGTAAGGAATTATTTCTAAATCAATTAAAGTTAAACAAGATGAAATTGAAAAAAAAAAAAAAAAATAAAAAAAAAAAAAAAAATTAAAAATTTTTTTTTTTATTTTTATTTTTTTTTTTTTTTCCTTCTTTTTCTGTGTGTGCGTGATGAAAACATAAGAAAGGCAAAGAAATAAAGATGTTAAAAAGTAAATTGTGTGTGATATACTATCTTCTTAATTAAATTTCTAAATCTTAAAAGACACGAAGTAGATATTTTGTGCGATTGGATAATGTTGACCTTGCTAAAAAAATTTGGTTTGGGGGCAATAAATTTATTAATAATTAAGAATAACTAACATTAAACAAGAATAAATTGTGTAAACTGGTTCATCAATATCAACATTAAGAATAAAAAAGTTGATTATTAGAAAACTTATTAGTTTCAATTTTAATTCTGCATATGTATGTAAAAATAGATAAAATACTTATAGAAATGAATAATATAATGTTTTATAAAATTTTTACTCTAATGCTTCATTTTAAATTACAAGATTTCTGTTAATAGCAAGAAATCTAAACAGACTTACTATTGAAGATTTTACTCTTTTGATACAAAACTTTTATATTTATTAGATTGAAATAGTTAACAGTACTTAATGAAAATAAGTAAAAAATCAATGCAATATTTTAAAACTCGGAAATGCTCCAAAAGATTTTAAATTGAACTATAAATATGGAGTATTTCAATTAATAAAAATATCAAAATAAAATAAAAGTATTTGAAACTTACCCTAGTTCTTCATATTGCTTTATGTCTCTAGAACTGAAAAATGCTATTCTTGGAAAATTAAGATCTTGATGGTCAACATATACTTTTACAGGCACCAAATTAGGTTCACACAAATGATTGATAAACCTACTAATATTTCCATAGTAACGAGCATCTAAACAATATGTTTCACCATCCTAAAGAAAACACATTTTGCATCAGACATGAACAGAAATCAAGCTATTTGGAAAGTGTTTTAATAATTTTACAATCTCAATATTATATCTCTCAGCAGAAATAATAATTTGATTGCCTTTCCTAAAAATACAATTACTTCATTCATTATTTTTTTGTTTGTATTTCATGTACTTGATGATAGCTTAAGTATATTTTCAACTATAATAAAAATTATTTCATTAGTAACTTTCCTTTCTTAATTCAATACCATCCAAGTTTTTAAGAATGAGTATAAAGTAGGTTAAGAATGAGTAGTAAAGTAAAGTAGGCATATTTTCACTCTTTCAGTTAAATTTACCATTAACAAAACAATTAATGTTATTAAAAATAGAAAACAAAATGTTAAAAACTTTAATTTCTATAGTTTCTTCATGAAATTTAGTATAAATAATTTTTGAATATGTTTATTTTACACACAAAATTATTTGAAACAATATTAGTAACATGTTAAATTATAAAATTTTGTATCAGTTTTTTAATATACCCTTAAATTACTTTTTCTTACTTAAAATTAAAAGACTACTTTTATATTTACACATAAAATAAAGAATCGATATGAACTACTTCATTAGTGGGGGAGAGGGGATGCAAATTTAAAAAATTTCTAAAGTATATTTGATTTGAAGTTTATCAATTAACAAAAATATTTATGTGTTGTGGTTCTTTTCATAATACAATGGAAATTTTAATTAAAAGATATTAAAGCTTTAAATAAAATTTGCATCACAAAGAGCATTGAGAATACAATAAATAAATCATTTCAAGTAAAAGTAACAAGATTATAACAGAGTCATTGATAATATACAATTTAACACAACAAAAAGGTTTAAGGTCAAAGAGGTTTAAGTACAATTTGATTCAACCTTGTACTAAATGATAAATTTTTATATAATTTTTTTTACCATAATAAATCTTTTCATAAATTTGATCATTATTGTATTAATTATCCACTTAAAAGCTAAATTAACACATAAATATATCCAAAATTTTACTATCACCAAACAATAAGAGTATTACAATTATTAGATTTTATATATATTACACATTTAATTAAGTTCAAACAAATTTATGGTGATTTTTAAACCTTGTAGAGGCTGCATATAAAAACAAATGCGCAACATTAAAAAGCATAATACAAAATAAAATTTAAATATTGCAAAATTGTATAATTATATTTTTTTTATGATTTGAAATTGCTACTTACTCTATTATCTAAATCAAAAAGATAGGAATCATCAGCTCTTTTATCAGCGGCAGAATCTGATATCATTTCCCCTACATATCTAAGAAAAAAATTAAAGCTTTAACATAACTGATTAAAAAAAACAAATTTAAATGAAAGCAGCTTTCAGAACAAATAAGTTCACAATGGAATTTTCAGGCTACTTACTCGCAAATAAAAGTTCCCTTTGGAATATCCTTAAGGGTTCTTACACCCCAACCTTTACCTTTTGTGCGAACAAGTTGCAAACGACAACTAAAAAAAAGGATAAGAATAATATTGAACAATTATTGCTAAAAAATAAAAAATAGTAGAAACAGTGTAGTTAACCTCTTGACATACAAATAAAATGGAATTTGATGCATGCTTTCCATTTTCACAGGAGAGCTAATTTTCAATACCATTGAAAAGTGGATAAATATGGAGTGTTTGAAATAAAATAAAACCAATGCAGAGACAGTTCTGCCAGAGTAAATTCTTAACATCTTGGAAACATCACAGTCTTCAATGGCATATGTAATGAATGACGTCTCCCAGATGTCTTATGTTAAGGGGTTCAAAAGTAATATGAAATTTTTTGTGTAAAAAGAAAATCCATACTTTTTAACTTCATTCTTAAAAAAAAATAAATTATTCATATTATTGCAAATGTAACAATAATAAAATAAAAGCATATTGTTTCAAATGTAAAAATAGAATTCACAAGAGGAACCAACCTTTTTAATCATACGATTAAAACTTTCCAAGTATACACAATATGTTTCTTATGTCATTATGTAAAAGATACTTACAAGGGGGAGGCACGACTAAGGAAATTCATTTGGGGTCGAGACTTGGTATAAGAATAGTACTCCTTTAGGGTGTTCAACCCTCAATGTAATTCTGCCAAATGGCCAGTCAATTCGGAGAAAATAGCCTTTGAAATTCATGCTTAGCTTTTATATAATTAAGTTGCAGTTTCCTCCAACGATTCCGTAGCCTGGTTGGATTATCGTCTGCATACTATTCACGAGGTCAGGGTTCGATTCATCGATAAACTTTTTTTTTCATTTAATTATTTTTAAAATTAAATAAATTTATTTTTGAATGGTTTATTTGATATTAAATAATATTTTATGTAATTATTTTGTATTTTATAAAATAAAAAAAATTATTATTAAAAATATTTAAAATTATTAATTAAAAATATTTAAAATAATTATTAATTAAAATTATTAATAATTTAAATTAATCAGTTAATTATTATTAAAGAAGAATTATTATTAAAATTATTTAAATGAATTTATTCAAATGAATTTAGTAAAACTATTTAAATTTATTTAAAAAGAACTTATTAAATATTTTATAAAATTATAAAAATTAAATTAATATATAAAAAAAACATTTTTTTATTATATTAATCATAAAATAATTAATTTCATAATAATATACTTTATAAATTATTTTATATTATATATAATATTTTATTTATAGTATATCGTATTTCACATTTTAAGACTATTTGTAACTATTTTTTACGAATGTCATTTAATATTTATTATATATTTTATTATAATTATTATTTATTAATATAAAAATATATTTATAAAATTCAATATAAATATTTATATATAATTACAGTATGTTTTTTAATGTATGTTCCTTAGTCGTGCCCTCCCTTTGCTAGATAAAAATACATTTTTGTTTAATTTTAGTACACAAAACAGCATCAACTAATTAAAATAATATTTTTAACAATAATAAATTTTAATTACAGACTTCCAATGAGTTGGGGATGTATTTCCTTAAGATAATAAAAAAAAAAACTCTATAAAAATTTTATAATTAACTATTTCATCTTGAGTTAAAAACAAAAGAACCTTTATTTACAAATTAATAAGAATCTCAACAGATAATGCAATACATTTTCATATAAAATTTCAATACAAAAGCAGAGACAATTAGTTGCATAAAAAAACAAATAAATTTGGAAAAAATATTTAAATATTTTTTCTAAATTACATTGGTGATCTTTGAATAATAAATTATTATTAAAACTTTATAAAATGGAATTGAATCATAATTAGTTGCAAAAATTTATTAAATAAAATTTCTGATAATTCAGATTAGTCCAGTAACCTGCAATTTATGAAACACAAAAAAGGTTTTGTTAGAGATAATGGCAAATTAAACTGTTCAACATTTTATGCATTTCTAATTCAAATATTATTGAGTATAATTTTTTGCTAATTGGCTTGGTAAGTAAATTAAAACACTATATTAAATCTATTATACTGGGGTTTTTTTCTATTGTTTTTACTTAAAGATAAATCAAGGGAAAGAAAAGAATTGTTATGGTATATTTTCTAATATATTAATTCCAGCAACATGTTATTGACTCAAAAATTGATTGAACCTTCTTCTTGATAGTTGTATCAATTTCATTCATATGAATTAGCTTCTGCAAATAAAAAGTTGTATTTTTCTTTAGTCTATTATATCTTTTTTTGCTTATTTAATTTATAATTATAAATTTCCATTCTTAAATCAAATGAATGTATAGTTTCCAATACATTCATGCTTATAAGAGGGGGAAGATACATAGTTTCTCCATTTTAATGATCCAAATTTTGAAAAATATTTCATATGTATGAACATTACGACATTTTTTGAACACTAAAGGGTGTGTGAAATATTCACATCCATAGTATTTTAGCAAAACCACATTAAAAAAAATAATAATAATCAACAATTACAGGAAGGTATACATCCCACTAAAAATAAAATTTACTGTAAAATGTGACACTAGTACACTTATCAACAGGTTAACTGTTAGAATAGACAAGAAAGAATCGGTTAAAATTCAGTCATAAAAAAATCTAGAAGCCAGGAAATCAATAAAGCTTTAAATAAAGTTAATTTCAGCAATTCACAAATTTAGGTCTTAAAGGGAAAAAAAATTGTTTTATTTTTATCTACCTTCTACAAAACACACACATTTCCTTTTTATAAATTATTTAAGTGGAGTTTTTTATAGATGAAAATTAATAATGAATTTCAAGTTAGCTTTAAACATAAAAATGTTAATGATTTAGTTGGCAGATCATTCTTCAAAATTCCATGTTCATGAAAGCTAGGATCTAATAAAGAACATGTCAATATTTTATGAATGGCTTGACATCTTTAGATAGCTCAAGCATCCTTGCACCATAATTATTGAGAAGGGATAAGATGATCCGAATGTCATGAATCCATTGGTATATGCATTTATTAAGCATAACTTTTATATAACAAATTATCTATCACTACTTTTAATCTTTCTTATTTACCAAATTTCAACAAGAATTAATATCTTCAGTTCTTCATTACATATTTCCTTCTCAATTTATATAAATTTTTACTAAAATATAAAATGAAATATGAAGCTAAAAATGATAGAACTACTTACGTCATTCCATTTTGTAAAACTCTATTGCGACAATTCAGGCTCCAACAAGAACAGGCCCGATTACATTCAAATAGCATAGGTGGGTCAAGTAGGTTGAAATTTGGAAGCAATAAGCCTTCCTAATGAAAAAATAAATAAATATTTTTCAATATTACAAATCTAAATTATTTTATTCATGAAAGATTGCCCACTTATGATTAGAGGGTAAATGAAAAAATAAATGCTTTTCCTTTCTATAAATATCAAAACTATCCTTTTAGTACTTCCATTATTTCACATAAGAAAAATTAAAACTTGCCCCATTTAAAAGCAAATTCACAACATAAAAAACAAATATAAGTTTTACTATATAAAAGAAATAATTACAGTTCTACAAGATAAAAAAAAAAGTCAAATACCTTATCATACCAGCATTGATAACTTATGCTGGCACAAGTACAATTTGATGTTGAGCAATCATCTTCACAATGACATGACTAGAAAAAAAAATTAAAAAGTAAAAGTTAGTAACATTAATAATTTTGTTGAAACACACGAGTTTTTAAATTTTTTTTACTCCCACGATAAACAACAGCTATAAAAACTCTTGTTTTAGATCAATTATTTATCTTCAGTTTTAAATATGAATGAGAAACTTTAGAAGTGAATTATTAAAATACTTCTATTTAACTATATGAAACATAATACAATTGAATTCTTAAGAAACTTAGAAACTATAAATGTTCAAAAAGTACATTTTAAAAAGAAAACTATAACAATTTTAATACTGAATTATAACTAAGCTATGCTAAATTCTAAAGCCGGAATCTTTAGATATTTACAGAAAAGTGTACAATCGGATTAAAATTAATATTACAAACATCTAAGTAGAATACGGCTTTTTTAAAAATTTTAATGCACTTGAATAATATAATTATTTATTAAACTAATCATTTATATTTGAAATCATAAGAAAACAAATGAAATAATGAAATGAGATTCAACTTCAATGTAAATATATGCAGTGAGATCACAATTAGGTTGAAAAAATATTCCAGTCAAAAAATACAACTGATAGTACATACATAGGCAACTAAAATCTAATTAAAATTTACAACATTTTTCTAAATATAATTTTTCAAATCTACTTCTTTAAATGAATCACGCTTCTATTATTGTTTTTCCCTAGTTTCTGGTATGCTCTGCATGCAAAATTCACAATATTATAAAAACTATCCTTTTTACATTTCCATTGAAGTTACTTTTGATTGAAAAAACAACAATAGAGCTTATAAATATTTAAAATTAGCCAGAAAGTCTTATCACAGCATATACCATTTTCTAAATAACATCTTATAATATAGTTGTAGCATCTCTTCAAAAAGAAATACAAGAGAAAGCCATTTTGGTATATCATCTGCTTCTGCTGATCTTTATGCTTTTCAGATATAATTTAGGTATATATACCCTTTATTTATATTCTTGACTACTCAAATGTGCTACCATGCATAAATTTTCTAGAGATTGGTCTATTAAAGTATTACTCTGTCTTCAGTCAGCAACTGTTTTTAAGACCATAATTAAATTTTTGCTTTAGTATAGATGACTCCTATTCTTATATTTCTCTATTTCTTTTGACTTGGAAGTATTAGATTCTTACATACAATTTTTGAGTAGTTTGCATTCTGACTCGATTTTATTATTATATAATATTGTTATATTAATCAAATATTTCCAGAATTAAAATAAGTATATTATGAAAAAAGTAAAATTCAGATTCAACAATAACTTTCTTTTTATTAAAAAGTTGCCTACCTGTAATGATGTAATGGTCCGATCAATATTCATGGGTGTTGTCTCACAATTTTCTGTCACATATAAAAAATCTAGAGGAGGGGGCTCGTCATCCACTTCATTCACACATGGTATGGCAATTTGTTCTTTTCCTCGAGATATATCTCTGTAAGCAAAACAAATTAATGTTCTAATAGTGAAAATTGATTGGAAGTTATCCATATAATGCACTTTAAAATTATTTTTCAATTATTTTCATTTACAACCTTCACAACTCACAAACCGATTAATTTTGTTTTATGAACTTCATCATTTATAACCATTTTCGTGTAACTAAAATTTTTTCTATATCTTCCAACTTTTGTTTTTTGAGTAATGTGTTTAATATGTGTATACCTCAAACACTTTTTCTTCTTTTTTTAAATGTGATATTTCATAACTATTTTCATCATTTATTTGTAAAAAGGAGAGAATCTTAATAACTATAAATCTGTACAGCATTTAACTTTTTATAAAATATGTATCTGTGTAGAATTAATTTAACACAAAATAGCAAAATGTGAAATCATTAACAAAGAAACATTCCATAAATTACGATTTTATTGCATAGTTTAAAAAATAAGACTAATAACATACCTATGTAATATTTTCTCTGCTTTATGCTGATATTTATCAGCAATTCTTTTCAATAACATATTTAAGCTCAGAGACAAATAAGTATCACCTGTTTTGTCTATCACACACTATTAAAAAAGAAAAAAGACTGATTACAATATCATTTCAAAGATACTAATAAAAGAAAAAAAAGCTATATTTAAAATATACAATAAGTGTGCAAATAACATACTAAAAATATGTTGCATATCTAAATAAAATAAATGTTGATGATGATTTTTAACATTCATTTTATATTTTTCAGGAATATACAGCAAAAAACACTCTTTAAAAAAAATTAACCCCAAAGTCACAATTTTAACATGCAAAAATGAAAGAAAAGTGTTTAGCTTTTATGCTATACCTAGAATCTACAAAGCATACACACCAGCAACGAGTTACTTCACTTATTTCAAGGTAATTTTACATTTTTTAAAAATTACTTTAACTTCTTAAGTACTTTTAAAATGAATTACTATGCATGCATTCTAAAGAAATGCTATTTCAAACAATATTATGAATAGCAAAATTTTGAAAAAAAATTCATATACATATTGAGTAGTCAATATTCCCTATAAACTATATTGTATTTTGATATCATTTTTTTCATATAAACCACTAGTGGCTCCAAAATTTTAAATGTTTATGTCCTACATGCTGTAATCGTATAAGTAAGAAGAATAAAGGAATGCCTTTGTATCAAATATTAAATAAAGAAAGTTTAATAATTAAAAAGTAGCTTGCTAACTAAAAATGTTGATAGATAATTCAAACAATTATTGCACAGTATATATTTCAACACTTTAAATTTTACACTCATGATAAAAGTTATCAAAATCTGAAAAAACATACTTCTGCAGGAATCTGCTCAGCTTTATTCTTAATTTGGACATCAGCTCCTCTGGATAAGAAAAGTCTATAAAACAAAACAAAAAAAACTGTTATAAAACAAGAAATGAAATTTAACCTGTTTAAGACCCCAATCATATATATATATATATGACATGTGATTTTAGAGTCAGAAACAGACTTAGTTTTAATAAAGGTCTTTATTTGATCAAAGTTAGACATCATCTGACGCAAAATGTAGAGAGAGAAAAAGAACGCCACCGAATAATGTTAAGTGGTTTAAACACCGATCACCAGCGTCCATGAGTGCTCTTGAAAGTTAACGCTGACATATAGGGCTATTAAATATAATGATCTGGAATTAGACATGTTTATTGGCTAGGCCATATATTCGGAAGAAATAAATGGGTCATTAGTTTGATACTTGAAGAGGTGAGGAGGTAATATAAAACTGAATTACTAGATAGGGAATTTAATTTTTAATCTAATTTAATTATCCTTACATTTGCACCCCAATTTTAAAAGGGAGTAATGGCATGGTTTTTTCTCTCTTTACAAACTTAATCAATTTTCAGCATATAGAAATCAATATATAACATCATTTGGAAACGCATATTACACACAGTAGAAATATTTATGTAAAATGAATACAAAAATCAAATTGCTCTAAAATAAACGAAACTATAACAAACACAGTGATGACACTTCCAAAATATTAATTGATAAAAATGAATTTCCATACATATAACTGAAGATTAGCTTGTTCAAATCTATTCGACATCTAGAATAAGAGCTCGCATTTCCTCCTATTCCTTCATAATAATAGATTCGTATTATAGCTAGCAGATAATGTTTTCAAAAAAAAAATTTTATATTGGAAAATAATATCATATCAAACAATAAGATAGTAGACATAAAAATACATGGTATCATACAAATATTAAAATACTAATTTTGTATAAAAATCTACTCTGGCGCCATCATAGTAATACCTTATAGTGTTACACAAAATGTTTTGCATACATGACATACATTTTTTAAAAAGATAAAAAAAATATAGACACTAATAAAATGAAATTATTAATAATATGAAAACAGTGTACAACAACTTATATGCACTATTCAACACAATAAACAATATTTTTATTTCATATGCGTTATAAACTATAAGAATATAAAAGTATAAAAATTATAAGAATATAGGAATAAAAGAATATAAGAGCTATAAGATTTAAAGAGCTCTTTAAATAATTGTGAGTCGGAAATGTGGACTCTCTTCTATCATCACCTTTGGTATTTATGTAAAATTTCCACAATATTCACTGTAACACAATATCACATACAGTATTTTAAATCTCTCCGTAACCTTCTAAGTATTCGTTTCATAGAGAAAATTCTTTACTTTCTCTTACACACATTCACTAATATAAACTGTATCACACTACTTATTTTAGAACACATCTCTCTGAGAAATCTGCGTGATCAAATCACAGATGTTCAGGGATACTAATAAGAAAACAATAAGAGGTGTACATATCAAACTAAACACGTTTGTCTTCTTAATGTTTCAAGACATATACAAAATTATAATGATTGTATTCTCCTTTATACACTGTACAATATCCAAAAATAAGCTTCAAGTTATTAAATTAATTTTAAATTTAAATACGAAGAAAATTTCGAGAAATAGTGAATCCTGATATATGGCCGGTATATCAGAACACACAATTTCAAAATGAAAAAAAAATTAAATGACGTGCAATAAGGTTACTGCTGAATAAAATAATTAACAAAACAATAAAATTCAGTGGAGAAAAAAGAATGCAACCTGACTTCCACTTTTGTTTCTTATAAAAATCAATATCACTAGTATTAGTACATTAGTAAATTTTCTAAAAAACTTAATTTATATCTTTCAACTTTAAAACACCAATTTCTATCATAAATGTTAATTCATTCGACATCTTAAGATAAAATTATGAGAAGTATATTAAAATTTCTCAAAATGTTGTATGACGAAACCTATACACTTTGTTTTCTCAGTTAAAATATAAAGAATATCTGATTTATAACACAACTATATTATAAAAATTAAATATCATACATTATTATTCTTCGTCAAAAAGTCTTGTTAAGCAAAACTCAGTTACTTCTGTATTACGTAAGATGTTTCTTTTAGTTATTTTCTTATTCTGTTTATTATGGGTATTTTGTTGTATGTAATTCAACTGAAAATTTTCAGATGGATGAAAATGTCTTAAGCGGACTGAATGAACCAATTCAGTGTCAGTTTTATTAAGGGCATTGGGTCTATCTATTTCAAATAACACATCAGAACATTTTCTTAAAATGGTATAAGGACCTGAACAAGGGGGACTTAATTTCCTTGTATTGGGGTATTGAAATTCCTCATACATTACTAAGTCATCCACCTTGAAATCAGCTTCCTGAAATTTTTTATCATTTCTAATTTTATTTATTTTATAATATTGTTCGGTTCTTTATTTGGCTAATTTTCTTGCTTCTTCTATGGGAGGATATATCTCATTATCTCTTAATGAAATTGCAAAAGGTAAATTACCATACATTAAGTAGGTTGGAGGGAAACCTGTTATTGTATGTGGAGTTTGATTATACTGATAAGTTACTTTTTCTAGAATTTTAGTCCATGGAACTTTACTTGAACTATTACTAATTTCACACTTTAAGCGGGTAATGATGGTTTGATTTACACGTTCAACCTTTCCATTGGTTTGTGGTCTGTGAGAAGTGGTTAACAATTGAGTGGCATTGTTATGTCTTAAGAAATGCTTAAATTTTGAAGAGGTGAACGCAGTATTTCTATCACTTAAAATTTTTTCCGGTATATGATTCTGAAAAATTTGTCTTAAGCAATTTATATAAGTATCTGTTGTTACATTTTTTGATGGGAAAGTCCAAATGTACCTAGTTGCATGATCAATAATAATGTGCAAATATTTTTTAACAAAGTTGTAATAATTTAAACTACCTACACTATCAATCGATAAAAGTTCAAAGGGTTTTTCACAAAGGGGAAGTGATTGCATCAGTCCGTATTTTTTCTGATGTGACTTCTTATTTATTTGACAAGTTTCACATAATTTCGTATATCAGTAATAATTTTTATCTAATACTATTGTGGTGATATTATTTTTAACATGGTAGCTACACCGGGATGGCCAAATTTTTCATGAGTTGTTTTCATTAACTTCACTCTTAGAGCTTTGGGTACAAGTATTTTAGCTAAGCCTTGTCTTTTTACTACAAAAACACCATCTCCCTTAAAACATTTAGAAGCTGATATATTTTCTATATTTTGAAAATGACTTATTTCACTTGATATCTAATAAAGGTTCTGGGGGTGTATTAATTATATGATAAGCAATAGGATTTCTTGTTAACATATCAGCTTCAATATTAGTGTGTGTGTGTGCGCTACCTTTCTTATATTTTATATCAAAATCATACATAGAAACTTTTAAAGACCATCTAAAAAGTCTACCCGTGGTATTTTTGAGATTTTTAAGCCAAACTAATGCATTATGATTGGTATGAATGGTGAAATGAGATCCATGAAGATAGCAATGGAATTTATCTAAACTATCAATTATAGCTAAGCACTCTAATTCAGTTATTGTATAAGTAATTTCATAATTTCTCAGTCGTCTCGAATGGAATGCAATTGGATGTTGATTTCCATTGGGTTTTTATTGTTTGAGGATACATGAGATCGCAGTTTTCGATGCATCTACATAAAGATGACAGGGGTAATTTGGATTGAATGTAGCTAAAATGAGCTTTGAAATTAAGCTGTCTTTAAGTTTTTGAAAAGATTGTTGACACTCTGGGGTCCAATTCCAATTTTGATTCTTTTTAATAAGATTATTTAAGGGAATTCTTAATTTTGCATATTGAGGAATGAATTTATAATAGACATTAATACTACCAAGAAATCTTTGTAAATCTTTTACATTCCTAGGGGATAATAGTTTTTTAATTATTTCGACATTTGTATTATTTGGAGTGTATGATCCTTGTTTTATTTCATATCCTAAGAAATCAATTGTATCTTTACCAAATTTACATTTTGAGAATTTTAATTTAATATTTTCTATTTCACAAATTTTAAAAATTTCCTCTAAATGTTTTGCATGTTCTTCAATTGTTTCCGAAAATACTATTATATCGTCAAAGTAATTTAATGCATATTTTATTTGGTATTTATTTAAAATCTGTCTAATAGCTCTTTGAAGTATAGCTGGGGAATTTTTATATCCAAAAGGCAAACGATTAAATTGAAACAGACCGTAATTTGATGCAAATGCAAGTTTTTCAGATTCATTATCATCCAATTTAATGTGCCAATAACCACTACAGAGGTCGATCGTTGAGAAAAATTTCGCATGTGTTAATTTGTCTAAAACTGCATCTATTCGGGAAATTGGTTCTGCATCTAATTTTGTAATAGCATTTAGCTTTCTGTAATCGATACATAATCGTGTACGAGCATTATCCTCTTTTTTAAAGGCCAATGTTATAGGGGCAGAGTAAGAACTATAAGATGGTTTTATTATTCCTGCTTTCAATAATGCATCTAATTGCTTTTTTATTTCCGTATCATCTTTAAAAGATGTCCTATAAGGTCGATTTGCAATGGGTAATTCTGAGTAAGTATTATTTTAGGAGAATTACATTTTAATTCGCCTACATTAAACTTATTTTTATAGCAAAGACATGTTTATATTTATCAATAATAACATGAATAATATCGTAATCACTGTTAGGATTTATTTCTATATTAAACACATTATCAGTTTTTTTAGTGATAATTTTATTGTTACTAATTTTAAAATTTTCATTTTCTTTAATACTTTTCTTGGATTCATAATTTTTTAAAAAATTTTTTCCTCTTTGAAAAACTTTATAGTCACTAAAATTAATATTGAATTCAAAAATATTCTCATAGTTTTATTAGAAATTATTAAATATTTCAGTTCTACATTTACTATGAGGAATTTAATATCTTTTAATAATTTCTCCTATTTTCAATTGTAAAGTAATTGCCTCACTCACCTTAATTTGTCCATTGATGGTGGTAATTTTTGTTTTGATATACTCCACATAGTGTTATCCCTTGATTTGGGATGTTATGTTTTTTGATATAATGTTAACATTTGATCCTGTATTCAAGAGAACCTCAACTTGTTTGAAATTGATTCCTCCCTGGATGATCATGAGTTCTCATGTTCGATGAGGTTGGAATACTGTATTATTTTCTTGGGTTCTTTGACAGGGGTAGAAAGTTGGAGCATCCGGTCGCAAAATTGTTGGTCATTGTGGCAATCGTTGGTTTCTCGGATACATGGTCGGCCGCTAAAGAGAAAATGACGGATGATATTGAGAGTATGATGGACGCTGATGAGAATATACATTGTATCTTGAACCGGTTATGGTATACGGGTGTTGATATTGATCATTTCTCCAATTCCATCTTCCATACTGTTGCCTATGGGCAAATTGATTTGTATGTTGAGGTATTCTTGTCACTGGATACTTTGGGTATATAACTTCATTCCTAGTTGATTTTGATTTTTCTTGGATATCTAAAAGTTTCATTTTTTCCTTCAGTTCCTCTATATTGCTGCAGCTTTATAACTGTATTTCTATGGATCTATTTTCCTTTAATCCTTTTATGATGTAGAATTTTTCAGCTTCTTCCATGTTTATCCGGGATGCGATTTCTTTTATTCTGTAGAAATATTCTATGTGGGTCTCTTTTGATGTTTTTTCTGTTTTAGCTAATTGAAGATGAATCTCCGCTGGATTGACTTGTGTTCCCAATTCCCGAATTAAATTATTTTTCAGTTCGTAAAAACTTTTAGGGATCGATTGTGATTTGATGTAAGTCTTCACAGCTCCCTCTACTAACTTGGTTATAAAATAGATTTTCTGTTTTTCTGTTATATCAGAGGAATCGCACGTACTTTCAAAATTTCTAAGGAATGTCTGTATTCACATTTCCAGGTCATATTTTTGGAAAAAAGTCTGTAGATCTTCAAATCGAATATCATTTTTTATAATGGTTATAGGTTGTTTTAATTTTTCTTCATCTGCATCTATATTCTCTTCTTGCTTAATTTTCTTTTCTTTTCTTTCTTTGCCTCCATTTTTGAAATATAAATTTCTGAAATTTTGTTAGGAAAAGACTATGATTCTAGTTCCTAGGCGGTAAGAGAGATGTTTTACTGGAGATTAATAGCGCGTTTCTTCTCCTTCCGTACCATAGAGTTCCTTTTAATTCCGGCAACCCGACGTTTTCAACCAAGAGGTATAGTGCCATCGGAGTTCCTTCAAATTCTCCATAGCATTTATTACGGTCACATTGGCTTTCGTTTTAATTTTAAGATGATTTTAAGAATACATTTAAGTTTAAATTCTGAAATGCATTTTCAGGAATCCTACCAGCTTTATTTCTGAGATGATTTTAGAGTCAGAAACAGACTTAGTTTTAATAAAGGAAATAAGTGAGATTGAGATTTCTAAATTGATGAATGAATCAAATAGTGAAGTACAGGAAAGTAATTTTTGGAATATAAGCTGTAGAGAATCTTGGCTATTCAGGTGATACTGAAATAATTGATTTTATATGTGCGTAATAGGGTGAACAAGTTGCTCAAGGTCTTGAACAATGTTTTAAACTGCAACAAACACTTCATTTTCTTAAATATTAAGTAACTCTTTCTAACATTTCTCTTATATTTTCTTATATATTCAGTTCTTTAATATTTATTTTGAAAATTGGTACACAAGTATATAAAATTCTATGATTTTCAGAAAGTATGTGTTAACAAATAACTTTTTTATTAAAATGAAAAAGTTTTCTTTAAAATTCACAATTTTTTTTCTAAATGAGGGATGGCCAACTCAAGACCTTGCAGGCCACTTAGGGAAAACATTATAATCCCTCGGACTGCATATAAAGTTATATATCTTTGTATTAAAATTGGGCCCATTATAAGCATTTATTGGAGTGAAAATTTAAAATGGAATGAATTAATATTATTGATTTCAATATTGAAGTGAAATTTCTTTGGGCTTGAGAGTGAATGAGACATTCATCCGAGTTAGATGATTGCCCCCCTCTCCGATTGGAGGTCCTTCCCCACCCCTCAGACCCAGGAACAACTATCAACGATTGTATGAGTTGCGGTGTGTGCATTATGGTGTAGACAAAATAGCTCTCACAGCAAAAGCCTGCCTTTTTGAAATATTTCCTTAGATTGTTGGCTACATGGCGATGTGTTTGGCGGCTAACTTGTTTCATTAATTTTCATTTGCGATTTTTTTTTTAAATTTTCATTCAATCATTATTAATTTTATTCAGAATGAATAAATCAAATGCACAAAGAGGAAAAGAGTTTCTTGAAAGAAAAAGTAGCAGCAAGTTCAGTTGAAAAAGTGGCAAAAAAAACAGAAAAATAGTGCAAATTCAAGTGCTACTGCCAAATCTCCATCAGAGTACATGAGAGAATATCAAGCACAGAAAAAGACATTGCAAAATACTCTCTTAATGCCGAGTTTAAGGGATGGAAATGCTATTGAGAATGCTAATGACAGCACAGATTAATACGGACTTTGTGAATCACCCTGTGCCATTAGCTACAGAGCCCTCAACAAGTCTAGTGCGTTTTAGAACTGATGCACATGAATTGATAATAAGCGTTACAAAAACTAAGATTCCCATAAAAATTCTCACAAAGGTTTTAAAAAGTGTTTTGTTGATAATCCTTTAGGTCACAGGTGTTCGATTTGTGATAGATTATGGTTTAGAGATGATTTGAGAATGCCTGTTGCTAAGCACAAAAATATTTTACCTGGAATTAATTTAGAAGACATTAAAGCATGCTACAATGGCTGACAAAGTTTAAGTAGGAAAAGTGTACCAAATTTATCAAAATATAATGGTTTTGTATACCCAGAAATTCCAGCACATCTTCCTACTTTGGATTTGATATCAAAAAGACTCATTTTGCCACGAATACCTATCATGCAAATTAGGCGATTGAGACATGTACACAGTCAGTTTGGAATATTAGGTCAAAAAATCAATGTTCCAACATCACCAAAGAAGTTTCAATTCTATCGCGTTGCATTCCCCGCACCATTTTTTTTTATGTATACAAACATAAATAATTTAATAACAATAATGCAATGATCAAATATCCCTAGCTCACAGAAGCAACATAATACGATAGAAACATTTATGGGATATATTTGTTACAAAACACTACACTAAAAACAAAAATATTGCACAAAATAATCGTATTTAGAAAAGTTGAAATGAATCTTGTGGGTTGGTCACCCCTGTTCTAAATATTGCGAAAATTTTATAACAGTATATTCAGATATTATCAATTATAATAAACTGCAATTTTTGGTATATTTAATTGCATTAAAGATTTTATATGAACTTCTAGATGAAATTAGGCTTAGTAGGAAAATTCGCCAGGTCCACTACAAGCCTATACTCTGAGTGTGTGGGCTTGAGGGAATGCTTCTTTCTTTCGCCAGTCCTGAACAGGTTAAGACATTAGTTAAAATCAGGGGCATACCTACCACCATATCAATGATACAGAGCCCCCAACATGTATAATATTTTGACACTTTCAAATAAATTTAACTAATGCAATCATTTTTATTTTCCAAAAAAGGGCTTTTGAGGAATTTTGATGCAGGACCCACTCAGGACCTGTTATGCTAGTGGTTAAAATTGAAATAATATCAAAAATAGATTTTAATTTTTAAATAAAAAAAAAAATAGAAAAGGAAAAATTGCAATAATATTAATAAAGGAGAGACAGTGATTACAGCAACATAATAATAAAACACACACACATGAATTTATAAAAGCATCAATAAGAAGAGTGGACACCTTACAAATTACACACAAGAGATCCTTATAAATAAAATATGAAAATATCACTTTTTTGTAAAATCTCTTTATCATCAAATTTAAAAAATAATAATTAAAAATTATTTGGATTTTTGAAAAATTTAAGATGCAAAAGAATATTTCAAAAATCAATTCACATTTGAAAGATAAAAATTCCATTTACAAACCTGTTAGCTTAATAAAAACGTCATTAATACGAGCTTTATTATTAATAGAATTTTCAAAACATAGTTTAAAAGCAAAAATTTACTTATAATCCTAAATATTCATACTTCTCCATCAAAAACATTTCATTTTGTGTAATGTTTTTAAATCAGAAAACTGCTCCCAAATAAGATGGAAAAACAGTTAAGAATTTCATAACAGTTTTTCAAACCAATGTAAAAAACTAAAAAAGTATCAAAGTTATTATAACTTACGTAACACAAGGCACACTATCTTGTCTAGCTGCAATATGTCTGGAAAGAAAAATTTCAGACTTTTAACACCAATAAAACATCCAGTATTAATTTATTTATTTTCAAAATGGTAGTAAAAACTTTGATTAGAGTTTCGAAACATAACAAATAGATGCATTAAGGCATTTTAAAATACCAAATGTACAATAACACTGGAGAACAATTTGTAGCGCAATTTCTGTTCAGTTCAACTTTTGAACTGTGTAAGAAACAGGCATATGAATTTAAAACTGTAGTTACTTTTCTTTGCCATATAGTGTTTTCTCCAGATTTTTCTTTTACTTTCTACTCTCTGCAGGAGTAAGTGTATATATATAGATCATAGAAAGCACTATTATTCTCCTATAGTTTAATATAAAGCTTCTATAAACAGCGAGCAATGAATGATGACATAGACAGCACCAGGTTCAATATTGTCTAGATTACTTCAGTTACATTTGAAATACTGTGTATAGTGTGTATTACTCTGATATAGTGAATCACATTCTGACTTGGTGTCCAAGTTCTTGTTTGTATACAAGTTTAGTAGTTTTTATTTCTATATGAACTGAAACATTTCCTTATGTGTCTGCCTCTTCTGGTTCATGTCATAAGTACTTAAAAAGCTTTGATTTATTTTGTGATATAAGGAGCAGTTTTACCATCCCTAGTTAAAGGAAAAACTTCAACACATTTTCAGGCAAGCTTATTTTATCAATTTTGAAGTGAAAATTGATGACCTGGAAATCAAGACAAGCCATGGGTACCTCACAAAATGTGCAATTAATGTGTCTATGGATTTGGATGAAAGGAACACTCTTCATAAATTTCCATTTAGTATACCTAGAATTTGAAGAGCCCAGATATCACCCCAGTGATAGTTATTTTTACTTAATGAAAGTTGAAATTCCAATGCCAGTTTTCAAAGAATTACCCACTTAGGAAACACAGGAATACAGTCTGGTGAAGATCAAAGTGACACCAATGATGAAACTTTTGAAATTATTTGAGCAGTATGAGTTAAATGATTAGGCACACGATTTGGAACAATCCAAAAATGCCTGAAAATTGTTAGCATCAAAACTGCACATGAAAAATTTGCTGGATAAAGGGGAGTTAATTTATCCTACTTCCATCAAGAGAAACTTAGCCATAACTCAGATGGTTTAATGGATGAGAGAAAAGATATTTCAGTCCTAACTCAACTGAATGGTAACTATCCATCAACAGCTCAAAGCAGAGCTTGAAATGTGGCCTCCACAATTGTAATTTATTTGGTGCATGCCTAATAAGCCATTCAGTTTGTTTATGTGAAAAATATGAAATGATAAAGAGAATCACTGATTTGTTGCAATATCACATGCCCAATGCAATGGTTTGTCATGTGTTGACCTATTTTAAAAACCACATGTGTTGACCACATTTGTTTCCTCCCTGACTATCAACATGGATAAGCCATCCTTATTTTTGTGTATAAGGGTCAACACAGCTAATGAGAAACCTTGGATGCAGTTGAATTAGCTACCAAGATCTGAACTAAAACCTGGTGATCCAAACATTCAACAGAACAAACATTATACTGGCAATTGAAGGAGACTGCTTCAATTATCCCATTTTCGTATTTCCTTTCCTGCCATTTGAAAAGATAAATATAGGTGTATTTGCTGGTCCACAGGTTTGGTAGCTCATTAAAGATAAAACATTTCATCAAAAGAATTCTTGGTTATCTATCATCCAAAAATATTCTCAGACTTTCTGGAAATACACAAGCACAGAATTACACCGAAATTGTTATTGTTCAACAACTTTTGGAGGTTTCCAAAATGCTTGTTTGCAACATGAGTATCAAATCATACTTTTTACATAACCTCAAGCTGACTCACCAAAAAATATTAATGCAATCAGTAATAAGCAGGGTGAGTGATTCCACCAAAATTTAAAAGTTATGGAGTCAAAGTAGATGAAATGTACACACGTGATGGTTGACTATTGTTGGAGCATCAAGTGAGAATGTCCATAGATTAAACAATCCAAAAAACATAAGTGAAATTCTTTTTAATTTAATATGTACTTTGATGTGTGAATAAAACTATTCTTAATCATATTCTTACAGTAAGTTTTCTTTTATATGCAAATTTTGTAAAACCTTTGAAACAAAGGGTATCTTGTAACTTAAAAAATTGATATAAAAGACAAACTGTGATTATTTTTGGATTCTGAGGCTAAAAGTTAGTCAAAAACAAGTCACAGATCTAAAACAAAACGACTGCTTCCCGGTGTAACCAATAGTACTCAGCTGTTTAATGAAATAGACATTGACTGTGATTTAATCTAAGAAAACATTGAAACTAACTCAATATTTGGTACAAAAATTATAAAACAGTGATCTATACGAAAACTTTTAGTCCCTATTTACTCAGAGATTGAATGAACTTTGAAAAATTTATTTCCTTCATTTTCTTTCCTTTAATACACTAACTTCCAAAAGTTAAGCACGGAGAGGAAAATGCTAATTTCCAGAAGCCAATCAGAATTGGATGCAATTAGCTGCAGAGGTAGATGGAAGTATGCAAATATGTTAGGTAACAGCCAATTGTGCTTTCATGCCAAGAAATATGCAAAAAGGCCAGTTTTATAAGAATCCAGCTTTATGAAGGGTTACAGAAGTTGATTGTAAGTGCTGATAGAAGGTGTTTAAAACTTTCAATTGTTGCGTTTCAAGATATGTTTTCAAGACATACGTGTTACTATGACTTCCAGAAAATAAATGGAAGATTCTGAGCACTGGCGTGCTGTGGGGCGCATTGAAGCAGGGCAGCCGATCACAGATGTTGCTCTTTTCTTTGGCGTTCATCATTCTGTAATTTCACGTTTATGGAAACAATTCCAAACCACACAGACAGTTGTCCGAAGGCGGTCACCTAACGGTTACAACCCCCGCGAAAGATGGATGTATTACTATTGTAGCCAAGCGGAATCGCAGAGCGACCTCCACACAGTGACATCTATGGTTACAGCTTCCATTGGTAAGGCTATATCTGCAGCTACTGTACACCGAAAATTACATATGAATGGATTGTATGCCCGCGGGTACCTCGAGTTTGTGTTCCTCTATCTGTCCAATCAAGAGGGGCACGATTGAAGTGGTGCTGGGAACATGGAAATTGGATTGTGTCTGACTGGGGCAATGTCATGTTTACTGATGAGTCAAGATTTGCTCTGGAGCCAGATGACAAGCGTATAAGGAAATGGCGTAAACAAGGAACACGCAATCAGCCCCAAAACATCACTGAACATTACGCATTCCGAGGCGGAAGCATTATGGTGTGGGCACTGATTTCATTGGGATACCGCACCGACCTGCACATCTTTAAACGGGGTTCGGTTACTGCTGTCTGGCATCGAGATGAAGTCCTAGAACCCTTTGTGAGTTTGTACGCTGCAGCAGTTGGTATTACTTTTGTTTTAATGGATGATAACGCACGTCCCCATAGAGCTGACATCGTCGATGACTACCTGGAGAGAGAAGAGATTGCGTGTGTGGCGTGGCCAGCATATTCGCCCGATCTTAATCCCATTGAAAATCTTTGGGATGTTCTCTGGCCTGCAGTATCTTCATGTTTCGCACCTCCAGCCACTCTTATTGAGCTGGAAACTGCTCTACAAGAAGAATGGTGATTGTTTAATTCTGCGGTGGTTGACCACCTAATTGAAAGCATGGTCAGAAGGTGTAAACTTTACTTACAGATGAGGGGGGATCACATACCCTATTAATGTCCTTTTTTTTCATTTTATGCTGTTTATTTTCACTTTATACATAATTCTGTTAAAGTCTCCAGTATGACATTATCTGATAACATACAAAAATTTAATATTGTTTTCATTTCTGTATATAATTATTGATTTTGTTTTATGTATAAATATATATTCAACTTTACTGCCAAATTTTGTGTCAATCAAATAAGTATTTGTTGATTTTTTTGCATTTTACATTTTCGTGCTTAACTTTTGGAAGTGAGTGTATATGCAGTACTATGATTGTTTTATGTTCATTAGCTACAACACATCAAACTAAAAAGAATTAAATCTGTTTTGTTAGCAAATTTAGAAGGGGAAATAATCAACACAAAATAAATAACTCTCTGGAAAAAAACTTCTAATTTATAACTCTCAGTGCACAATAAATAATTGTTTAAACACAAGTAATAAATTGTTTCAATTATAACCTACAACTACAAATAAAAAGAATATTACATTATCTGCTTCTTGTCATTTTTTGCAATTCTACACTAATACTAAATACTGAGCTGTTAGTAACAAACAAAAAAACATTTTACACCTAACAGGTCAAATCGATAAACAAAAGGATTTTGAAATTCACCAATGCATCTAAACCAAATTTATGTCAAAGTTTAAAAAACACAGCTGATTAAAATTTTAGATAGATGACAATTAAAAAATGTGTATGAACGAAATATGTAATTAATGTAATTTATATACAAGAAGCTAACCTTTATTAATTTGTGTTACCATTATGTTTTATAATCAAAATAGTTTCCAAAACTGATTGTACATTCAAATCTGTTAAGGTTGCAGCCTAAAATACAACTTATGAACAAGAATAATAGTTGAAGATTTTTTCATAACATTTTGATAAATATTTAATGTTTCAGTATTCATAATAATTTGACATTACAAAGTGTAATAATTACAGTTGTTTGATATTTCTTTATATTATTACAAACATGATGCTTTAGCATAACTTAAGCAAATTTATCATATAAATTAAAAACTTTTTATAATAAAAAAAAGAACTTACAGTGGAGTGTCACCTCGCTCATTGATAGCGTTTATATCGCAGCCATAATCCAAATATAGATAACAAATATCAACACTTCCTGAAAATGCAGACCAATGCAGACCAGTGTTGCCTTCCTATAAAGAAATAAGGTTAAAGAAATTACAAAATCTCTAGTATGTATTGTAATTGATATAAGTACAATAACATTAAAGTTTCAAACAATTTTTTAAAGTATGAGTAGATTAGTTGATTTTTTATAAATGAAACTATTATTTCAAGAATTATTCCATAAACCTTGTTAAATTACATCATACTTCTGCTTCTTATACACTGTCTGAAGAAATATAAATAGAAAAGCAAATTATAAAACTACACTATATTTCCTAATATTAAGCTGAAAAGATTCATGTATAAGTCAAAGATGTGTTTTTTCTTCAAAAGTTAACCCAAAATTTGAAACTTGTAATGAAACCAAATTATAGGGAGAGGGGGGGGGGATAATTTTTAAACATGTTATCATGAGGACAAAAATGTTACCCAGCAGTTAATCTGGTGGAATATTTTCTAATCAAATTTCATTTTAAAGTAAAACACAAATGACAATAGTTTTAGTTCTAATAACATATTGGAAGCTAGCACATTTTCTTACCATTTGTTTGTTATCTTGTACACTGTGATTGTGCTATTTTCTGCACATTTTTTTTTAATTAACGGAAACAAAGTTTGTACATGGCTAATTTCAGAATACAAGTTATCATGTTTGCTGAAAATTCTCTTATCAGTATGACTGCTTGGCATTTCTTTGTAAATGAGAAACAAGTTTAAGTGAGGGAAAGCAGAAACATCTTAAATCAAGAAAAAAATGTTAAAATTAAAAAAGGTACTATGTGGTCATCAGCCTAAATTGCATGCCCTGAAGGAAAAACTTGCCACATATGATCATATCCATTCAGACATCTCAATGAGTGAATGTGAATTTTACAAAGTATTTGGAAACTCAGATTGTGAAGGATTCAAATGACTTTTCAGTTTGAATCAAAATATCATTCAAAACACACAAAGAGTTAGGGGGGTTAAAATTGCTTGTGCATTGCTACTGAAAATTATTTAAAAGAATAGTTTTGCTTTTAAACTATGTTTCTTCTTGAGATTAACTTGAAAAAAGTTACAAAAATTATCAGTGCATACATGAAAAAGTATATTTCATTTTTATACAAATATTAATTTTACATGTAATAGGACTTATTTAATAAACAAGAACAGAATCATCAAAAATAACCACCTAAATTATAAATGATTAATAGTGACTCTAATGGAATATATTTTTGCTAGCAAGTTTATAAAAAAAATAATAGCTATTGGATATAATTTATTCAAAACACATTATTTCAAGAATGTAATAGTTTTTGCTGATAAATTATAGTAAGTATTCCAGCAAGAGTAAAATTATACTCTTTATCAGAATTGAAAACAATATCCCTTCATAATGAATCACAATTTCAACTAACATTAATAATGAAAAAAAATTAATAAACAATCATTTGTCAATTTTGTTTTGGGGATTTTATCAAATACTTCATTTTACAAAAAAAAGTAATTGAAATGAAAATTTTTCTCAGTTTTTCTGGAATTCCCCACGCCCCTCTCTTTTTTTTCATTTTTAAACATGCATTACATAGAGAGGGGAGAGGAGTTAACTATTTATTAACTTCAATATGTCAAAAAGGGCTTCAAAATTTAAACTGAACCCGAAAACTGAAAGCCGGAAAAAAACGTTATTTTGACCAGAATGAAAACTGGAACTGAACTGAGAAAAAAATATCAGTTTACTTAAATCTGACACATCTTCAGTCATTTTGTTACAGTAACCAATTAATGGATACTTTTTAATTTAATGTCAATCATATAATTATCACATTAATATGCACATTGCTTCTCTTTTTCCTGTTTTGATATCCACTAGTACTTTTCTGTTTTAGGTTCACTTGAAACTACTTATAGAGGGCAGATTTAATTCAATTGAATGAACTAGAAGTATAGATGATTAAGATAAGAATTTACATAAAATAAAATTATTCATTTGGATCTGAGCCAAAAACCATTATTTTTGTTGGAACGAAAACCAGAACTGAACTGATGTATTTTTTTTTACTTGAACCGAAACTAAAAAAATTAGTTTCGAAGCCCTGATGTCAACATAATATACATTAAGTCTGAGCATATGATTGGAAGAAACAAAAGCATTAATTTAAAAAGGTTCGAAAAATATCAGTAGAATACCATATCATAAATTCTAACTGAAACACACTGTAATAACTAAAACTGATCTCTTTTTCTAAACACTTACATTATCTTTTATATTTGGATTGGCTCCTCTCTTGAGTAAGTAATGCACTACCTCATAATGATCATGTTCAGAGGCCCAAACAATAGGTGTCCAACCTCCATCATCCTAAAAAGAAATAAATAAAAGTGATTAGGGAAAAGAAAAAGGTCTTTTAACACATCAATTTTCCTCAATATGGAATATAAGATGCCTCTACACTAAAATACATACTATTTCTAGTATACAAGCAAGTTGAAAGTTTACTATACAATAAAGATAATCAAATAAACAATTTTTAAAAATTTTACAAAAATTATCTTCTACATTCATTACCAATCAAGTTTAGAATATTTCATGAACATTCAAAGATAGAAATAAAAATTAATATGCATTTTAATGCTTACATAATATTCAAGTTACAATTTGAAGTAATACGAATTTAAAATCCTACACATCATAGATTACTTTGAAAAATTTATAGCAAAAAATAAAAATCAAAGTTTGTTACAGTTCATGCAATGGATCAGTATGTAGTAATAAAAAATTTATACATTCTAGTCAAATGTGATAAATAACAATTATGCTTACAAGTAAATAATAGCTAACACTCAATGTAGTTTTTAAAAAAAAGCATGATTATAATATATATTACTTTTGTTTAAAAGATACTTTCATCATTTAATGCATAAACAAGTTCTCATATGAATATCTGCTTGAATTATTTACATTTTTGCAGCAAGACCTTATGTTGAGCAGAATTGCTAATAATTATACATTTCCTATGTTAAAATTCTTAACATCTAAATTAGAATTAAATTTTAATACTGTTTTGGTGAATTATTGATTTCTTCTTTCTTTTTGAATTTATGCATGTCAATTTATGCATGCCGCTTTTGAGAACCCCACCTGAAAGCAAAAAGGGGGTGCATTTTTGAAGCATCTCCAGAATGGCAAGACTATAAGTGCAGACCGCTTAGAGGGTTAATATTTCCCACTTTTACGGACTTTGGAAAACCTCATGGAAAATTCAAAAATATGGTATTTGAGACTAGATCATTAAATTGCACTCAATGGAAAAACTTTTATTGTTTGCAACTACGCAGCCATTATTACAATGTAACTAGCTGGATGACCCGGCGTTGCACAGGCTTCTTCAAGTATATAGGTTTACACCTTGGAAGATTCCCCTTCCTTTTCAGTATCAGCACTTCCTGGTGTGTGTGTGATTTCTATATATGCCATTAAAATATTGCCTCTTTTTCGAAGTTTCTTCCACATTTTTGTTTTGTCGGGCAGGTCTGTTATTTTGCCACTTAGCTCGGCATTGCAAGGGCTTTTTCCGTGGGTACAATTTTATCCCGATGGAAATTTTCCCTTTCTCTCTGGACACCAGTACTTCTGTGTGTGTGTTACTGAGCGATGTGAGCGATTTCTACATTTATCTCATTTAAATTCCCTTTTCAGAAATTTCTTCCGTTTCTTCTCGTTGTCAGACAGGTTTCTTTTCCTTCGTGTAGCCCAGCGTTGCATGGGTTTTTTTAGGTATAAAACCTCCTTTTTTCATCGAGGGATAAGATCGTTTTTTTTCAAACTTCTATTTTCGATTAAAAACTTACAAAGCTAATTCAGTGTTGTTTTCAAGAAAACAGACATTGTACGAATTTATTATTAAATAAATAATTTAGTAATAAATAATGAAACGCAATATAACTTTAATTCTTAAAAAAATATATTAATTTACACCAATTTTCGTTAAATAGTGAATAAAAAAAATATGAAGTTATGAATATGTTAGCTATGAAACGACTGCTTTTAATCTGTATGTTTGATTTTTCGATTAAATATATGTAACTGTGAAAAAAGAACTACGGGAGGGGGAGCCTAAAAATTTGTTTACATTCCTTGTATAAAAAAAGATTTAAAAGGAAATAGTACTATTTAATAAAAACAGGGCAGCATTTTCCTATATTTTAAGGTTTTTCAGTAAATCATTTCCCTAAAAGAAAACTATCAGTTGCGATGTATTATTAAAAACAAAGATCATATTAATTATTTTACAATGAATACTTTCTTAAAATTCAAACTAATAAATTGGATTTGAAAAATTACTGGAAAATTCATTATTTACACTCATTATAAAAGAAAAAAAAATTCAAAAAGAAAACATCTTTTTCTGACAGAAAAATCTTTTATCTGCTTACGTGCTCTCCGTAAGTGTTTTTTCCACATGTGCGCTATAAGCGCTCAAACTCTTGAGTTCTGATGTAGCTTTCCCATAATTAACTATTAATGGCATTTGGCGATTTTTCTAATTTTTTTCGTTGTATTTTTACGGCTCCCCAAGGCGGAAAAAATACATCTTCTTTAAAAATATTTTTTGTAAAAGAAAGAATTTTTTTTTAATTCCAAAATTCCATATTCTTTTTGAAGTTTTACAATATTTTGTTTCAAATTAACTTAGCAGCGTTGGAAAAGGTTAAAAAAATGTACCAATCTACTTAAAAAATAGTTTTATCTTTTTTTAGAAATTTAAATTAGAAAAATTTAAGACATTGTAGAAATTGAGATTTTAATAATATATTTTAAGTTAATCACAAGTTAAAAGCATTTATTTTTTAAGCAAAGTTAATTAATACAGTCAGTAGAGCAACGTCATGAAATTCCATTTTGGCTGAAAACTGATTTTTGACGCCAACTTTTGTCATTGTTGTAACAATAACAGTGTTACAACAATGCAGACAAATCAAAGTTGGCGCCCAAAACTGGTAATTAAAACTGGTTTGAATTAATATCTTTTTAACTAATTGCGATATCAGGCCGAATTGTGAATCTAAACCATTCTCGAATCCACTGGAACAGACACAAAAAATTTCATCAAAGTCGGTCCAGCTGTTTAGGAAGAGTTTATATAGTCACACACACGCACAGAAGTTTTATATATATAAAGATTATTTGAAAAGATATTAATTAAAAATGCTAAAAAGCATGATTCCTCTGCATTTTTGTAACAATAAAGACCCGGTTTGGCCAGTTTGGCTGAAAATCGATTTTCGACGCAAACTTACGTCTTTTTTATAACAATAACGTTGTTTCAACAATGCAGGTGAATGTTGAGTTGTATGTTTTGAATGTTTTTAATTAATATCTTTTTAACTAATTGCAATATCAGACCGAATTGCGATTCTAAACCATTCTCGAATCCACTTGAACCCACACAAAACATTTCTTTGAAATTGGTCTAGACGTTTAGGAGTTTAGTCACATACACACGCACAGAAGATTTTTATATATATAAAGATATTTTTAAAATATACATATAGAAGAAACATGTGCAAAGATTAAGAAATGAATTTGTTGCACAGCAATACGATAACAATTGCATCCATCTTGATTTCCTAATCAAATTACGCCTGCAGCTTGACAATTAATACAGTTAAGTATACTATTCATTTGAAATTATTATTTTGTAATATTTTAATTAGACGTTTACCGTTTTTTAAGGAAAAAAAATTGCATAAGTAGCTGACTCAACCATGCATTGAGGAGTCAGGGAGAGGTGTTCAAAATCTTCAGGGTCTGTGATGTTAGATTGATACATAAAAAGGGGCTGCGGTGATCAAAACTTTAAGATCCACTGATTTAGATCAACCATATTGTAACATTTACTAATAAATTTTTATAAAAATATTTTTCATTAATTTATTATTATAGTTACACTTATGAGAAAGAAGAGAAGAATGATCATATACTAAAAATTTAAAAAATGGCTTTAATTTATTATACACCAAAATAATGATATTTTGCACTGAATGAAAGTTGTGATAAAACAGCCAATAAGCACAAATTAATCTTAGTAACTCTCCTAAGAAAGATAAAGTATTATTAAAACAGATTTATACATTATAACATATTTATAATGTTCAAGATATATAAATTCTCTAAATGTATTTGTAAGAATTTTACCATCCTGGTAAGAAACTGCATTTTTAAAAACTTAAATAGTTTACCCATCAATATTTTTTTTAATAAAATGTAATTGGCTATTACATATATAATCCCTTATACACAAAAAAAATTTCGAAAATCCATAACACCACAAATGAATTTATTATAAAAAGAAAAAAAAAAAATTTTCACAAAATAAAACTCACCTGTCCATTAATATCAATATCCCTAGAGCTCATCAGAATTTTTAAAATTTCGAGACCACCAATTTTAGCAGCAATATGGAAGCTTGACATCCCATTTTCTCCCTATTGAATAAATGAAAAGAAAAATATAGTTTTTACATATTGAAAATATGAAATTCATAATATGTATATGCAGTACAAATCCCTTTTGATAAAGATAAAAATTATGTATTTCTTTTCAAAGAAACGTTTTTACATCTCAGTAATATTTATAAACCATTAAAATGCATAAGCATTAAATACATATAAATTTTAAGATTCATAAATTTAAGTTTTGCACAACTAACAAAACAGCAATTAGAGGCAGTTTTAATATAATTGTTCAAAACATATAATATAATAACCAATAAAAATAATTTTTAAAATATTGTTCACTTCTTTCACATGCACATACACATATAATTGTTTCTTTATAATATAAATTATCCACATTAAATATTTTTAAAAATTCAATTGGATAGAAGAATACAAATAAAAAAAAGAAAAACTTTAAAATCACAGAAGACATTATGAAATAATTGCAAAAACTTTAAGACTTAACAAGTTTTACGACTTACTTTAAAATCTGCAATAGCACCATTCTTAATCAAGTAGAAAACGACATCTTTATGATTGTTTTCAACTGCCAACATTAGAGGAGTATAGATCTTCTCATTCAATGCATCATTTACAGCTCCTGCCTAAATATAATACAATAGCTGGATAAACTTATTTATTTGCTTTATTTTCAACTCAAATGTGATAAAATTATATTTCAAATGCTGATTATGACTTAATTCAATGTATATTTTATGAATAAGATAAGAGGGTTTTGCACTAAAAAGAAGTACAATTAGAAATGAAGAAAATGCTACGATATGAGCCAAACAAATTCTTTTAAATGTATTTTTATTTAGTTAGAATAAAACGCAAGGGCAGTTCTTGAAATAAAAATGCCATACATATTATTAAAAAATAAAACTAAATTTTAACTTAAATTTTTCTTAATTAATTCACAGTTTATTTAAGTACCATATCTGTATAATGTGTTTAGCTGTAATATTTTTACAAAGTTCACTTTATACTTCTGGAAATCAATGAAAATTTATAAATAATCATTGGTTCTAATTTCAACATAAACTGAACTACCTTGAAAAAAATTATCAGAAAGAGATTTATTTATTACTAGCTGGTATACCCCTTCTTTGCACGGGTGAATTTAAAAATTAAACAATACAGACTGAAGGATAAAGAAGTTTTTAATGAGTTAATTTTACGTGAATTGTAAATTAAACAAAAAAAAAAGCTTTTTGCATATCTCAGCTGAACAAAAAAAAACATGTTCACTAAATTTTTCTTTAGATATAATAGCTGAATTTTTTTATTATTATTTATGACGTCCCGTAACTTTCTTGTGGGTCGATTTCTTAAAACACCTACCTGCTCAGCAAAAGTAACACATTGTTACAAATTTTGTGTAATAAACGCTTAAAATAGTGTAAATAATTTGTATCTGGATGCGTAATACATTAATATTACTTTCTGATGCATTTATTTTATGTTAAATAGCTGTTACCTGCAACTTCATCCACGTGGAATTTAACAAAAAAGTGTTTATTTACTTCACACGGTTAACGAAAACTTAATAATTATGTATTATACATAAAGAAATACTTATGCTATAAGTATAATGTCATTCTTCTACTTTGGGAATCTATGTTTCTTTTTTGTTTTATTTTGTTTTCCTTCGTTTTTTGTTGAGCAAGGGGTGAAAGGGACGCATGACCTTTGACATTGTCGATGGGGTGAGGACTAAAATCATTAGGATCAAAATAGGTCTAAGTAGCAGTAGGGTGAAACGCGAACACAAAGGAAGCTACAAGGAAGGGGGTGAAAGGGACGCATGACCTTTGACAATGCAGTTAGGACTGTAAAATCATTAGGATCAAAGGACATGAACGGGAAATGTCACGAGTGGCAGCCACCTATTCAAACAGAAAAGTTTGATATAACTACTAGAAATCGTTGAGACAGAATGCTCGCGAAATAAAATAGTCCCTATTGAATAAAAATAATCCCTATTTGAATCGGATAGTGCTCCCTATTTCATTGATTTTAATTTTATTTTCTCTGAACTCCTAATTTTTTTTTTTTTTTTTTAAAATAAAAAAAGCCAAAGTTACTCCTATTTGCTATCTGCCTGTGAAAGTTCTGTCAAAATTGGTTCAGCCGTTTCAGAGATTAGCCGGAACAAACAGAGACAGACAGACAAAAATTTTAAAAACCAATTTTTTCATATAAGTACCATATATACTTTTAAATATATTTAGTAAAAAGCTGTTAATTTCAAATTACAAACAGACACTTCATTTTTAGTTATATGTATAGATCATTCTCAAGACTTATTCCAATTATTTCATTATCTATATTCTCTTTTTTATCAAAACATGCAAGATAATTTTTCTGCTTCTCTACCCAAACAGCAAAAATACATAAAATTGCCAAATTCAAAAATAAAAACTAAATATATTCTAATTAAATCACAAATAATTAAAGTAGATTACTTAAGATACTTGAAAGAAGGAAAAATTAATCTAAAATATTTGCAATAAACTAAAAACAACTAATTTATATATCTTTTTTTTTTTTATTCAGGAGAGAAAAATGCCAGGTCATCAATAAAACTATACTTCAGAAAAAAATACAATGGCAATATAGATATATTTTAGCTATTATCTATCAGAAGACACCAATAAGTAATGTTTTAACCTGAATCAGTAAGTGCACTACAGACGTATGACCTCCAGCAGCTGCAGCATGTAAAGCTGTTTCCTTCTCATGGTTTTCAAACTTTTGATTGGGATCTACACCTTGAGCTACAAAAAAAGACTACATTAGTTAAAATTTATAAAATATGCTTTTGCAGTTTGTTTTAAAAATTATATTGAACAAATGCATGGAATTGTAGTTAATGCATTGAAATTCAACAAAATAAATATTTTAACAAATTTTCCATCTTCACAAAGAAACACCAGTTATTTTAAAACACAAATGCAAGAACATAAAGATAATGTTACCAATATATCCGTAAAAAAAGACTTGTCCACATATAAAATTTCCTCTATTTAAATCAATAAATTCAATCAAAATTAAAGAATGTAAAAATAAAACTATTTACATAATATGAATTTGTTCATATTGAATATTTTATACATCAATAAAGTGACAAAAACCAAAAGTTCTTCAAAAACTTTTGTTTCCAATAAAGAATTAAATAAAAATATTTTTTTTTTTCTTTTAGAAATACTGTAAAATTTTATCATGATATTGAGAATGATCTGACATAAAATATCTTTTAAGTTATGTTGATTTTTAGATTAAGACAAGATACAGAATATAAATTAATACACAATTACAATATAAATCAACTTTTACATTTTTGATAAAAAAAAAATCTAGTTTCAAATAATCTTACAAATAAAAATTATAAAAAAAAAAGTGTCTTATCAAACTAAGCAAATACCAACAAATTTAATTGCAAACATAAAGAAAGAAAATTTGAAATTTTAAAATTTTTACTTAGAAACCCAATTAAAATCTTTTTAATGCATTTTTTTTTTAGTTCAATATAAAGTAATTTTAATGTACTTTCAATTTAAATATTATGGTAAGTAGTAGTGAGTATGGTAAGAAGTTTCGAATTTAATAAAAAAATAGGGAATTTAAATAAAAATACCTCAACTTTCCGTCTTAAAAATAAGCTATTTACTACTTTAAATTTAATTTTTCTTTTACTCTGTAGAGAACTCAACCCTAAACATGTTGAACACTACTTGTACAAATATATTTTTTTGATCAAACAGCACTGATTTTCAGGGTAAATTTCATTCACTTATTTGCCTCTTAAGAAAAGTAGTTTTGTGAAAGATTTTCTTCTCTTGCTGTAATTTCTCTTTTAAGGATATTCTACAAATAAAATGATTTACAGATGTGGTAAAGAGTATATTTTTAAGATTCCACACTAATTGTAAAAATAAAGTTGTATCTATCTCAGTTTCAACTCTCAACTGCAGAAGGAAATATTTTATTTCCATCCTTCTACAGCAATGTTCTATGCTAATCACAAGAATTGGTTAGTACACAAAATAAAAGCAGAATTTTGCTTACCCAGAATGTTTAGAATTTTGAGAACATCTCCCTGAGAAGCAGCATTATATAATTCATCAGGTGCATAAAGATGTGGAACAATTTTTTCTTCATTCAAAACTTGCAAAAGCCTATCCAACTCGTCCTTTTCAGGTCCATTAGTTAATCCAACTGAAAGATTTGAATTAGAAGAAAAAATTATTTCACTCCTCAAACAGATAATTTTTTAATTTTACAATTTAGATTAAACTGTAAAACTTTCTATAAAAACACAACATTTTTAATGTACATTTTTCTAAAAGAAAAATCCGAGGAATCAATTTCTAACTGATTTTTACAAGGAAAAAAATTATATGACAGAAGACATTAAAATTTATACAATAACAATTTGTATAAGAATTTTTTTGTTTTCGTTTATCAAAATTATTCAAAGCCAGTTGAAATTCAACATAAATATTAAATTGAAGAATTATTTTAAAACCATGTTAAATATAAAATCCCCCCCCCCTCCAAAAAAACTTTTAAATAAAAGTTCTTATAGATATATTTTGAGCATTTATCCTCTTTATACACATTTAATTGCTACTGAGTTTTATAACTTTCTATTAGTGTTAGATACATTGACAGTGAGAGTGATTTTGTTAGTGGATATTTTTAACATTGAGTCAGCTCTTGGGGGAACAGGCTTTGCACGAGTTCCATCATTTTAATTTTATGTTCAATATGAGTGTTTCTTATTGGACAAGTGAGGGGTGTAGCTATTGCTGTATCAATGATGCAGGGCCCCAACATATGATAGCAAAGGATAGTGAGATTTTAAAGAGACCCCCAAGAAATTTTTGATACAGGGTCCACTTAGAACTAGCTACACCAGTGGTGCAAGTTCTAATATTTTAATTCATGTATAACACTAATTAAATCTTTCTTATTAGTTCTAATTTGGTTCTGACATTCCCAAACCTGATCCTCTGGTTTGTTATCTAACTGTTTAGAGAATCATCAATGCTAGATTTAAGGCTGATTTTCAACTTTATAGTATCTCTGAATTGTGTTGGGCTTCCTAAAATAACTCATATTGAAGACTGGCGTAGAATTATAAAAAAAATATCTCACCACTATATTTATCAGCTGTGCATCCTGATTTATAACAGAATTATACATGCTTATCAATTGTAATATATTTATGAATGTTGGGATCTTTAAACTATTCTTTCTTTGGTTTTCTAAAATATAACAAGCATTGGTCTTTTACAAACCCACAAAGAAAAATAAACCTTGTTTGAGTCATTTCAGTCATCCATAATGATATGGAAATCAATAAATCTGAGTTTAAAACTTTTTATAATCTTACTACAGGCAGTGCAGATACTGCTGAAGAAATAAAAATCACCTATTTTGAGTCTAGAATAAATTGTTGAGGGCCTAGGGTAGTTTTTTGTCTGTTAAATATTGAAGAAATCAATTGCCAAATTATATTCAAGCTAAATGCAAGATTTATTGAAGAACAAAGCTCATTCCTAAAGAAAATGGCTTTAGACCTAATGAAATGTATTTCATATGCCAGATTTCAAATTTAAGCAATTCCAATAAAAAAGAAAATTAGACTTAACAAGAGTACAAGACAGATAACAAGCTAGGTCTGAAAAAATTTTAAACAAAGATTTTTTTTATTACTGTTCATGAAGAAAAAACAAAAAGAAATGCTGTATAAAGTGTAATCAGCCTGTCTGTCCAAATCACTACACATATATTTAGTAATTTCTGCTCTAATTTAGGTGAGTGACAAAAATGGATTTTTTAAAAGATGCAAGTTTTAACCAAATTTAATATATTTATGTTTAGTATTAATTCATAGTGAATTTACATGTAACTCATTTTTATGTAATTGCATAACAAGCAAAATATATATGTGTAAAAATGTAATATGCTATATTTGTATATACATACACATTTAATATTTGAAGTTGAAGGATTTAAGAAATATGTGATACATTAGTTTCATGACAAGAAATAAATTTCTACTAAACATTTTTTTTTTTTTTTTGTTAGCAGGGCAAAGCAGGAGATTATGTATCTGTCTATTTATGCAAATTGTGATATTACAATAACATTTAAAAATTTTAATTTGTAAACTTTTCCCCATTAAGTAAAGTGAAACTCACCAGATGATAAAACTTTTCCAGTGTCCTCAATCCTGTATGCATTAATTGCAAGATCATCGTCTTTCCTTAATTCACCAGGAGCAAAAGATATCTTAGCCTTTGCAACTTGGGGTCTGATGGAATGAGACAAATGTTAAAAAATAATTTTAGAATGATCAAAATAATAAACATTATTGACAGTAAAAAGTCTCTGGCAGTCCAGAAAATATTGCAAAAATTTCAAGATTTCACATATATCTCAAAGTAAATTATATGCATGTTATTTATTCACTCTCTTTTATTATCTGAAGGTGTGTGCTTGCATGTGAAATATTTTTGACAAAAAAAATAAGTCTAGTTGTACAGAACTAGTTTTGAAGAAGTAAAAGTTTAAAAAATGCCCTTTTAACAACAAGTTCAGTATTATAATTTTATTTGAACCTTCTTTAAAAAAGATACAAAAGTTATTCCTTTAACTAACGACCAATTCTTTAAAAGAAACTAAAACAAAATTAATGCATGAGCATCTATTGTTCATTAAATTAAACATGTTTTGATAATAATTTAAAAATTATTAAATTACTATAAATACAAAGCAAATCAATGTATTTGCCAGCACTAAGATAAAGAAATTTTAAATATTACAAAATTTTGGACTGATAAATGTTTTGATATAATGATTTAAAAATAAGAAATCAAAATCTGCCTCAATAAATTCATAAAACAGTCTTTTTTTCTAAAGTTTGAGCCTCTAAAATGGTGTAAGAATTGTAATCTGGTGATATTTCATCTGAGAGGTATGCTCTGATGTACACCCAAAAAATCACACTTTTGTATCTTAATTTAAAAGAAATTTTGAGAAATCACTCTGTTGCAAACTCTCATCATTCATAGTTTCAACACACGAAACTTTATGTATCTATCCTTGCATCTCAGTGCCACACTATCCAAATAAACAAGTTTGTTTTCCCTGACCAAAAAAAAAGATGAGGAAAGCCTTTTCTGAAGCTTCTTAGATCACCATTATTCATTTTTTTAAAAAAGTTCAGCAATAAAATGTACAAAAAATTGGCAACAATTTTTTCAAAGGATTATTTTACAATGAACATTAAGACAATTTCAGAAATCAATCTTAGCAAGTAAACCAGTATAAAAACAAAAATTTCAATTTTAAAAAAAATTAAATTTTTACTTACACTGGTAAGCTTGGCAATTGACTTAGATAGAAAGAAGGTGGACTTGCCATGTGCATTTCTAACTGCACTCTTTTCATGCCAGTACTTGCACCACAGTGTAAACAAAAAGGAAGAATGTCTTCTTCTTTAGGTTGACATTGTTCATGGTACAAGTGTGTGACTTTTTGTTTGCTTTTTGTACCATTACATTGCATGAAGTAACCCTACAATAAGAAAAAACAATATCATGAGTAATTTTTCTAAAAAAATCACTTTTTATGAAGAGAATGTTTCTTTCTGGAGTCTCATACACTTATGAAGAAGTCTGCATAATACTAGACTTAACAATCACAAGATTCATTCAGTGCCTAAAAAAGGGCACAGATATAATAAAAAATTACGAGATTGAATTACGAAAACAAAGACTTATAGAAGGCTTTATTTATATACAGCTGAAAAAATTCTAAATTAATAATTTTAATGCAAAGATATAAAAGGAAAGCCTTTTTATTAAAAAATAAAATCTTTAGCATTTAATCATTAAAAAGAATCATTTTAATTAACACTTAAAATCTCAGATAACCTACATGTGTTTAAGAATGATTTTTCAGCCTTAACGACTGAGATTACAAAATTAACACATTCATCGACAATGTCTTTCATGTAGCTCAAGACAGATTTTGATTAACCACAATTTTTTCTCAAAATAAATTGCTAAAAAAGATGAAAATGAAGCAGAAAAAGACACTGAAAAACTCTCCCACTTAGGAAAACTTATTTCCCATATAAACTTTTTAATTTATTGACAGTAACCAGGATTTATGTTAAGTGAAAGTTAAATGTTTATAATTTGCTTTCTCTGCAATAATATGACAGTATTTTCAACATCCTCACAGAACAATATTTTTCTATATTTTCATTTCTGGGGATATTTACAAAGATAGTTTAAAGATCACACAATACATTCTTAGTAAAAAAGTGCATAAAGAAACATTTTCACAAATTTAGAAAGAAAAAAAGGTCCTAAATATTGTAAAAATTAAAGTTCGAAATAAAAAAAACAATATGCAACAATATATTTGAATAAAATTTTTAAAATCACAGATATATACAACTTGCCACAAGTTTTGGTTAAAATATGCTTAAAAATGTAATAAATTATATAATATTATAAATTATGTATTTTCACACATACTAAGAAATAAACTAATATTACAAAACTAGAGTTTAATATATAAGTCATAATAAACTATATTTTAATAATAGGAGCTACTCGAACATAAAGCTTTAATCTTAACTGTTTCCTTATGTTTTAGCTGCATTACACAAGATTTTGACTAACAAGTAATATTTTAATTTTAAAAAAAAAACAAATTTCATTCTAATTTAAGAAAATAAATAATTTATATGAAAATTTTACCTGTGAGCAGAAGAGACCACAATATGGACAAGAATGATGATGTTTTAGTCTCCACAAATGCATTTCACACATAATTGTAAAAGGAATTTTCACAGAGGAACGAACAAGTCTTGGTGTAACTACAGGATTTGTGCACCCAACAAGCTAAAGAGGAAAATAAAAATTTAAAAAACTAAAGAATAGAAATTTAAGAATCAAAAAAATTTTTGATCTTTGATAATCAATAAACTTATTTATGGTAAAAAGTCAATAATTTTATTCTTAAAATTTCGTCAAATTAACAGATATAGATTAGTTGTCCTACACAAGTACATTAAATTTTTGAATTTACATTCAATAGTCTAAAGTTTCTTAAAGTACAGTAAAAATACTTAAATTTCATTACAGAATAAATTTAGTAATTATCACTTTAATACAAACTCTCAAACTGTATGGAAAACAAACAAAAATATTCTATACCATGATATAAACTTTGAAGATATTAAAAAAAATTATTTCACAAATCAACACTACTTTTGCTGCTATTTTAAGAAACTGAGCCAAGCTTAATTAGAAATTTTTAATTGTAATGTTCATTTAATTGTGATAATAAAACATGCAAAGAAAGCTAAAATACAATTCTAAATATGTTACTAAATTAAAGATAAGAACACAAGATCACTGACTTTTAGTAACTTTAAAATTTATTGGAGCATATTTATTAATAAAAAGTTCTTAGATACTCATAAAATGTCATTCTTAAACTGTAGTGTTGCAATTGAGCACTATGGTTTTTAACATAAATTCAATATGAATTTACCAGATTAAAACCTATTTTGACAATTTTTTATAATTATATTCATGAACCAAAAAGCATACATAATCAATTGCAAGAATATAAATGTAATCAACAATTTTAGAATCAGTTATCTCATCAGACATACACAAGTAGGAAGTCAACATACAAAAATAGCAGAATTATGCAATCTCAAAACATAAACTTCTTTTCTAACTCATAACCATTTCATTTAGAAATTTAATTTTACCAATTATGTTAGACCAATAAGTCTGATCATTAAACATAGCATTATGTACCCATTGCAAATAGAAGACTGTTTTTAAGCTTACTCTGTGTAATAAAATCTAGGGAGCCTAATCCCCCTAACACACACACACACAAAAAAAATGTGTTGTAAAAATTAAAAACGCTACACACAATATTAAAGTCCTTTACAGAAAATAAAAGCAACAATCATCATATGTTTTCAAAGATGAAACAAGCTCACTTCAAGTTGTTAAACCTTACTTTATCATCTATAGAATCAACAGCTTGACAAAATACACCTTCATCTTCATTTCCCAGATTAGCTTCATAAGTGTCTCCTTCACATGTGCAAGTTTTTATAGGTATTTGATGACTGTTATACTGCAAAAAAAAAGGTGAATTATATTGATTTTACATCTGTTTTTCAATATTTATTACTTTTAACTAATTGTCTTTATGTTCATTAAAATTCTAACATTGATGTCTTTCCATTTCTGGCACATTTTTATTCTTCGATCTAATGATTCTATAACAAATACTCTCTCTCCCTTGAGTATTTAAAATTTAAATGAATATTCTGTGTTAAAATATTTAAAAAGTTGAGCTAACCTTGTTAGCATTTGAAAGAGATTTGAGCAGAAATTTTGAATGCAGATCCTGGAATCCTCAGCTAACATATATTTAACATGTTACGAAAAACAATTTTCACTTCAATTTTTCATGGTTTTAAAATAACATTTATTAATTTAAATTCTAAAATAAAATTGCTTAACAATGCAATGACAATTATCTCAAGTCAAGAAAAAACAATAAGTATTTGGATATTTAAATAATATAAAGTAAATGCAGTTAAAATAGTATAATTTGAATTCAAAATTGATTTTATTATCAATCCAAAACTACTTTTATTTGTTATAATCAGTAAGCATCTTTTGTGACCTTAAAATGTAAGTGGTAATCTTTGTTTATGATTAATTAAAAGTTTCACAGTTATATTAAATATTGATTAAGTAAATAAAACAAGTTCATGTTTTAATAAATGCTAATAAATGCTAACATATTGAAAAACATTTTGAAGAAAAAAAATGAAAATCACACAATATAATAATAAATCATAAATATATATATATGTTTCACATACACTGTATATTTTGGCATGTAATACACTTATGTTACAAATGATTCATAATACTGATTTTTTAGAACCCAGTTTACTACACTTTCTTCTAGGATAGGCTATTTTGTTACTTCTTTATGTGAAGCACATTTATTCTGTTGTATATTAATTGTGATTTCATTTTCTTTCCACTCAAATATGGAGTTTTCCAAACTGCAGCAGAGTGACTTCTATTTTCTTTTACAAATTAAATGAATTTGCATTAAAACATCATCATGCTAACATTGTCTAGTCAGACCCATAAACTACTATAAAAAAAAAGACTAGATCAATTGTATTTCGACTAAAGCAAATGTGATTTATTAAAACCATTGATGCTCACTTCAAAATCATGGTTTTAAATAAAGAAAGAACACATATGCAACTTCAAATTCATATGGATAAAAAGTACCGTATTTTCCTCTGTATATAATCCGCAGCGGCGTATTATCCGCAAAGCCTTTTTTTTCGAGTAAAAAAAAAACATTGTATAATCCGCGGCAGTTTTTACGGCAAATAATCCAAAATATAAACTACCAATAATGAACGTCACATAAGATAAGAAATACACAATATAATTAAAAACAGAAGTAAGAAATTGTACAGAAAACAAAATTTATTATGAAACGTCTTTTTAAAAATGTATGATAATATTTTTTACGATAATCTCAATAAAACAAAAATATTCTTTGCTACTGCCATCTATGTTTTGAGTTGTTAAGCAAAACATTTTGCACACGGAAAAAAATCTTTCTTTTTTTTAATTTAGCAAGTTAACAGCAAAAAAATTAAGATAGATACTGCTTTCCCATTGTCTCTTTCTTTTAAAATCCATTTATTTATTTCTTCCTCTAATTCTGGCCAGTGGGGTTTTCCACGATGTTTGGCTCTTTAACGTCGATCACAACTTTCGAAGTTGGGTCTTGTTTTTTCTCCGCAAACGAATATTCGATTCGTCAACGTTGAAAAACCTTGCCGCTTCCCGACATCGGTAGCCTTCTCTATAGCTTTTAACTTTAAGTTTGCAGTGTAATTTACACGCTTTCACTTCAACATGATGAAAACTTTCAAAGGACGTAATAGCTCTATTCAAGAGAAAATTGGAAATGGCGCCAGCGACTAATCACTGTTTTTTCCTTCCGAGGAACCGAATTCGTTCTTGAATGTAATTGAACAAAAACTAGTTAGGGTTGAATTACGTCAGCCGAGTCATGAAAGCGCCATCTATTATTTATTTTATAAAACATAAACGGTATTTCTTTCAAAACTTTATTGTTAGCTTTTCTGATCTAGAATGTTTTTTCTCAGATAATCCACGGCGGCGTATAATACGCACAACGAAATTTGAAACTTTTTTAACACATAATCCGCGGATTATATACAAGAAAATATGGTACATCTAAAATTGAGTCCTTTTTTCCTCGAAAATTGAGAATAACACTCTTGTGCAAAATTGTATTGAATATAACCCATTCTGTTTGCAGAATTATTTACTAAAGCCTTAATTATTTATTAATTACTACCCTCCCCCACACACATATGTTGTTCTCTTTATATGTTGTCAATTTAGTATACCCTTGTTTACAAACCAGAAAAAATCCATTGAATGAATGAGGAGACAGAGAACACATTACACATTTAACCCCTCCCAAATTTTGCCCATAGGCCATACGAGCACTGTGTTCGGGCCACTACTGTTTTGCCTGTCTGCTGTACAGGCAATCTAGTTTGTTAATTTCTTATACTGTTTTGATAATTTCTTTTCTATTTTGAATATCAAATTAGTCATATAATGGCGATAATTGTTCACTAAAAGAGGGTAAGTATATGTAATCAAAAAACACTGTAAAGTAATAATATTTTTCATATTTACTTCTCTAAATGTAACTCTGATGTCAGGTAATCATGTAGGAAAAGAAGACAACTTACAAGGAAAACACAATTATTTTCATCAAAGTAAAAAAAGTTATCCTAAATGTTTAAAAAATATTATAAATGTTAATTTTAAAAACATTTTCCTATTTAAAATTGTAAAATCAATAAAAAAAATGCAATAAAAAATGTTACATTTTTTTTAAACAAGTTATGTAAAAAAAATTAACTGCTAATGAGTTATAAGGTTCTTTTGTAAAGAAAGGGATCTGTGTTACACACATGAAGAATATACCTAAAACTTTAAAAAATGCAGTTTGAAATAATAGGAGTGTATTATATATCAGAGTGCATCATACACCATAATACATGACACATAATTTTCTGAAAACATAAAAAAAATTTTATATATAAAAACATTTTTTTTAATTACATACAACCAAATTTTTTAACAAATTATGTTCATAAAAAGTAATGTGTTGCTAAAAAGAAAAATTTAATAACGCCAAAAGTAATCATTAAATAGGTTTTAATTAAATACTTACAATGCATTCAATTTTTGTAACAGGTCCCTTTTTGGCTTCACTGTGTGTAACAGATACAAAAGTTTGAATGACATCTGAAAAGAAATGCAATTTTATATTTCTTAATAACAAAAAGAGCAATAGTTATGTTCAATAGTGCAAAAATCAAAGGTGACCATGCTGTCTAAACAATGTGTGTGGTAATAAAGCAGTAGAAGGTAAGAATATATATTACACTGCAAAAAAGTACAAATCATTAAAATATCATCTGCTAAAATTTCAGAATGCATAAAAATTAAATGTTGCAGTAACAAGTGAAATACAAGAAAAAAACAAGAAATCACACTATACAAAACATATAAATAAAAATGAAAGAGTAACATTAGCCCAAAGATTACTTTCAATTCTTTGCTGTCCCAAAGATTGAGATTCTGCGTTCATTTTCGGTGCTCTGCACCGACACTTTAAAGCTATTTTTCTCTATTTTAATGCATTTTAACATTTTAAGTTTTTATTTTCCCAAAATCTCCAGTATTTTTATTTTATCTTTAAAGCATTTAATCTTAACAAAAGGCAAAAGTCAATCAATTACAGTCATTCAAATACCTACTGATATGAGGTTGTAGCTCGAAAGAGCTGGGTACTCAAGTCATCCACCCAACAATAAATTCTTTGCTGTGCTTTAAAATGGTTAAAGTATTTCATACTAATCACAGAATCCATCTCATTCTGGAGCCATCGTAATAACAAAATCATCATCTGGAATGTTAGGTGTAAGAACTGTTTTTCAAAGTTAGGGTTTTTAATGAAGTTAAACCAAAATATGGTTTTACTTCCTAGTTAGTACAATTAGGAATAGTTTTGTAAATCTGTTTCACTTTGGTTGTACTTTTTATGTTTTTTAAAAGACAAAAAAGAGCAGTAAAATATAACAAAAATGTTGATTGGTGGATGAAGAAGCAATTGCTTTGGATACTGAAATAGCGATAGATGTCTGAAATTCATTTGTTGTTAGGATAATTACTATGGAAAACAAGGCACGTAAAAGAAGACAATACGGAAATTGCAGATGACAAGGAAAATAAACTAAGCTCAGACTGAAAAATAAATCATAAATGATTGTAGATTCGAATAATTTTTATGATACTTGGTTCTGTTTAAGAAGTTCAGAAGATCTTAGCATTCTGCGCATAAAGAAGGATAGCCCAAAAGGAAGAATAATTTTCTTAGATTTGAGGCAAAATATGTTTTGTTTTATTTGAATTACTAATAAATATATTTTAGAAGTACTGAATACAAGTTTTATAACTAGATGAATGAGATTAAAAGCAATTCACACATTTTAGTATTAGAGTGCAATTTAAGCCAAAATGACTACTGGAGGTGAATCTAGAATTTGTTTACTGTTTATGGCATGATGTTTTTTAAAAAAAAAAAAGGATAACTAAATTTTAAACTACATGAATGGATTTTTAATTTATGATCAGACTAAACACACAGTAAGTACCCAACAATAATACATTATGAAACTTCAACCCAAGGTGCTAAATTACAGGATGAAATGTTGGAAAGAATTAACTTCAGTTTCTTTTCTTTAAACTTCTCTGACCAATAAGACACCCCGATTCTATAATTTTTCAGACTTTTTATCTGAATTCACAATAGGTCAGCGGGTATTACGCTCATGGCAAGAAAAACACAAAAAAGATCCAAAAACACTTTAACTAATATAAAAGACTTGATCCATAATACACTGCTTTAATAGGAAGATCAAATCAGAGGTCTTGACATATCCAGTGGTGATTTTGAAACAAATGCCTCACTGGGTAATCAGAATGTAAGAAAAATAAGTTTATTAAGTTTTGATTCAAATTTGTCAATTCAGCCAGTCATAGCCTTCACCAGAACCTTAAAATAATAATTCATGAGAGAGACTAAAATGGTCACCTTAGTGTGCCTTCATCCACAGTAATAGTAAAATCTAATTAGGAACAACAGACTATTGGGTCTGGAGACTCTCGGACTCAACATATGCCACAAAAATCAATCACAACATTGTACTACAGCATCCAAGTGAGGGTTCAGTGGCAAAACATACCATTTTATTGAAAAATAAATCTTATAGCAATGTCTTCTTGGAAATTTTGAAGAAACTAGGCAATGTACTCATATTACAAACCAATTGACAAAAGCAGGTTTATTCCTACTGCTACTTACAGTAAAAAAAAGGGTCAAAAAATAACGGCCATTCTAATCCTAAGAAGCATGAAAGATAACAAAATAGAGGCGTTAATAAATAAAATGTGAAAATCTAAGGGGAAATAAACATAAATATAGAAAATCAGACAATAGTGAAACAACTATGTCACAATCGAATGATTAATTTATATCTTATAACTGGATACATAAATCATTATGTCAAGTGTGCGCTAATCATATAAACAAAATATTTGGCACAATTATCATTATCATTTTTTTTGGTGATGAAAGATCATATAAGATGCTGCGGTGAACTTAATTTTCCTGACACTGATAAAACTGATTAAGTAAATTAAGTTTGAGAAGAGCACATATATGTTTATTTCTTTCATCATAGATTTGTATTTTTTTTTCCCCTTGCTCCAAAATGTAACATCAAACAAATTTCTTCAGCTGTGATCAAAAGGTAATTAAGGTAGATAAAAAAAGGGTAATAGAAAAACTTAAATTAATAGGCTTATATTTGTTGATCTTTACTAGAAATATATTCTCACAGAAACCTTTTGTGACAAAAGAAACAACTGCATATAGTGTGTTTGCTTCTACATTTTTTTTTAAATATTTTGTTGTTCTTTTTATTCACACTGTGCAATTCATTTATGTTTTTAAACTTTGTCTCTGAAATTGTCTTTAATTTTTTCCCCCAATTCCCCAAACAAGTGTTTTTATTGCATTTCCAAATTTCATGAATAACCCTAACAAGCCACTTAGCTTTATTGCTCATTTTCCATTACTAAAGAAACACAGTATAAAGATAACTGACACCATCAATTCCAGAACATTGTTGAAATATTTTACAATACAAAAAAGAAGGAAGTTTATATCCTATAGAAAAATTATAGAAAATAGCTATAGAAGTTTTAGAAAAATGTTTCTGCAAAATATTGGTAGACACATTATATGGAAGAAATTCTATCTACAAAAAAAAAATTCCTTAAATTTTCAACAAAATTAAAATAAATTGTTACCTTTAGGAGGATCAGGTTTTGGAGGTACTTTGCGAGGTGGAGCCATAGATGAATTCAGTGAAAGCAATCCAACATCAGTGTCAACTATATCATCAGTAAAGCGACGCTTAATTCTCTGCCGAGACTTTACACAAGTTGCAATTGTAGATGCACCATCACTTGAGTCTACAGAAAATATATTTATGTGCTTTATGAAAAATGCATACATAAAAGTCAAATAAGAAAGTATTCTTGCAGAAAAATTTCCTCACTGGCAAGTTTGGCTACAAATTTTTACTCTTACAAGTACCTTAAATGCATTACATTGCAACTTAAATGGTGGAAATATCTCTTTTCTAGTTATTCTGTATTAATTCTAGTTTATCTACATCCATTCATGAACATTTGTAAAAAAAAAATCTAACTTTTGTTTTTACATATACCTGGATATGTTATCAATATCTAAAGAAGTTGATTATTCCAGTAATATTCAACTGTTTTATTAACATTTTCAGCAAAATAATTTCTTAGAAAATTCAGTTAAGGTTGTCTTTGTGTGCATGTTAAAAAACAGTACCCAAATTTGGAATATTCTTCAGAAATTCCAAACATGCTCTAACATGAAATATTGTATTCTGGCTTAGCAATCCTGCAAAGAATGAAGTTTTTTGACATTACTCATTTTGATCTGAGTTGAAATATTTTTTCAAACATAAAATGTTTTGCATTTCCCTTTACACTAAAATATTAAATGAGCTTTGAATTTTTTGCATATAGTAGAAATTGGTTTGACAATGACGATATATATGATAGACAGAAAGAGCATATGAACTTCATGAACAACATGTACAGCAGGGATCTCCAGTTGGAATACAATAAAGAATCTAAAAATGATTTATAACGTCACTTGACAGAGATTCTAAATTTCAAAAGACTTTCTCTTAACCTTTTCTAAGTTGGCCCTCTAATGAATTTTATAATACAATCTTGCAACTCTTTAGAATACGAAATTTTTCCTGAAATAGTACAGGGTGTTTATAAATGAATATCAAAGTTTTAACGTTTTACAGTATTTCTTTTAACTTAATATAACTCATACATCGAATGAAAGACCAAATGAAACAGTCTTGTTTTCTGGCATGTGTGCGAAACAAATGTTAATTTTTTCGCCATTCCTGCTGATCAGCCCGCATGTAGAAAAATGGCGACTTGTGAACAGAAAGCGCTTTATGTTCCCTAGTTTGCAAAGACAGAATTTGCTATTACTGTGCAATGAGCGTCCAGGTGGACACCTCAATGAACATGTGTACTCATAAAGTGTGCATCCGGAGCTTAGAAAATCCTCACGAAGTGCTAGAATCGCAACGAGACTCCCCTAAATCAAATGTTTTTGTGCCATATCTCAGTGAAAAGTGTATGGGCCTTTTGTTTTCGGAGAACCAACTGTAACTGGTTCTGCCTATCTTGATGCTGTACAATGATGGCTATTGCCTCAATTGGAAGAAAGTGAACCAGATAACTTCATTTGGCAGCAAGACGCCTCATTGGCATCTCTCAGTACACGATTGGTTGATATCACTGTACTCGACCAATAGATTTTCTGCAAAGGGCCTCACAATAAAGCTTGTTTTGTATGGCCTCCCCGCTCACCCGATCTGATGCCATGTGATTTTTATCTGTGGGGGTTCATCAAGGATTGTGTGTATGAACCTCCGCTACCAACTGACCTTCCAGACTTAAGACACAGGATTAAAGCAGCTGTTGCAAGGATTACTTAAAACACACTGAACAAAGTTTGAGATGAACTCGCCTATCGATTTGATGTGTGCTGTGTGATGAATGGGGCTCACATTGAACATTTGTAAGCTTGTAGGTAGAACTGTTACAGTTACTCTTTCATTCCATGTATGAATTGTACTTGTATGTTATATGTAATAATTACTATAAAGAGTTAAAACTCCGATATTCATTTAGAAACACCAGGTATTATAAAAATATATATCTTAAGCATATGTCTTTGTGTGATTAAAATTCAATATATTTATTTTTAAGTTTTTTTGTTTCCAACTTCAGGTAAAGAGACCCTGTTCCAGGAGATGATTGTAAATTCAAAACAATTATAGTCATAGATTTAATGAACATTAAGATATATAGGAACCTAGAAAGCAGACTATTTAGCAACTACTTTGATGTGACTTTAAAAAGGTGCACAAGGCAAATTTAAAAGCTCAGAGAGCAAGCGATATGGTGCACTCCCTTTAACCAGAGATGGGCAGCTTGTTTTGCCTCATGCGCCACTTTGTGGAAGTGGAGAATACCGGAGAGAGCCATCCTTTTAAAATGATTGCATTCATTTTAAAAAATAATAAATATAAGTTAAATAAGACAGCAGTTTTATTTAATTTATTTAAGGTGCTAATTTCATATTAACAATAGTTGCAAGAATATATTTAATTTTAGAATCAATTTAAATGAGACAAATGTACCCATCACACTTTTCTCCATTTTTTTTTAAATAGGGAGTGAGATTTCTTTTTGAAATTCTTATCATAGCCTGCAAGTTTATGTCAGCCAAATTACATCTATATTTATTCTTGTTGATCTTCATGCAAGAAAAACTTTGCTCACAAATATATGTTGACTAAAACATAAAGAACAATTCCTCCGCAAATTTTTTCACACACAGAAATTTTTAAAGTGATAAAGATTTGAAAATGTCAACTAATGTCATAGCATAAGACATTTTCTTCACACTGGTCTGACTGTAAGTCAATAAATACAAGCTGTAGCTCCTCAGGTGCTCCAATATTACCAGTGAGCAAATTGAATTCACTGAGATTTGGATAACTGAGCAAATTGAGTTCAAGCTAATTTTTTTTAAATCCTTAGGTCTTGTGTGACATCCTCCAAACTCTTCAGGTAATCTCTTAGTAGAAACACTTTCGGATATTTATTTTCCTAATAAATGATTTCTGTTTTCATAATAGTGAAAAATATAAGACAAATCTTTGATCGTTCATTGAAAAGAAATTTCGATTAAAAGTGAATTTTCTGATTGTCTTGGTGGGCTACATGTAGCCCACCCCTGTCTTAAACCAACCTACAATGAAACTTAAGAAATCAAACTTTCTCATTTTTTTTTCAAAATCCTTACCTTAATTTAGACAACTGCAAACATACTGCTGTTTTAAATGACATTTCTTTTTACCACTGAAATTATTTAAATATGCAGGGAAGAGGTTGATAATTTTATGGTAGGTAAATTCAGAAAATATTCAAATGTATTTTTAAGTGGTTTTTTCTCCCTTTAATAATGAAATTATTTTACAAAACATCTCTAGATATAAATTACATATACTAACCTCTTTCTTTAAGATCACTGTCTGATGCAAAAGAACCTTGATTTTCATGATCATGCTCATCACCACTAGTAGGCACAAAGCTCTCATTATCCTGGTCCTGCCCACTTGAATCCAAAACAGAGTTCTTTTCAGGAGAACTGTCTCCAGGACTTAAATTCTCTTCTTTTTCAAATATATCTGAAAAATTTTTATTGTCATTCTCGGAGATCTGAGTATTTTCAGTGGTATCTTCCGTTTCTGCCAGCAAATTTTCAATAATGTCTTTCATATCATCAGCCTTTACTGATACAGATTCCTCTTTGATTTTACTTTTATCATCAGATGCTTCAGTGGTTGATGTTTTGAAAGGAAAAGAAACAGAATTTGAAAAACTTTCATTGCTGATATCATCATATTGTGGAGCTTTTAGAGCCTCGGATGAAAATCGATTTCTTAGAAGACCATCCTCTTTGGAATCTGATTCCCATTGCATATCTTCAATTTGCTGAGTCATATCTGTAGCATTTTGACTGATTTCATCACTTTCATTGCATATGCCGGGCATAGTTTCACTTTCAGATTTAACAATACCTTTTTGATCTCCTATATTCTCTTGGTCCTCTGCTTCTTGATCATCAGCATTCTCATCATCTTCAATATTCTCTTGATCTTCTACATTCTCCTGTTCTTCCATATTCTCCTGATCCTCCATAGTCTCCTGATCCTCCATAGTCTCCTGTTCCTCCATAGTCTCCTGTTCCTCCATAGTCTCCTGTTCCTCCATA